>JAVGWX010000008.1:91132332-91462332 GCA_036924085.1 Ariolimax columbianus | reverse complement strand
GAACAAGAGAGAGAGAGAGAGAGAACAAGAGAGAGAGAGAGAGAGAGAACAAGAGAGAGAGAGAGAGAACAAGAGAGAGAGAGAACAAGAGAGAGAGAGAGAGAACAAGAGAGAGAGAGAGAGAGAGAACAAGAGAGAGAGAACAAGAGAGAGAGAGAGAGAGAACAAGAGAGAGAGAGAGAACAAGAGAGAGAGAGAGAGAACAAGAGAGAGAGAGAGAACGAGAGAGAGAACAAGAGAGAGACGAGAGAACAAGAGAGAGAGAGAGAGAGAACAAGAGAGAGAGAGAGAGAGAACAAGAGAGAGAGAACAAGAGAGAGAGAGAGAGAACAAGAGAGAGAGAGAGAGAGAACAAGAGAGAGAGAGAGAGAACAAGAGAGACAGAAAGAGGAGAGAGAGAGAACAAGAGAGAGAGAGAACTAGAGAGAGAGAGAGAGAGAGAACAAGAGAGAGAACAAGAGAGAGAGAGAGAGAACAAGAGAGAGAGAGAGAACAAGAGAGAGAGAGAGAGAGAGAACAAGAGAGAGAGAGACAGAAAGAGAGAACAAGAGAGAGAGAGAGACAGAAAGAAAAGAACAAGAGAGAGAGAGAGACAGAAGAGAGAACAAGAGAGAGAGAGAGACAGAAAGAGAGAACAAGAGAGAGAGAGACAGAAAGAGAGAACAAGAGAGAGAGAGAGACAGAAAGAGAGAACAAGAGAGAGAGAGACAGAAAGAGAGAGAACAAGAGAGAACGAGAACATAAGAGAGACAGAAAAAGAGAGAGAGACAGAAAGAGAGAACAAGAGGGAGAGATAGAAAGAGGGAGACAGCGAAAAAGAGAGAGACAGAAAGAGAACAAGAGAGAGAGAACAAAACAAGAGAGAAAGAGAGAGAACAAGAGAGAAAGAGAGAGAACAAGAGAGAGAGAGACAGAATGAAGAGAAAAAAGAGAGTACGAGAGAATAAGAGAGAGAACAAAGTGAGAGAGAGAACAAGATAGAGAACGAGAGAGAGAGACAGAAAGAGAGAGAAAAAGAAAGAGATAGAACAAGAGAGAGAGAGAGAACAAGATAGAGAACGAGAAAGAGAGAACAAGAGAGAGAGAGAGACAGAAAGAGAGAGAAAAAGAGAGAGAAAACAAAAGAGAGTGAACAAGAGAGAGACAAGAAGAGAGAGAACAAGAACAAGAGAGAGAGACAGAGAGAGAAAAAACAGAACAAGAGAGAGAGAGAACAAGAAAGAGAGAACAAGAACAAGAGAGACAGACAGGAAAGAGCGAGAACAAGAGAGAGGGAGAACATGAGAGAGAGAGAGAGAGAGAGAACAAAAGAAAGAAAACAAGAGAGAGAGAGAACAAGAGTTAAGAGAGAGAAAGAGAAAAAGGAGATTTCTTAATGCATTAATAAAATGTCTGTCTTCTGAACATTTCCATTCAACGAGACCCCTGTTGTTTCTTACAGCCTGACTCCCGTTGTCCCTTACAGCCAATACTCTACAATGAGATCAGAGTGGATGTTAGCTCACCTTTCGACTGTACTGATACATGAAACCCAATACTCTACAATGAGATCAGAGTGGATGTTAGCTCACCTTTCGACTGTACTGATACATGAAACCCAATACTCTACAATGAGATCAGAGTGGATGTTAGCTCACCTTTCGACTGTTTTGATACATGAAACCCAATACTCTACAATGAGATCAGAGTGGATGTTAGCTCACCTTTCGACTGTACTGATACATGAAACCCAATACTCTACAATGAGATCAGAGTGGATGTTAGCTCACCTTTCGACTGTACTGATACATGAAACCCAATACTCTACAATGAGATCAGAGTGGATGTTAGCTCACCTTTCGACTGTACTGATACATGAAACCCAATACTCTACAATGAGATCAGAGTGGATGTTAGCTCACCTTTCGACTGTACTGATACATGAAACCCAATACTCTACAATGAGATCAGAGTGGATGTTAGCTCACCTTTCGACTGTACTGATACATGGAACCCAATACTCTACAATGAGATCAGAGTGGATGTTAGCTCACCTCTCGACTGTACTGATACATGAAACCCTCCACATCCATGCTGACTGCGCTGGTGCACTCATCCAGGATAGCAAACTGGGGTTTATGGTAGAACAAGCGGGCCATCTACATCATAGAAACAGACATTACAACCATGTTCTAGACATCAACAATGAATGTGATCATTATGATGATGACAAAATAAATGCTCACACAAGCATAACACATCACTTGACATTTGATTATTGATTGCATCATCATTCAGCTGCTTGTTCTAATGTGAAGCCCAGGTCCCACCTTAAGTAAACCAGTTTCTAAGAATTTTCAGCCATTCACTATGCAAAGGTCACAACTATAGCTGGACCCTTTTACAGGCAAGCTGTATCAGAGCTTTTGCAGTGTCTGATTATAATTTTACATGATAAGGTTACTATCCTTATGCACAACCCTCTTTAGTCACCTTTAGGGACATGCTTGGAAGATTACAGTGGCCCCTATCCTGTTTCCCAAGGTTACTACTTGGGTGATTTACTGCATACGTGACAGATGAAGGGGTCTCAAACTGAAACCTGCATGAGGGCCACACCAGGACACGGTCTGGAGGGCAAGCACAGCACAGATACATTGTGTAGATACTGAGGACCACACCACAATATAACCATTCCCATTGCTGCTGACTTAGTGTGTTGCTTTCTTCTGAAAGCCTGTGCTAGCAAGCAAAAGTTGTGTTACTTATGGTTGTTATATACTATTCTTCTTCTGCGTTCGTTCTCAATCTGCCACTACCAAGCCCTGAATAGGGCTTTGCAAGTAGCAGAATGTAGTCCAGAGAACGGAATGCGTTGTGTCGCTAGTTTACAGCTTGACTGCGATATTATAGCACCTTTCGGTACGACACATCCGTCTTTGTCAGGGTTATATACTATATTTCTCTTTCTGCTGGCAAATGATTGGATTATGAAGACAACAATATCAACCAACATATGGACTACAATAGAATCTAACAAAACTAGATGATCTCGACTTTGAAGATGGCTTTGCTCTTATGTCCCATAACCGTAATCAGATGCATAATAAAATCAATATACTTGATTATAGATCAGCAAAATTAGTACTGAGAATACACACGAAAATATAAAATTATGAGAATAAATACAACAACCAACAATTAGATTGAATGAGAAGATATTCATCTGCAAGATGAGGAATCATTTATACATCTTGATAAAGTAGGAGATAAGGAAGTCTGGATAAAAATATCAAAATAAGAATAGAAAAGACCAGGAACTTTCAAAACATCAGGTAACTTACGGAAATTTTAAAATATTATGTCCCAACATTAAATATTTGTCTAAATCTATAACTCCACAATATAAAACTCAGTTCAAATGTACAGCTAGCTCTTAAATGGGGATTGTTGTTGTTGTTGTTTAAGGCCCCCAATGAGTAAGTTTACACTTTTGTGCGCCCTGAAAAGGACGTTAAGTGGCGGGTTGTAGTAGCTTTCTTCACATTCCGAGCATGCGGATGAATGTGGACAGTGGTTTTTCAGGCGGTTGTGCTATGCCTGGCTTCATCTGTGTGGTTTTCACTACAACGAGGATCATATGAATCCACATCCTTTCTTAAATGGGGATCAACAACAATAAAATTTAAAAAAAACTTATAATAATAGCTGTCCCTCGTTGTCGATGAGGACCGCCGACATCATCCTTGTCACAGATTTCCCTGTTGGGTGTGGGTGCGCATGTGGCTGAACAGGCCAATGCGAGCACGAAAACATCTGCTACATATCGGGCACACAAGGTTTGTAGAAGGGGATGGTGTTCCTGCTGCTCGGGATTTCTGCGTCTCGCGTCTGTTCTGGGCTTTCACAACATGGTCATCTTCACCAGCAGCTACACCCGATTTAACTGCGCTTCTCCAGTCAGATCTGTTTTTCGCAAGACATTCCCAGGTGTCGATGTCTATCTGGCAACTTTTTAGTGAGTCCTTCAGACCGACTTTAAAACGTTTCTTTGGGCGCCGTCTCTCGCGCCATCCCTCTCTCAGCTCGCCGTAGAGAAGCTTCTTTGGGAGCCGCTCGTCTGACATACGGACGAGGTGTCCGGCCCATCCTAGTCGTGCTTTTTCTAGCAGTGAATGAATGCTGGGCATGTTAGCCCTCGAGAGAACCTCGATGTCAGTGACACGATCTTGCCATCGGATGTGGAATATTCGCCTCAGGCAACCTGTGTGGAAGTGGTTTAACCTCCTTGTATGTCCAGAGTATACAGTCCAGCTTTCGCAAGCGTATAGTAAGGTTGGAATGATGGTTGAACGGTAGACTTTGAGTTTGGTCTTGACGCTGATGCCACGACGTGCCCAGACCATCGAGCGCATTCTACCAAAGGCTGTGCTGGCCTTTGCTATTCTGCTTGCCACCTCATCGTCTAGGCTGACAGATCTCGACAGCGTGCTGCCCAGATATGTGAATTTGTCTACGGCATTCAACGTCTGCCCGCTGACTGTAGTCTCTGGTTTTGTGTACGGCATGCCTGGTGCTGGTTGGTACATGACCTCTGTTTTTTTGGCATTTATGGTCAGACCAAAATTTTCGCATGCGGCAGAGAAAAACAAACAACTTATAGACCTTCATTAATGGGTGTTTGAATGGAAAAGAGAAATTGAAATAGTGTAAAGATCACTAATATGGGACTTTTGTAAGAACCAGACAGACAGGCAATGAAACGGGGTGATGAAGATTCTGGCATTGGATAGGTCACACATTAGGGAAACTAGCTGATAACATTACCAGGCAGGCTCTGTTTTGGAATCACAAGGGCAGGAGAAGTTAGACCAAAACACAGATGGAGAAGAGAGGTAGAAACAAACATAAGGAAACAAGGAAGAGATTGATAGAGCTGGAGTGGACAGTTCAGGACAGAAGGTCTTGGCATGTAATTGCTGAAAACATATGCTCCACAGGCACCTGACAATGGTTTGATTGATTGATATATGTTATCTGAGTCATGGTCAACAGTAAAACAAAGTTTGCTCCCAGCAGCACAATCTTCTCCATTCAAAAGGCATGTACTTACAGCAATTCTTTGCTTCTCTCCACCACTCAACACATCCATCCAGTCCTAAACAAAAGAGTAGCAATAGCACATCTTCACATAGAGCACATCAAGTTCAAGTAAACATAGCACATTAACTTCAAGTGAATCCAACACATCAACTTTAAGTAAACACAACACATCAACTTTATTAACACAACAACTTCACACAAATGTAAGACATTAACTTCACACAAGCGTAACACAACTTCACACAAATGAAATACATCAACTTTAAGTAAACAAACACATAAACTTTAAGTAAACACAACACACCAACTTCACACAAACATAACACATCAACTTCAAGAATTAACACATCAAATTCAAGTAAAAACAACACATCAATCACACAAGCGTAACACAAATTCACACAAATGAAACACATCAACTTCACACAAACATAACACATCAACTTCAAGAATTAACACATCAAATTCAAGTAAAAACAACACATCAATCACACAAGCGTAACACAACTTCACACAAATGAAACACATCAACTTCACACAAACATAACACATCAACTTCAAGAATTAACACATCAAATTCAAGTAAAGACAACACATCAATCACACAAGCGTAACACAACTTCACAAAAATGAAACACATCAACTTCACACAAATGAAACACATCAACTTCAAGAATTAACACATCAAATTCAAGTAAAGACAACACATCAATCACACAAGCGTAACACAACTTCACACAAATGAAACACATCAACTTCACACAAATGAAACACATCAACTTCAAGAATTAACACATCAAATTCAAGTAAAGACAACACATCAATCACACAAGCGTAACACAACTTCACAAAAATGAAACACATCAACTTCACACAAATGAAACACATCAACTTCAAGAATTAACACATCAAATTCAAGTAAAGACAACACATCAATCACACAAGCGTAACACAACTTCACAAAAATGAAACACATCAACTTCACACAAACATCAATTTTTAAAAAAAATAGCACATCAACTTCATGCTACCATTATCTAACTTTGACATATTAGCATGTTGGGGGTGCCATGATGCAGCTGGCTTTCTTACAGGAAGCCTGCACAAAAGAACAAATGATCTCTTGTCACTATGATTTCTGTCACTACTTTTATATGTTGAGGCTGCTGGCTTCAAGCACAACCTTCTGGATATAGTCACCATTTACAACATGCACATTATAGGTTAGTCTTTGTTCCTCAGTAATGGACCAGGGGTCCAGCATGGGGTATGTGTGAATTTAAGGTGCAAAATGACTCACAGAACCAACTTCACTGCACCTGGATGTCACCATATGTGTTCAGTCCCTTTCATTGCTGATAACAGAGCACAAACACTGTAGCTCCAAGCTATGGCTCCAAAATGTTCCCATGACTTCACCAGGTACCCATTTACAGCTGGGCTGACTGGGATAAGCGGTGACCCCATGAAAAAACATACGACACACAGAGCCTGTCAAACTGAGCACAATGTGATTTGAACTTGGTGTGTTAAAGTTGTAAACCAAGATGACAACACCCCAACTATGTACGTTAATACAAGCTAGATGTATGCCAAGTTGGATCATTAACCCACAAGCAGGTTGAGTATATTGTCTCTGATGACGTCGTAAATATGGTGCTGGAAACTGACTTTCATTAATTCATATGATGAAAAAAAAATGGTTTGGTCATCACACGAGAATGTAACCTGATGAGCTGCGCAGCTAAGTGGTTAGTGTCATGGCACAGGAACCAAATTTCCAGGTGTTCAGGTTCATGAACACATTAAAAATGTGTGCTGAAGTCAGATGCACTGTGCAGTAAGGTGTAAAACAGAGCACAATGCACTCCCCCTTAGTTAACAAGCAAACAAAATAGATAAAATTAATTTTTTAAAATAAAAATACATGCTGCATTTTACAGCTGGGTTGGAGTATTTATACCTTTTGAACTGACACATGTGAGTTCTTCCTACACTTTGGCATTTACCAGACTACCTATAAGGAAGCAGGTGGGTTACAATCTAGTTTCCTCCTATATGAATTATCACCATTGGATACAGGTTTGATCTACACAGAGAGGTTTGTGGGTACCAGAGACTCACCCATCACCATTACTCTCATCGCAAGCAAGAAGGCCAGGAGCTGGTGGGCTCCTGCTGCAAGATGAAGCTAAGAGTGGGGCTCCTGCTGCAAGATGAAGCTAAGAGTGGGGCTCCTGCTGCAAGATGAAGCTAAGAGTGGGGCTCCTGCTGCAAGATGAAGCTAAGAGTGGGGCTCCTGCTGCAAGATGAAGCTAAGAGTGGGGCTCCTGCTGCAAGATGAAGCTAAGAGTGGGGCTCCTGCTGCCAGATGAAGCTAAGAGTGGGGCTCCTGCTGCAAGATGAAGCTAAGAGTGGGGCTCCTGCTGCCAGATGAAGCTAAGAGTGGGGCTCCTGCTGGAAGATGAAGCTAAGAGTGGGGCTCCTGCTGCATGATGAAGCTAAGAGTGGGGCTCCTGCTGCAAGATGAAGCTAAGAGTGGGGCTCCTGCTGCAAGATGAAGCTAGGAGTGGGGCTCCTGCTGCAAGATGAAGCTAAGAGTGGGGCTCCTGCTGCCAGATGAAGCTAAGAGTGGGGCTCCTGCTGCAAGATGAAGCCAGGAGCTGGTGGGTTCCTGCTGCCAGATGAAGCTAGGAGTGGGGCTCCTGCTGCAAGATGAAGCTAAGAGTGGGGCTCCTGCTGCAAGATGAAGCTAAGAGTGGGGCTCCTGCTGCAAGATGAAGCTAAGAGTGGGGCTCCTGCTGCAAGATGAAGCCAGGAGCTGGTGGGTTCCTGCTGCCAGATGAAACTAGGAGTGGGGCTCCGGCTGCAAGATGAAGCTAGGAGTGGGGTTCCTGCTGCAAGATGAAGCTAAGAGTGGGGCTCCTGCTGCCAGATGAAGCTAAGAGTGGGGCTCCTGCTGCAAGACACCATGTGTGAGGCACAATTTTGAAGATAGCCCATCCTCATTTCCAGCCCCGGGCATGGCATCATTTAGATGCCCTTCTTACCCCCCACACCATTTTGGGACATTCAGATGACATGTAACACTTCTTACTCCAGCACACTTTGGGGACATTCAGATGACATATAACCCTTCTTACCCCCCCCCCACCATTTTGGGACATTCAGATGACATGTAACACTTCTTACTCCAGCACACTTTGGGGACATTCAGATGACATATAACCCTTCTTACTCCAGCACACTTTGGGGACATTCAGATGACATGTAACACTTCTTACTCCAGCACACTTTGGGGACATTCAGATGACATGTAACACTTCTTACTCTCCGCACCATTTTGGGACATTCAGATGACATGTAACACTTCTTACTCCAGCACACTTTGGGGACATTCAGATGACATATAACCCTTATTACTCCCCGCACCATTTTGGGACATTCAGATGACATGTAACACTTCTTACTCCAGCACACTTTGGGGACATTCAGATGACATATAACCCTTCTTACTCCAGCACACTTTGGGGATATTGAGATAAAGTGTAACACCTTTCACTTCTTTAAGAAACATTGGGATATTTCTGCAGTTGGTGTCATGGAAAGCACTTCACATGGTGTCTGCAGCCATTTGTTTTACATGATGAGGTAGCTAGCTCTACACACAAATCACTTCAGTTGTATTTTATAACATGCATGAAGGTACAGTGGGCCTATTCTTTCCTTCCACACCAGGAACAGATATCTGCTTAATTGAGTTCTATCATTCAACCCTCTTAAAAATGAACCAGTTGTTTGACAAACAAATATTCTCACCTGTACAGCTTCCCACCCACTTTCCCTTTCCAAGATGTGGCCTAGCTGAACCTGTAGAACATAATCTTACAGTAAATTATCCACTGTAAACCCTATTATCCTAGGATTTGTATAAACAGTTAACCTTATACAGCTCATAGGCACTGAAATTGGCCACAGAAAACCTAAAAATGGATGACGTTATATACTGCCTACATTAGTAGAGACAATCAAGCACTTGGTCAACATCCTTTTTATCTCACTCCATTGGAAGAATAGGAGTCAAAAACAGCTGTAGTTAACCTGCTTAGACTGTATAGAAAGATGTCACTTTGGATATTTCTGTTCATGTTACTCTCTGGTACTGTGCATCATACAGGAGAATAGAAAGTATGCAACTCTTGTACATCGTAATCCAGTATTTGTGTGGTACTGGGAAGACTTCCAAATGTTTAAGCTGATAAAGACTATTACGGCTTTGTTCATTCTGATGATGATGTCTCTGTCTATTCCACTGTCAGGTGCAGCTGTCCTTTCCAAGCATCTAAATCTCTGTCTTTGCTAGGTACTCGTTTCTTAAAAATAGCCATACCCTACTTGGAACTTATTTCTGTTACATAGATAGACTCCAAATTGGAGCATTCAGCAGAAAGTATTCTGTGTACAAAACAGATGATCATGTTGGTTAAACAAGAGAGTGAGGAACACATTCTATATCTAAACATCAGCAAGGTCAAGGTAATGAATGAGCACTGATAAGGCAAACGAATGAGGAAGAGGAGACTAACATCTGGTCAGGCAAAACATACTGTTCACACAATGTTAGTCAGGGTCAGGTGAAACATACTGTTCACACAATGTTAGTCAGGGTCAGGTGAAACATACTGTTCACACAATGTTAGTCAGGGTCAGGTGAAACATACTGTTCACACAATGTTAGTCAGGGTCAGGTGAAACATACTGTTCACACAATGTTAGTCAGGGTCAGGTGAAACATACTGTTCACACAATGTTAGTCAGGGTCAGGTGAAACATACTGTTCACACAATGTTAGTCAGGGTCAGGTGAAACATACTGTTCACACAATGTTAGTCAGGGTCAGGTGAAACATACTGTTCACACAATGTTAGTCAGGGTCAGGTGAAACATACTGTTCACACAATGTTAGTCAGGGTCAGGTGAAACATACTGTTCACACAATGTTAGTCAGGGTCAGGTGAAACATACTGTTCACACAATGTTAGTCAGGGTCAGGTGAAACATACTGTTCACACAATGTTAGTCAGGGTCAGGTGAAACATACTGTTCACACAATGTTAGTCAGGGTCAGGTGAAACATACTGTTCACACAATGTTAGTCAGGGTCAGGTGAAACATACTGTTCACACAATGTTAGTCAGGGTCAGGTGAAACATACTGTTCACACAATGTTAGTCAGGGTCCCGTGAAACATACTGTTCACACAATGTTAGTCAGGGTCAGGTGAAACATAATGTTCACACAATGTTAGTCAGGGTCAGGTGAAACATACTGTTCACACAATGTTAGTCAGGGTCAACACAGTTCTCCCTAAAAACTATTTCAGTCTGGCTTACGAGGTGGGGATTGATGTGATCCCCGTAGTAGTGAGCATCACACAGATGAAGCTAAGAATAGCACAACTGCCTGGAAGACCACAGTCCACCTTTATCAGAACGCTCATAATGAGTAGAAATCTGCTGCAACCTGCCACCTAACATCTTTTTCAGGGAGCACACAAGAGTAAAGTTACTCGTCGTGGGCATTAACAACAACCAGACAACATAAGGCAAAAACCACACCTAATGTTATCCTAAAAAAAGCAAGAAGTTATGGATGTCACAAGTTTTTAATATCTCAGCTCAAAGCAATAATGACGGTTGCCAAAAATAAGTAAGAAGAAGAATGATCATAGCAATGCAGAGGTTAACTAAAATGAAAAACGTACAGCAGAAGACTAACAAAACAACAAAAATAGAGATAATGAAGACTTGCATCTTTCCAGTGACACCGCTCTTGTCTGAAATGTGGACAACCAAATAAACACTACGGAAAAATATTGATTCCTTCGAGTTAAGATGCTACAGAAAAATGCTCAAAACACAATGGATACAGAGAAAGAAAAATCCAGATATAACATGATATAACATGAAATTGGCCACATCTAATGCCACAGTGGTCTAGAAAATAACATACTGGAGGGTTTGGCACCTGAAAAGTGAGGCAGACAGAGAAGATGGACACATGCTTAACAAATGCTTAACAAATCTATTAGAATTCATGGAGGAGGTTACTAAAATCATAGATAAAGGGGAGCCAGTGGATGTTATTTATCTAGACTTTGCAAAGGCCTTTGATAGAGTACCTCATCAAAGATTATTTTGAAAGTTAAAATCACATGGAATAGGTGGGGAAGTTGCCAAATGGATTGAAAATTGGTTAATGGGAAGAAGGCAGAGGGTGGGCATAAATAAGGAGTACTCTGAGTGGTGTGGAGTAAAAAGAGGAGTACCATAGGGCTCGGTTTTGGGACCAATTTTGTTCTTGATATATATAAATGATTTGGACATTGATATGAGATCCATGATTGCAAAATTTGCTGATGACACAAAACTATGCAGTAGTGTCTCATCTAAAGCGGAAGTGGATATATTGATGTCGGATTTAGATAAAATTTGAGAATGGTCAGTAAGCTGGCAAATGGAGTTTAATGTAGATAAATGTACAGTCATCCATATGGGTAGATCGAATATGGAACATAATTACAGAATGGGAGAAAACAATATTAGAAAGATAGATAAGGAAAAAGACCTAGGGGTTATAATAGATCATACAGGAAAAGTTAAGGTAGCAGTGAAAAAGGCAAATGCAATGTTAGGTATGATAAAAAGAAATATTAAATACAGGAGCAAGGAAGTGATCCTCAAACTGTATAAAGCTTTAGTTAGACCTAGATTTGAGTACTGTGTACAGGTGTGGAGTCCTTATCATAGAGGGGATATAAACATGCTGGAAAGAATACAAAAAAGAGCGACAAAGATGATAGTGGGATTCTAGAATTACAGTTATGAGAAACGACTCAGAAAAACCGGCCTACAGTGTCTCGAAGAGAGAAGAATTCGTGGTGACTTAATACCGGTTTATAAGATGATCAGAGGAATCGATAAATTAGACTATAACAAGTTTTTTAAAATACAGCCACCTACAGTAACACGAGGGCATAGCTACAAGCTGACTAAAGAGAGGTCCAGGTTAGATATTAGTAAATATTTTTTTAGTCAGAGAGTGGTGTCTGCTTGGAATGCATTGCCAGGGGAGGTAGTGGAGGCAGGGACAGTTAATGCATTTAAGAATAAACTGGATGCGCATAGCTTTTAGAGCAAGGTGATGCAAATGTAACTGGTTGTATACAGACTCTGCAGGGTCTTCTAAACCAGTATAAAGACGTTAAGTTAAGTTATGACATTAAAGAGATTCTAAGAATAATGATGACTGAGGCGGGAGAACTGGTCAAAGATTGAGTCCTACAGATCTGCTGTCATGAGAACGATGTTCTGCAATGGACATGCTACATGCCGATGTTAGAAAATGATTTCAGATATGGCTAACACAAAAGCCAAGCCATAACTTTGGAAATGGTTTTTTAGGTCATTAATGTATTTTAATGCAAGTGAGATCTTTTATACATTTAATGGCAAGACTTCTGTCTCTTTAAGATCAATATTCAGTTCCACTTGTTGGCTGTATATACTCTTGAATGTGTCATTGGAATATTCAGTTCCACTTGTTGGCTATATATACTCTTGAATGTGTCATTGGAATATTCAGTTCCACTTGTTGGCTATATATACTCTTGAATGTGTCATTGGAATATTCAGTTCCACTTGTTGGCTATATATACTCTTGAATGTGTCATTGGAATATTCAGTTCCACTTGTTGGCTATATATACTCTTGAATGTGTCATTGGAATATTCCAAGTCTTCCAGTTTTGACTATGTCCATGTTTGTCCTCTAACGGTGTTCTCTATCTGTCACATCATCCAGTCAACTGAGAGATCAGCAAAAATGGCATCTAACAGGCCAGTCTTGTGTTTTAGTTCATCCTAGAGGCCGCATGCCATGGATTTGACTGGAATTCACAATAGTGGACGACTTACAGATGTGTCCAGTGAAATGTGTTGCAGTTTTCCATTTGAATTAGTTCGTTCATTTTGTGGTGTTTTCCCCTCTGTTTATCCTGGCATGGTCATCATCTATTTGAAATAGTATTTCAGTTACCCTGTGTCGTTTTTCCATGGTCCAGTGAACACGACTTCACTTCACGAGATTGCCGTCCTTCACCTTGCTGTTAACAGTGTCGGTTTTAGTATGGCCAGGAAATGTACACACAGGCCAAATAATAGACTAACACATCGTGTGAGAGAGATTGTCCCCTGCCTGGTTAGCAAGAAGCCCAAGACACATCGCCCACACATTGTGTGATGCCTCTATGGGTTACAGAAAAGATGAAAGACAAGACAAAGAGTAGAAGAAACTGGTCCTACACAGACTAGGCAGTCTTCTAAACTAGTATACATGTAAGGACGTTAAATTAAGAACTGATTTCCATTTTGTGATGTTAAACTATACAACATCAATATCCTTTTGACCTCATAAATTTTGCTTGCTGACATAATGTAGCTTTATTCTGATAAAATGCAAAAATGGACTGCATGGTTTGAATGTGTAATAGTAGACAAGGGTAGCGGATTCAAAGTCAGGTGTAGGCAAGGTCAACTATAAGCCAGGTACCATTTACAAATGGGTTGACCAGAGCTTACAGGTAACGGGAGCTGAGGCCCCCCCCACCTTTTGAGTGGTCTACCAATACACTAATCAGATACGCTAGTGAAATGTACTGACCAAGACCCTTCCCCATCTCCTGTCTATGCTGTGGTTGTGGAAACAGGTAGCCCGACCAACATACTGTGGTGTGGTCTCCATATTGGTGAGTGAGTCTATTGAGAAGCCTCACATTACACTACTGCTAGGATGACCCAGGTACACTTTCTTCAGTACTAACCTTTCCCAGTATATCAGCAAGCTCTTCATCCTTCACTCCCTTTTGCAGTTGTTCAGCATGATTGTCTGGGTAGATAACTTGGTCTCTCAATGTGCCTACTGCCATATATGGTCGCTGCAGATGATATACAACTTCCATGATTAATAGCAACAACAAAAAACACGCAGGAGATATAAAATTATTGAATATGTGGCGAAATGGCAAAACAAAACTAAATGTTCATATGTACCGTTACTAAAAATATTATTAAAGACATCTAAAAAATATCAGAACACACAGAAACTATCAACAATTTTGAAACAAGAATATGTACAATCACAGTTCTGAAACCACATAGAAACTAGTTCAGGACGGGAGGCGACTGCGAGGGGCAGATTTTTCCTGTAGCTCAGAACGAGAGGCACCTGTCAAGGGACGGTGATTTTAAGATGATAATTTTTTATGATTAATATATATTTCATCTGCGTGAAAGACTTTTTTTTTAGATACTTCAGAAACGTAGGTTGATACTTTAGTTTCATTTTATATAAAAATTAGAAAATTAATGAGTTTTTGTAGAAAAATTATTTGCTACCTGTTAAAGTAATTAAATTCTATTACCGATAGCAAATCTGCACGCACTAATCTACTCTTTTTTCTGCACTTAGTTTCTTTGAAACTATTTCTTACAATGAAAATGTACATTTCATTTAGTTCTTGTGTTGATTGCTCTAGTCAATCTGAATTATGCTGGCGGAGAAGTAAATTCTTCACAATAGGTGGGCATTTTCTAATGAAATAAACATTGAATTTTTGTGGTCGGTGACAATAAACATATATTTTGTTTCGTTTTCCACATTATATGTTTTTTATGACTCGGAAATGAAAGTAGATATATTCTTCTGGTGTTTAACTATATATACATTGGTGAAACCTTAAATTTGTGTAAAATATTTAATATTACCTGTTTAAAGTAATAAAGTGGCCGTTTCCGAGTCAGGTAACAATAATTCTCAAAATTTTCATGTGCTAGACCAATGTCATGTTATGTCTACGTTAGATAATTTAGTAAATGGATGTAGTTTCGAAACAAGTGTGTCTCAAATGACAAAACATGGATTAGCAGTCTATATTGGCTAACTCTGACATGTTCATTGTTTTTTTCCGTGCAGTTTTTAAAAATAACAATATTTAAAATCACAGCTCTGAAATCACATAGAAACTAACAACAATTTGAAATAAATAGATGCAAAATAACAGCTCCAGTAGGAGCATAAGGGCCACCACTAGAGTTTACCTCCTTGCAGTAGAGCTGTAGAAATCCTGTATTACATATGGGATGTGGTTTCTGTGATTTACTTGAGCTGAACTGTAGAAATCAAGTTATTCCTGTATCACATATTTGATGTGATTTCTAAAGTTGTCTGTCAAACCCAGCCGGCTACTCCCCACTCTTCTTCTTCTTCGTACGCTGTCAAACGACAATCTGTATTTTTTCGAAGAAAGCAGCGGTCATCCTGAGGCTGTCAATACTGCCATTGAGCTTGTCTAGTGTTGCCACTGGAGATGGCACTGCTTTCTCTGTGAAAGCAGAGAAAGCAGAGTCTGGTCCTCGTATGTCGGGCAGTTTTGCAGCAGATGTTCAGCGGTCATTTGCCCGGTACCACAAGTGCATTCGTCAGTGCCACCTATCTTCAGTTTATTGAATAGGTGGTACCTCAGTCTGTTGTGGCCTGAAGACCACGACCTGCTCTCTTCTGTTCAACTGGTAATAGGCATCGTTTTTTGTGTAGCCAGTATGTTCTGTTTCCCATTTGGCCATGTATCTGGCCCTAATAAGCCTTTTGGACTCTTCGTAGGTCACACTAGAATATGGTTGTAGTAGTCTTGCATACTCCCCACTCAAAAGGTATTTGGTGTGTTCCAATTGCAGGTTATGTAATGTCATGAAGAGTCTTCTACTGTAATAACTATTTCCCATATTGATAGCCAGCCTTCCTAAATCCCTTTTATTACACTCATAACAGGCTGGAGTGGAGCTAGTCTATCTTCCCCAATATGGGGCAGTTGGACCTACCTTGGGACAATGTAAAAGATACGTCACCTTCCACAAATGATAAAAAAAACTAGTAATGATAAGTTTAAACCTTACTTGTGGTACATAAAACAGTTTTCCTTTCGCTGGCTTGGTTAAAGTTCCTCCAAACAAGGGCCACAGCTAGGAGAAAAAACAGTAATTTAAACACACACACAACACTTTTTCACCACTTGAAAATAAAAGTGAAATCAACATGTCTTCAGATACACATTTTGCCAAAATTGTCCACCAGACAATGAAATGACAGCAGAATAAACAAATTCTACACAAACTACTGCATGATGAGTTGACTTTCTTACTGTCCAACAAAAGATTGTACTTCTACTGTGAGATTATCTATTCTTCTACATTGAGGTTTTCTGCACTTTTTCAATGAGATTTGCACTTCAATGAGATTGTCCGCACTTCTATGAGAATGTCTGCATTTCTACAGTGAGACTTTCTGCACTTCTACAGTAGAATGTTTTAAATGTGTGGCTTGCTCAAACATGTATGGTTTCCTAATGAAGCATCAGTGTTGAACATACACGTCAACTTGTACCACTTGAAAACATGTGCACCAAACTATCCTTACAGGATTTACTTATATTGTTGGGAACATTTAAGGACTGAGGAGTAAAAGTTGCTGACCTCTGCAGCCACCATACAGTGTACTTTTATTTTAACCCCGTTAAAAGAAATCTACACCTTCCTTACAGAGGTATTCAATATGTCCAAGTGGTTAGCAGACCAACATCCAAACTGCTTAAAAAGTTATGTTCATTACATCAGACTGTAAATAGGATCAAGATGCTGAGCAGTGCATGAGCTGTAGCGGTCAGCGACCCAAAGCTGACAGCTAGTGTCAGAGTCAGTGACCCAGAGCTGGGATCAAGATGCTGAGCAGTGCATGAGCTGTAGCGGTCAGCGACCCAAAGCTGACAGCTAGTGTCAGAGTCAGTGACCCAGAGCTGGGATCAAGATGCTGAGCAGTGCATGAGCTGTAGCGGTCAGCGACCCAAAGCTGACAGCTAGTGTCAGGGTCAGTGACCCAGAGCTGGGATCAAGATGCTGAGCAGTGCATGAGCTGTAGCGGTCAGCGACCCAAAGCTGACAGCTAGTGTCAGAGTCAGTGACCCAGAGCTGGGATCAAGATGCTGAGCAGTGCATGAGCTGTAGCGGTCAGCGACCCAAAGCTAACAGCTAGTGTCAGAGTCAGTGACCCAGAGCTGGGATCAAGATGCTGAGCAGTGCATGAGCTGTAGCGGTCAGCGACCCAAAGCTGACAGCTAGTGTCAGAGTCAGTGACCCAGAGCTGGGATCAAGATGCTGAGCAGTGCATGAGATGTAGCGGTCAGCGACCCAAAGCTGACAGCTAGTGTCAGAGTCAGTGACCCAGAGCTGGGATCAAGATGCTGAGCAGTGCATGAGCTGTAGCGGTCAGCGACCCAAAGCTGACAGCTAGCGTCAGGGTCAGTGACTCAGAGCTGGGATCAAGATGCTGAGCAGTGCATGAGCTGTAGCGGTCAGTGACCCAAAGCTGACAGCTAGTGTCAGGACCAGCAACACAGAGCTGCCAAGACCCTTCCTTCTCCACCTCCACGTGGTGATCCTGGATCACAGGCTGCAACAGGACAGACTGGCTAAGGAGAAGCGATTAAGAAGAAAGGCTAACCTAACATAAAAATGCTATGCTGACAGATGTGTTAGACCAAAAGGTGCAAATATCACAGACAAGCTTTAAACTATGACACAACGCAATTCCATTCTACATTCTGCTACTGGCAAAGCCCTATTCAGGGTTTTGTAGCAGGAGTTTGAGAATGAACGAAGAAGAAGAAGAGAGTAAATGAGAAAGCAGTGAAACTAAGTGTAGCTTTCCCAGCTTGTCCCATGCCAACTTACCTCCCCTAATATCCTAAATAGTGAACTTTTCCCACATCCATTAGGACCACACACAAGTACATTCTTGCCGGATGTCACCTAAACAGAATATGTGGAAACGGATCAAAAGCAATGTACACATCCCTACTATCAAACATATATTGACTGAAATGCAAGCAAGGTTAAAATTATGTTTTACATGCTAACAGTAACAAGTGTTTATAGTTGTTTCAGCTTAAATATTTATCAGATCTGAACAAACAAAAAACATCACAAATAAAAACAGCAAACTAAGTTACATGAATATCGGCATTAATGATAAAGTAAAATTCTAAACAAAATCCTCTCATTTGTGTAAGCAAAGATACATGTGAGTCTGCTGCCACTGTAGTCAAGCAGTAACAAAAAGGCTAAAATGGTTAAAGTAGAAGGTGCATGATTACAGATAGGAAATGAGAAAATAAATAAATAAATGAATAAATAAAATAAAAATGTAAAAATGTATTACACAGATGAAGGTGTAAGGTGTTTAAGTGATCTTAAATGTCACGATGAGGTATATTGGAGTTTTACTGCAGTTCCTCAAATATTCAGCTTATCATAGTTTTAGTGCAGTTCCTCAAATATTCAGTTTATCATAGTTTTACTGCAGTTCCTCAAATATTCAGCTTATAATAGTTTTACTGCAGTTCCTCAAATATTCAGCTTATAATAGTTTTACTACAGTTCCTCAAATATTCAGCTTATCATAGTTTTACTGCAGTTCCTCAAATATTCAGCTTATCATAGTTTTACTACAGTTCCTCAAATATTCAGTTTATCATAGTTTTACTGCAGTTCCTCAAATATTCAGTTTATCATAGTTTTACTGCAGTTCCTCAAATATTCAGTTTATCATAGTTTTACTGCAGTTCCTCAAATATTCAGTTTATCATAGTTTTACTGGTTCCTCAAATATTCAGTTTATCATAAATCATCAACAATCATAAATCATCATAAATGACAAAAAAAAAAGGAATAATAAGAATTAAACAAAATAATTAGATGAAAAAGAGGGGGGGGGGGGGGGGAGTAAGGGGAAAGGAGAGAAGATTACATAAAACATACATCAATTCTAAATGGTATAGAGTGCTTGTAGGACAATTGTAAATATGAGAGTCAATGGTATAGAGTGCTTCTAGAACAATAGAAAATATGAGAGTCAATGGTATAGAGTTCTTGTAGAACAATAGCAAATAAGAGTCAATGGTATAGAGTGCTTCTAGAACAATAGAAAATATGAGAGTCAATGGTATAGAGTTCTTGTAGAACAATAGCAAATAAGAGTCAATGGTATAGAGTGCTTCTAGAACAATAGAAAATATGAGAGTCAATGGTATAGAGTTCTTGTAGAACAATAGCAAATAAGAGTCAATGGTATAGAGTGCTTCTAGAACAATAGAAAATATGAGAGTCAATGGTATAGAGTTCTTGTAGAACAATAGCAAATAAGAGTCAATGGTATAGAGTGCTTCTAGAACAATAGAAAATATGAGAGTCAATGGTATAGAGTTCTTGTAGAACAATAGCAAATAAGAGTCAATGGTATAGAGTGCTTCTAGAACAATAGAAAATATGAGAGTCAATGGTATAGAGTGCTTGTAGGACAATAGAAAATATGAGAGTCAATGGTATGGCATTTTGTAAGAAGTGACTAACAATGTGGATAATCTCACTAGGGTTGAAGATTTCCAACTCATGGCCCTCATATGGGAAGCAAAGAGTAACATCACGGTCAGGTAAAAAAAATATTGATCAAACCCCCACCTCCTGTTCATGTTGGGAACCATGGAAACAGGTTGTGTCATAGCAGTCTGGCCAACAAGGTAGGGATCGGCATTTAATGACTGATGACCCTCACATTGCACTATAGCCAGGAGGATCCATGCCAACCTTCTCAAGTATGCCTCGGACTGTAAGAAGAACGACTAAATAAAGAAACATCGCGAAGAGTTGAATGAAATAAGTACAAGTGGTTTCAGCAACAATGGCACTACACGCAGAGGTCAAAACTCAACTGAGTTTGGAGTAATCCTCTGGGTTTCCAAGAGTGGTATAGAAACAATACTCCAGATACAATACAGGAATACGAATGAATTAGTGTTTATGTGGATTGGAAGAGACAGCAACTGCTGCCTTGCAGATAGGCTGGGGACAGCCAAAGGCTAAGGAGGGCATCCCTACAGAAACGCCTGTTGAAATCGGATGCACTGAGCCACAGGCTTAACAAAATAACACAGTGCAACGTATATCGCTGTAACCAGCGTACGAAGAAGAAAAAGAAGGAAGAGACAGAAAGGGAAAACATTTGCCAGCACAACTCACCTCAAATGTTAGTTCCTCTATAAGCACATCTCCATTGGGGGTAACCAGCGGCACTTTGTCAAACCTGCATAAAGAAGGTAATTCACAACAATGGTATGACTAGAAGACCTTCTAACACAAGGAAGACAGTATCTCTATTCAGACTGATATAAACAAGTACAAACTGACTGGTGTACCCGGTGCAGCTTGAGATAATTGTGCCAGTTTGTAATATTTAGTTCCTCTTGTCAATCAATGGCTACATTATCTTCAAAGCTGACAGAAATAATCAAATGTGGCACACCGCAATGTCCACGCTATTTCACACCATGATTGTTGAATGTTACACACGGGATCAAGATGCTGAGCAGCACATGAGCTGTAGTGGTCAGCGACCCATAGCTGACTGCTAGCGTCAGGGCAAGCGAACCATAGCTGCCAAGACCCTTCTACACCTCCACGTGGTGATCCTGGATAACAGGCTGCAGCAGGGCAGACTGGCTAAGGAGACGGGATCGAAGAGGGAATGCTAACCCGGTAATAAAATAATGCTTGCAGAAGTCAGATGTGTTGGACCAAAAGGTGCAAATATCGCAGTCAAGCTGTAAACTACGACACAACACATTCCGTTCTCTGGACTACATTCTGCTACTTAAGCCCTTTCAGGGTTTGGTAGTGGGAGATTGAGAACGAACGAAGAAGAAGAATGTTACACACAATGGCACCAGAATTTTCTTTATACTACTTTTGTGTAGCTGTGGTTGATCTGCTTGCAGGAAACCAAAACTCAAATCTTTGAGCTTCTGCATTTTGCATTTCTGAAGAACTATTTTGTTCCCATAAGTCATCTAGGGTAGAAGACTCTTCAACTTAAGGCTTTGCACATTCTGCCATTCCAACAAACCAAAAGCCTGCTAAGAATGAATTAACCTTCTAGGTTTTAAATAAACATACTATAAACATTACCCTCCCTATCTACCTGTATGAGACAAGAATAAAAGACAGAATAACATGTTTTTCTGGGGAGTGACAAAAGTAGAAGTGATATGATGAGGTTGTCGCTCACAAACAATGCAATCCTTTTCAATGAAATCCCACAAGTTTGCACCCCCTGGAGTACAGGGAACACCAAAGTGCTGACTTGTTTTCTCAAAGTTTGAGAGCAATCAAGTGGTCCAGGTCATGGAACATAAACTCTGTTGCCACTTACCTGATGACGTGATCTTTGATAATGATGTTTCCACTGCCCGGTTTCAGTGCTGATGGTTTCTGGCTATTGGCAATACCTGATGATAACAGATGTACAGTTTCATTCAATGTAGCAATCATTATGTTTCACGTAATACAGTCAGGGTAACAAATATTCTACCAAAATAAGATAAGCATTGATCAATTTTAAAAAAGATGATGCTCTTGGCAAAAAAGGCGTAGAGACTTCACAAGAGCTCAGCATTTGTGACCAGTTCCATTTGCTTTCCTTAACAAAGGAAAGTACCAATTTATAGCTGGGTAGACAATAAACTGTGAGATTCCACAAAGGATAGCAGTAGGCTGACTCATCTTCAACTGCATAAAACACATACTACAATAGATGCAAAACGACAGCGCTAGAGCTCACACCTTCAACAGCATGGTTACTCCAACCATGGTATATGGCTGTGAGGTGCGGAACCTACGGAAAGCTGGTGCAGATAGACGCAGCGTTGCTTAAAGAAGCAATGGAGCGTCAAAAATTGAAGATATCTATTCGGGACCAAATCCGCAACATAGAAATCAGATGTAGAACTTCCTTCACTTACATCACAGATGTCGCGCTGTATTGGAAATATAGATGGGTCAGCCATATAGTGTGCATGATAGGCAACAGATGGACATGTAGAATGACCCTACAACTTTAGACATTCTCTCGCGCACACACAAGATTGAGGGGCAGATATGGCCTGAAGGAGGCCCTGGTACCAAAATGGTATATAAAGAAACGAGTGAAATGAATGCCTGATTGATTTTGAGACTGGAATGTGCAGTCACTAGATTACTACACACATGTGCTGTTCTCAAAGGCAAGGCCATTTCATACATGCAATAATATATGAATGTAAAGTAATAGACAATATGAGCACTGCAACAAAGACATCTCTAAACAATAAACTTAGAATGAATATTACCTTTCCCATTTTCTGTGCTGACCATAGTTCTCTCATATCGGCCGGTGTTCAGATCTTCTAAGACTTTCATCAGGTCTGTTACTCTGGCTGTGAACCTGTCAGATATGTATGGGAGAATGAAAATTTGTACAAGCAGACAGCTTGGCTAGAGCAGTAGACTTGACACTTTCAACTACTGCCAGTTCATTGTCAGCAGAACAGATGTTGATAAGTCTTTGAATTCCTGATTCTGCCAGTTCATTGTCAGCAGAACAGATGTTGATAAGTCTTTGAATTCCTGATTCTGCCAGTTCATTGTCAGCAGAACAGATGTTGATAAGTCTTTGAATTCCTGATTCTGCCAGTTCATTGTCAGCAGAACAGATGTTGATAAGTCTTTGAATTCCTGATTCTGCCAGTTCATTGTCAGCAGAACAGATGTTGATAAGTCTTTGAATTCCTGATTCTGCCAGTTCATTGTCAGCAGAACAGATGTTGATAAGTCTTTGAATTCCTGATTCTGCCAGTTCATTGTCAGCAGAACAGATGTTGATAAGTCTTTGAATTCCTGATTCTGCCAGTTCATTGTCAGCAGAACAGATGTTGATAAGTCTTTGAATTTCTGATTCTGCCAGTTCATTGTCAGCAGAACAGATGTTGATAAGTCTTTGAATTCCTGATTCTGCCAGTTCATTGTCAGCAGGACAGTTGTTGATAAAAGAACAGTCTTTGATTACATGATTAAAGACAAACGATTAAAAGGATATTCAAATGTTTTGTTACGTTAAGCAAAATCGTCATCTCTACACTCTGGGCAGACATGTTGGTCTCTTTGAAGAATGGAATGGATGCCAATGGTAGTTGTAGCTCACTGACTGTACCCACTCCTGATCGGTCATCTCAGCTTCACCTACATTTGATTACAAACTTCTGCTGTCTCAGTATTGTTGATTTATCAATTTCAGCATCATTCAACTCCAGTGTAGATCTTAACAATTTGAACCCGTGATCCCGATGAACCGGTGTGTGTGTACATAACCCGCGCCCCGAGTCACCGGTTTGCAGGTAGAGCACACGTATCTTATAAGAACGGGCATAGTATGGATAGACACAGCAGAATTTGCATACTACTTCCGGAATGTTACTTCAAAATGGTGGCGCCCATGAACTGATCACATTGCGACAAATTGTTACAATATTTTCACGATGAAAAGACATGCAGAAAAACCAGTAAATGAGCATTCTAAAAGGCTTACAATGGAACAAGCTGTCGAGATTGTTCTCAATGATTCGGAGGACGATGAATTAGATTTAGATAGCAACTATTCTGAAACTGATATAGAAGTTGAATCAGATGATTATTTGAGTGATAACATGTGTTCATTAGACTCTGATGAAGCTACATCTTACCCTGTTCCTGATTTTTCTGGCGATCAGGCTGTTTTACAGGGGCGTGGAAGGGGTGTCTCCCAGGTAGTGTCTCTAGTAAATTTGATGCAGGTTGGTCTCCAATAAATATATTCAGACCTGTGTCTGCAGTAGACACAACATTTATGGAGCAGATAGGCCCTAAGAACATTCCAGAATCTATTAATCCAGAAAGTAAAGCCAGTGAATTTTTGGAACTTTTCCTGGATAATGATTTCTGGCACAATTTGTGTGAGCAGACAACTCGACGCGCTGAGCAGGTGAGAAGCAAGAAACCAACTAGCTACTAAGCCAAAAATTTGTAAAGTGTAGTAGTGCCAGAGATGAAAGCATTCTTTGGACTGCGTCTTCAAATGGAACACAGTGTGAGTAAACCACGTTACGAGGAGTACCTGTCTAGCTCGTCTGCTAACTTCGTGTCTCATACCCCTGGTTTCTGCACTGTGATGGGCCGTGATCGCTTCCTTGCTCTCTGGACTTTTCTTCATCTTGTTGATGAGAAGGACCCGGCTTTGGATAAAGCAGATAAACTTTACAAAGTAAAGCCTATGTTGGATGAGTTGCTACCAAAATTTTGGCACTATTATTCGCCTTCACAGCACGTGAGCTTAGACGAAGGTATGATCCCCTCGAAGAGCAGGCTTGCCTTCAAACAGTATATCAAGTCAAAGCCCATAAAGTGGGGAATAAAGGCTTACATGGCTTGTGAAGCAAGCTCTAGATATATTCTGAATCTGGAAATCTACACTGGAAAAGCAGACAATATTATTCCAGATCTTGGTGTTGTTGGTAGCGTCGTTATTAGAATTTTAACTTCTGGGAATTTGGTCAACAAAAACCATATTGTTGTTATAGACAGATTCTACAACAGTGTAACTCTCTTTGACAAGTTGTACACTGATTATATTATGCTGTAGGTACAGCAATGACAAATAGGAAATTTTATCCAAAAAGTACCGGCAGGAAAGAAGAAAATGGACAGGGGTCATTCAGAATTTATTTGCCATAACAACATTGTATGCCTTGTCTGGATGGACCAAAGACCTGTAAATTTTATATCCAACTACCACAACCCAACAGAAATTGGAACTGTTAGAGGGAGAAGAAAGGATGGAACAGCTGTAGATGTTCCAACTCCTCAACTTTGTATTGACTATAATGCTTTCCTGGGGGGCACAGATGTCAACGGCCAAATTTGTCGTCTCAACAAGACACGACGGCATTATCGCTGGCCTAGGAGGCTAATTGTGAAATTCTTTATGTGCCTACATACTTATGGATCATTATAGTCCCCACAATACAACAGGAAGACGCTAAAGGACATTTGGGATGTTCATGAACGAAGTTTGTTTATCCCTCATTGGGGATTATAGAACAGCTACTGCAAAACTTCACAACCGTGTCGAGGCACAACAGAGACTGTAAAATGTTGGTTCCCATCATCCACAAATGTCTCCAAAAGCTACAGGAAATAATGTTTGTGTAGTATGCTCATTTAAATTTAACAAGGATGTCAAGGACTTCCCAAACATGGTCTACAAAGACAGACCATTCAAACAAGTCAAGACAAAATTTTGGTGTAAACATTGTGAAACCTATCTGTGCCTAAAAGATGGGTCTACATGCTGGGAGGACTGGCATAATAAGCAGGAATATTGGAGATGATCAGGTCAGTCTATTTGAGATGATCAGGTCAGTGGGTCTACAGGCTGGGAGGACTGGCATAATAAGCAGGAATATTGCAGATGATCAGGTCAGTCTATTTGAGATGATCAGGTCAGTGGGTCTACAGGCTGGGAGGACTGGCATAATAAGCAGGAATATTGCAGATGATCAGGTCAGTCTATTTGAGATGATCAGGTCAGTGGGTCTACAGGCTGGGAGGACTGGCATAATAAGCAGGAATATTGGAGATGATCAGGTCAGTCTATTTGAGATAAAATAATTGAAACAGATCACTTAGTTTTGTCATTGTAACTAGTTCTGTTCAGGTGTCCATTTTTGGCTTTTTTTCTTCAGGAGCCCAGGGGAGTGGGGTTTTACAGGCCAGGTGACCAGGGTTCAAAGGGTTAAGGATCAAGGAAAAAGTCTACCACAATCTTCAACCCATATTGTAAAAAGCAACAAAAGAGGGTTGTACTTGTGGCTAGCAGTTTCATCATGCAAAACAAATTTCTACAGAAACCGTCACTGCAAGAGTAGATGAAGTATTTGATACATGCTTCCTGCCATGTGGCTGGCATGAAGTGATGGATACCCCTATACATCAGATATAGCTAATTGGGGAGAAAACTATCATCAAACATTCTCAATGAGTTGAGTTGATCATGATCTTCTAGGCTATCTCTAATGTCCCTACTTTTGTAGTCATCACATGAACTCTTTGGTTGCAGTGAACACCAACATGGCCAGGACAGTAGATCCACACAAGTCCCAAAGTATATTCATGTGCAGCAAAGACAATTCACCAAGACAGTCTGAACTTTGAAATATTTTTTGACGTTCGCCTTATTTCTCTATTTCCCAAGGCAGAGTATGTTGTACTACGGTTTTTATTTTGCGCCTGTCGGCCTAGTGCATCCGACTTCGGCATATATTTTATGTAAGGGTCTGCTTCCTCCTGCATTTTCTAAGGGTTTGCTTCCTTGGGGTAAACGGCCAGTGCTGTGACGAGGATCAAACTCAGAACCTTCAGCTTGTAAGCCGTGTCCCTTAACCACTAGCCCAAGCTTGAAATATGAGAAAACTTCATGCAGATTCCAATCTCTTACTGAGAAGGAAAGAATTGGATCTCTGCACCCAGCTATGTATGTCATGAACGATAACTGAATCCCAAATTTGTGTAGGTGAGACTCATCAGCCTTAAAAGGATAATGAAAACTTCCATTTCAGACCAGCTGCTACCTTGCAGATAAGATACTAGCACATGAAAGATTACCAGAGAAAATAGAAGAAAACCCTGCTGTCGAAGACTGATGTGTCAGACCGAAAGGTGCAAATATTGCAGTCAGCCTGTAAACTAGCGACACAGCGCATACCGTTTTTCGTACTACATCCTGCTACTTACAAAACCCTATTCAGGGCTTAGTAGTGGGAGATTGAGAGAAAACGCAGAAGAAAACCCATGTAGATGAGATCATTAGCTCAGAATGGCAGTCCATCTAGGAGATCAAAATCTCTGCCCCCAAATCACCTATCTAACAGGTAGGCTGGGGATAGTCAACAGACTGCGGACAGCTAAAGACAATGGAACCCCCCCCAAGTATTTTATAATGTTGCCAAAAGCCTGAGCTATCACAATACAGTTGTAAAATGTGGCAAGCTGGGAACAGTCAAAGGCTAGGAGAGTTCTCCCCCCATGTCTTTGCCAAAAGCCTGAGATATCACAATTCAATGGTAAAATGTGACACAATGTATCTCACAGTCAAATGAGCAAATGAGATAAAAGAGAAAAGTAAAGAGGATTGAGGCTGCACAAAGTGCAATGAAACCACCACCAGCAAGCATGAAAGCACAGAAATGCTTTGCTGCAGATTTTACACATGGGGGCCGGTTACCACCAAAATAGAAAAGAGGGTGCTGAAATGTGACAACCATATACTATTAGCAGCACCACAAGCACAATCTAATAACAGCAACACTTGAAAATAATATTTACAAATTATTTCATGGTTTTTTATTTAAGAATAAGATACATTGTGGTCCATTTTAATTTGACTACAACATCTGTGCCTGTTGGTATAACCCATTGGTTTTTAGGAAATGTTATTGAGGTTAACTCTCCGTAGGTTTTGCTCGTCTCCAGATTACCTACAATGCTGCAGGTGATTTGAAGAGTTTTTTCCTCCTTGGTGAATTATCATATTATATATTCTTAAAATCTCATACTGGCCCCCATCTATTTGTCTTCCTTTGCCTATTGGTCGTAACGTAGGTTTTGTTTGTGTTCTCTCGTCTCGGTGCCGTATCTGACCATACCTATTAAATTTATTTTATTAAACTCAACTTTTACAAATTTTTTTTCCATGTTTTTTTCCCCGTGAATTATCACCTAAGGTTTATAGTCTTCATCTATCCTGAGCATTCAGATGTCTGTGCATCAAATACCAGCACTTTGTCCCCTTCCCCTGTGAGGAATAACATCCAAGCAGTGTGAGGGCCAGTAGCTGGACTTTTCCCAATATGAACTACTTAAAACCAACAAACATGACTTCAGCAATAGTTTTAAGTGAGATAGAACATTGCCATAAAAGCTTACCCTGCTAGTCGAGTCAACTCTCTACCAGCCAGAACTATTCTGCCAATAGCTTCGGCCATTTTGACTAACATGCGCCCACTCTTGAAGTAATCCTGTGGTATGAAAGGTCTCAGTCAGGAAAAACAAGAACATAAAGAGATGTGGTTATTCTTGTTGATGAACTTTTACTGAACCATTGGCGAAAACATTCGCCCACGGCATTGTCTCTGTATACTCACCTGTGTATTTGTTGGTTTAACTCTGGTTTTGTTATAGAAACAGCTGAATTGAAAACAAAACCATTTCTGCACATACCGATAACAACACAATGGCTTTTTTTTTACTTTAGACAATTTTGTAACCATTCTTTTCTGTTTCACATGGATTTAGAATGTTATTCCATTATTTATTGTGGCGAGGTGGAGTTCTGCAACAGATTTTTCTGAGGTAGGTCTGTTTAGTTTGTTTATGTAGATGTTATAAATACATTTGTAGTAGAAAGTAACTGATATGCAAATCTGGTTAGCAACACTATCAGTGCTTTGTGGCAATTTCATGGATTGACAAGACAACTGGTGTACCCAAAAATGGGTAAGTCTAAATGTTTGCGATATAATAAAAAATGTGGAAACCAGAAGATTTGCTGAGCTGTTAGCTCTTTCACAGTCAATGCCAAGTTGTAGAATCAATGCCAAGTTGTAGAGTCAATGCCAAGTTGTAGAATCAATGCCAAGTTGTAGAATCAATGCCGACTGTCAAATCGAGAGCACCTTCGTGGGGTCTAATAGTGAACATGTGCTGGTATTAGACCCACGGAAGACAGGTCAGTCTCTTAACCCCTTAAGGAAAGAGCGCCTGCTACGGTAATCTGGTCTTAACCCTGCAGAAATCGCAGGTTCCAGAAACTTTGCCATTGACAAACTAAAAGCCCTCTATTGATACGTCCTGGCTAATATTGAACGGGTGCTGGAAATAGACCCTCGGAAGACAGGTCAGTTTTACCCTACTAATGACAGGGCGTTGCTACGGTAATCCTGCTCAACTCGAGAGGAGCCGCAGACATTTGGTTCACGTACTAGGCTGATAAGCCAACGGCGCGAGGCTACAAGGTGAGGGATTACGGCCGAACGCCTCTAAGCCAAAATCCCGCCCAAAAGCAGCTCAGCACGAATGCAAAGGGAGGCTTCGACATGGTGGGGACCTGGGGCCCCCGCTCGGTCGAGCCGCAGAATAAGGTCTCTGCCGTCCGCTGATCAAAGCGGGCGGGCAGCTGCTCGATATTCACCCCATACGGCGATGAGGTATGAAACCATTTGTAGAAGACTTAGTTCTCGGTCGGGGTGCCCTAAGCAGTAGATCAGCTACCTCACTGCGAACTGCTGAGACTCAACCCTTGACAATGAGATATGTCCGCTCCCCAGGCGAACAACATATCTGTGCAAGACCAGGCTTGTCCCCTGGTCAAATGCACTATTTCGAGAGGAATCACAGGTCGCTGACATTTGGTCCACGTGCTTGGCTGATAAGCTACCATCTGAGGGATTACGGCCGAACGCCTCTAAGCCAGAATCCCGCCCTAAATCTCAGCACCGCTGTGATGGGAGGCTACGACATGGCTGGGGCTTGCGTCTCAGCCCGGCCCGATCGAGCCGCAGAAATGCACCTGGCAAAATGCACTCCTGCCTCGCTCTTTGCCCCTGTCTGCTATCAGTCATCCCAATGGACGCAGAAGAGATACAGTCCAGCGGACATTGCACCTCCTGCCCTATTGTGACAACCTCCCGGGTGGCGGGGAATGCTAGGCGTACCATCACTGCAGATGAGCCGAAAAAAAAAGGGAGCAAAGAGATACCTCACTCACATGCATATGCTACGTTTCTGGCAGGACATGACGATCCTGGGACAAAGTCACACTGGACTGCCTCTCTTCCGGGATAGTACAAATTAGTACATAGTCCATCATATCATTGCCAAACCCTATAGACACGAGTAGGGAAGACTCGATAGTCCCGCAAGACAACTTCCCAAGAGAGACAACTCTGACCAAAAACAACTGCTGCCTTGCAGTTAGGCTGGGGACAGCCAAAGGCTAAGGAGGGCAACCCTACAGAAACGCCTGTTGAAATCGGATGCACTGAGCCACAGGCTTAACAAAATAAAACAGTGCAACGTAAATATCGCTGTGAACAGCGTACGATGAAGAAGAAGAAGAATCAATGCCAAGTTGTGTAGAATCAATGCCAAGTTGTGTAGAATCAATGCCAAGTTGTAGAGTCAATGCCAAGTTGTAGAGTCAATGCCAAGTTGTAGAGTCAATGCCAAGTTGTAGAGTCAATGCCAAGTTGTAGAGTCAATGCCAAGTTGTAGAGTCAAGACAAAGTTGTAGAGTCAAGACAAAGTTGTAGAGTCAATGCCAAGTTGTAGAGTCAATGCCAAGTTGTAGACTCAATGCCAAGTTGTAGACTCAATGCCAAGTTGTAGACTCAATGCCAAGTTGTAGAGTCAATGCCAAGTTGTAGAGTCAATGCCAAGTTGTAGAGTCAATGCCAAGTTGTAGAGTCAATGCCAAGATGTAGAGTTAATGCCAAGTTGTAGAATCTGCATGTTTTGCAGCTGATGAGTGGAGCCGTATAAAGGTGTTGGTGATTGCTGGGACTTTATTTCTCCTCTTCAAACATTTGGCATAGAGGTCTTCATTTAATACATCTGACTTAATAGATTTTACAGGATGGGGTAGTCAGCCCCATGCCCAACCCAACTTTATCAATTCGTATGACACACCTGGCAGGTTACAGTTTTATTATTTTAGGCGTCCCTATCTGGCCCAATATGGTCATTGTTTTCTGATTATATTCCATTTGATACAATATTTATCTAGTTTTAGTAGTATTCTTTGCTCAAGTGGCTTAGGAGTCTTCTGTGACAAGAATATGATCACTGCCACACTGAGAGCATGTTGTATTAGATAACTAACAATGTGGTCTAAACCCTCTAGAGTAGAAGACTCCCAACATGTAGCTTTACACAATCCAGGGATAAGAAAGACCAATAGCCTGTTAGAGTATTGAATAGCATTCTGGGATTAGAAAGACCAATAGCCTGTTAGCGTATTGAATAGCATTCTGGGATTAGAAAGACCAATAGCCTGTTAGAGTATTGAATATCATTCTGGGATTAGAAAGACCAATTGCCTGTTAGAGTATTGCATTCTGGGATTAGAAAGACCAATAGCCTGTTAGAGTATTGAATATCATTCTGGGATTAGAAAGACCAATAGCCTGTTAGAGTATTGAATAGCATTCTGGGATTAGAAAGACCAATAGCCTGTTAGAGTATTGAATAGCATTCAGGGATTAGAAAGACCAATAGCCTGTTAGAGTATTGAATAGCATTCTGGGATTAGAAAGACCAATAGCCTGTTAGAGTATTGAATAGCATTCTGGGATTAGAAAGACCAATAGCCTGTTAGAGTATTGCATTCTGGGATTAGAAAGACCAATAGCCTGTTAGAGTATTGAATATCATTCTGGGATTAGAAAGACCAATAGCCTGTTAGAGTATTGAATAGCATTCTGGGATTAGAAAGACCAATAGCCTGTTAGAGTATTGCATTCTGGGATTAGAAAGACCAATAGCCTGTTAGAGTAATGAATAGCATTCTGGGATTAGAAAGAAAACACTAGAAACAATACTTCATGATTCAGAAATAAAAGTGTGACCAAGTAATTTTCTCAGGAACAGAAAAACTGCTTATTTCTTTATTTTTAGGATTACAAAATCTGATTGTCAATGATAAAGTCTCATGGCAAAACTGGTGTTGGTGATGAAGTGTTAGAGACTTCATAGTTCCAGGCCACAGCTTGTACGTGGTGGGATGGCATTCTCTTCCTTGCAGCTGTCCCTTCCTGTGCCTTTGCAGTGTGAAGCGAGTGTTCTAATCCTACACTAATCAGGAACCCATAAATAGAAACCTAAGTATAATTAGGGAGCCGCGTAGCGCAGTGGTCAGCGCATTGGCTTCGCATCTAAGTGGTCCTGGGTTCATTCCTCATTTGAGGCGGTTATGTTTTTTTCAGACCGCATTGGCTCCCGGGTTGACCCAGCCTGAAATGGGTACTGGTTCAGTCCAGGAAGTAAAAGCGGCGAGGGAGAGGAGATGGCTACCGCTCTCATATAGCCGAGCCTTTGAAATGTGAGATTGCTAACACCTTACACCCCTACGGCTGTAATGCTATGCGTTACTTTACTTAACTTTTACTTTAAAGTATAATTTATATTTTGGCCCTGTTGTTCGGCGTGTTTCCTAAAGCAAAGTGTGTTCTACTGTTTTGCACCTTAACTGCCCAGTACTTCTGACAGCAGTACACATTTTCTTAATGGGTTAAATTCCCACAGGAATTGTGCTTCATGAGTACAAACACAAGCAAGGTTGGGATATCTTCTTCTTCGTTCGTTCTCAATCTCCCACTACCAAACCCTGAGAGGGCTTAAGTAGCAGAATGTAGTCCAGAGAACGGAATGCATTGTGTCGTAGTTTACAGCTTGGCTGAGATATTTGCACCTTTCGGTCCAACACATCCGACTTCGGCAGGCATTTTTTTAGTACCGGGTTAGCATTCCCTCTTCGATCCCTTCTCCTTAGCCAGTCTGCCCTGCTGCAGCCTGTTATCCAGGATCACCGTCTGGAGGTGAAGAAGGGTCTTGGCAGATGAGTCGTGTCACTTACTGTTTGGGATTTGAGTCATGCCACTTAGTGCTTTGCCATTATGACACTTCTCCCCTCTCTCCCACAAAAGAAATATGAGACAAAAGAGTTATGGAACTAGACTAACCTCCAGACGTTCACTGTGAGTAGTGGTCAAGTGTCGTGGGTGTGCCAGGTTGAGGAATGGTCGACTTACAACTAAGTATCCTACCACAGTTGCCAGATCTGCAAATTGAAGTTCATCACTGATACAGGTGTTTCAAACATAAAGTTGACTTGAGCATTCATAAGTATCCACCTCTTTTTATATCAATATCTGCAATTTAGATTACTGATTAGTCTAATGTCTTTTCATTTAGGACAATCACTTGGAAGCACTCAATTAGTTTTACACTCCTGTTAAATGCCTTACTGTAGTCTATCAAACTTATGTAGATACTTTTGGTTTTTCTATTTACATTTCCGCTATCATTCTTATTCAAAGTATTGACTCACGAGTTCCACTGTACTTTCTAAAACCAATTCTTATACAAAGTATTCCTTCATGAGTTCCACTGTACTTTCTAAAACCAATTCTTATACAAAGTATAGCTTCACGAGTTCCACTGTACTTTCTAAAACCAATTCTTATACAAAGTATTGACTCACGAGTTCCACTGTACTTTCTAAAACCAATTCTTATACAAAGTATTCCTTCATGAGTTCCACTGTACTTTCTAAAACCAATTCTTATACAAAGTATTCCTTCATGAGTTCCACTGTACTTTCTAAAACCAATTCTTATACAAAGTATTCCTTCATGAGTTCCACTGTACTTTCTAAAACCAATTCTTATACAAAGTATTGACTCACGAGTTCCACTGTACTTTCTAAAACCAATTCTTATACAAAGTATTCCTTCATGAGTTCCACTGTACTTTCTAAAACCAATTCTTATACAAAGTATTCCTTCATGAGTTCCACTGTACTTTCTAAAACCAATTCTTATACAAAGTATTCCTTCATGAGTTCCACTATACTTTCTAAAACCAATTCTTATACAAAGTATTGACTCACGAGTTCCACTGTATTTTCTAAAACCAATTAGTACACAAAGTATAGCTTCACGAGTTCCACTGTACTTTCTAAAACCAAACTGCTCTTCGTCAACTTCACTGTTTATTTTATTTGTTATTCTCTCTTGTATAATTTTGAGAGTATCTTGGTCATGTGACTCATCAGGTTGTTCCACTGCTCTAGCTTTTTTTAGGCAAAGCGACAAAGACTGTTGTCTCTTGGGTAAATATCCTGTATTTTATATGTCGTTGACTACTGAAGACGAATGTGTCGGACCGAAAGGTGCAAATATCACAGTCAAGCTGTAAACTACCGACACAGCGCATTCCATTCTCCAGACTATATCCTGCTACTTGCAAAGCCCTGTTCAGGGCTTGGTAGTGGGAGATTGAGAACACACGCTGAAAAAAAAAATATATACATGTTATTGTACAGCTCTATAATCGTGCCAACACCAAAGTCATATGTCCGCAACATTTAATTCTGTCTGTCAACATATTCGTTGCATGGCATCGTTCTCACTTTCTGTGGTTATGACCATCTCTTCTAGTGATTCTGTCTGCCTTTTGCAAGCATCTCATTTCAAATGTTCAAACATTTGATTCTTGTGCCTTGGTAAGGGTCCATGTTATGTACCTCTTAAATATTTGAGCAAATTTTGTTATATTGTTTGTTTGCATGTATCAGTCTTATGATGTAGATCTAGCGACAAGTAAATCCTGGGACAAGTGTTGCCTGTCAACATCGAGTGTGACAAAAACCACAAGGAAATCACAAAGATCAACATAAATCTCATGAAATCTTACACTTTGCAATGATATTATCTACAAAACCCATCTGAACTCGGAAGTAAATGAAGTTGCGTAGATGATCCACCTGTTGTGACATAAAAAGTGTATGAATCAATAAAAAATTCACAAGTTATTGATTAAAAAAATATCTTTTACAGAACAACACATTAAATAGCTTTATTTTATTTTAATAACGAAAATAAATGAAATTGTGTCCTATAGCAAACAATGCCATCTGGGATGATGTGTTAAAGACTTGATTGTATTAGGTCTCAGCTCTTTCTGGGAGTGGGGTTGAACAGTTTCTTTCCTTACTTTAATGGTATTTCAGGTCACATGTGAGTACAAACCTGAGTTTTTGTATTGCAATGGCATCCTAAAGACTTGAATCCTTCTAGAATGAGGCATTCATTGTTATTTACTCTTCTTTTTATAAGAAGGGTTTCTGGAATTCTGATCATTTTCTAAATTGAATTTTGTATCAACTGCTTTTTCCTTGTGATGTTTACACTAAGGAAAGCCTGCTTGGTACTGCCTACTGTAGTATTGTCTTAAACACATCTAGTACCTACATTTTAACTAAAATTTATGACAAGAAATGAGGAAGAGAGGATTTGAAATAAATTAAGATTTTCATTGCCAGCCAATGCAAACTTGACCCCTTGAAAGATGTGCAGGATATTTTGTATTAAGTTACTTCTTTTGTATCTTGTATAATAGATCAGAATATATGTTTTGCCTTACTAGACAACAACAGTCGATACAATTAGAAATGATATAGTGAAAGTCAGGATCTGTGAACCTTGAGTTTGGTAGTTGTTAATTGTTGTATATGATAATTTGCATACTAGAGCGTCTTATATTTTTTTGGTTGTATGATACAAAAACAGAAACCATGATGATCAGTAAAATATATGGGCCAGTCAAGAAAAGTATATATGATATTGCTCTTCAACAGGTCCATGCATTTAAGTATGTAGGAGTATTTTTTTGACAGACAGCAAGATCGACAGGGAAATTAAGACTAGGTGTCAAAAAGCATCTGCAATGCCACCACTGCTTAGTTTGGCAACAAAGCAACAGATGATAAACTATATTTATGCCAACTCAGTGCTGGGACTTTTTTGCTACCAGTGCCAAACACGGCCTCAGTCCAGGGCACGTGAGAGCATAAATTCGGACAGACGACTTAAACTCCCCACGATGTTCAATGGCGCAAGTGGAAAGAAAACGAACTAACTAACTGACTGACACTTCAGTATTTGTTTTCTTTTTCAGACAATCAATCTCAAGATTAGATTACAGAGAGAAAGTTCCCTTGAACAGAACCAGATGTTTCTTCTGGAAAAGGTCTACCAATATGGTTAGACAGATACTTGACTGGAACCGCATTATGAAAAAAGAGTGGCAAGACCAAAGAAAACATGCAATAAATGGCTAGAGGAGAAGCCAGAGCAGAGAGAACCTTATTTACTTATTTAGTCGCTCTTCTTCTACTGTGAGGTGTAGAGGTTTTGACTTGTAATCGTTTTTTAAGACAAACAAGTGATTAGCCTGTTGTCTTTGCATGGTGGAGGGGCTGCCTCCTTACAGCCTCCATGCCTGCCGACCCGTTTTTGTCCACGGCTGCTTATTTATTCGCAGCTAACCTCCAAATTAGGAGGCCTTTCAGCAATCTGCAACCCTGCTGACGCGCCTGGTAGGAGGTAGGTGCCTCCCCCAGAGCAGAGAGAACCTCAAAATTGTAAATGAAAGCAGCAGAAACAGATTAGTGACAAGAACATGTTCAGCTCTGTGCCAAAGGCAATGAGATAATGGATAATCTTACCTAAACAGTCCCCACCATTTTCTGTGCATACATTTCACTATGGTATTTATTTGGAACAGTGCGGTCTTGTTTTTAGTGCAATTAACTTAAAATCGTTGTCTGCACACTTGGCTTACATCTCTAAATGATAGTGTCACACATACTTCTTCTTCGTACACTGTCATCCTGAGGCTGTCGACACTGCCATAGAGTTTGTCTAGTGTTGGCACTGGTGATGGCCACATGTGCTTTCTCTGGTCCTTGTATGTCGGGCAATTTTGCAGCAGATGTTCAGCAGTCATTTTCCCGGTATTACAAGTGCATTCGTCAGTGCCACCTGTCTTCAGTTTATTGAATAGATGGTACCTCAGTCTGTTGTAGCCTGTGCGGAGTCTGAAGATCACGACCTGCTCTCTTCTGTTCAACTAGTAGTAGGCATAATTTTTTGTGTAGTCAGTATGCTCTGTTTCCCATTTGGCCATGTATCTGGCCCTAATAAACCTTTTGGACTCTTCGTAGGTCACACTAGACTCTAGTTGTGGTAACCTTGCACCTTCTTTTGCCAGTCTGTCTGACTCCTCGTTGCCTTGAATGTTACAATGGGATGGAACCCACTGTACCACTACTCTTTTTGGTGTGGACTGTTGGCATAGTTGACAGAGTACTGCTCTTAAATCATTAAGTTCAGTATTTTTCTGGCTTTTTAGTGCTGTAACCACGGCCAGGGCATCTGTAAACAGAACTATCTGGCTTTCATTGCTTTCGCCTGTCAGCATTGCTTTTACGTCAGCCTTCAGTGCCTCTGCATCCGCTCTGAAATTGCTTGAGAATTTTCCAGTTGCCACTGACAGTGTTATTTTTCTACCATTTGTTAAGCTCAGGAATACCCATCCCCCTCCCTTCTGTGTTGCAACACATACAAAACTAAGGAAATGCTACATATAAAAGATGATAGAAGTGTCTAAAGCAGAATATGTAGAAACAAATACAAAGGTTATTACTGACTGACTTTTCTCATTCCATGAGAACCTTTGACTGCAACGGTCACTCTCAATAGATTCCTGTTTTTACAACTTTCTTCAGCTCCAATAATTTCCCCATTATTCTTCTCATAGTTTCTCCACTCTTCTTTTCATGGCTTGCCCGTTCTTCTTTCATCTTCTCCCCACTACTCTTCTCATGGTTTCCTCACCAGTTTTCGAATGGATTCTCCGTTCGTCACATAGCTTCTGCACTGGTCTTCTTATGGTCTTATTACCCTTCCTTTCACTTCTTATGGCTTCTCCAACCTTCTTCTTCTCAGTTGATTCCAGCCCAGAGTATTTCTGGTTATATTGTTAGGTATATTTCTGAAGATGTCTTATCCATTTATACATTCTCTCCTTATTCTCCAGCTCTGCTAGCTGCTGTCTGTGATTAACCCTGGCCATCTGATACAAAGTATGTGACTGAGACATCCTGGCCATCTGATACAAAGTACATGACTGAGACATCCTGGCCATCTGATACAAAGTACGTGACTGAGACATCCTGGCCATCTGATACAAAGTACGTGACTGAGACATCCTGGCCATCTGATACAAAGTACGTGACTGAGACATCCTGGCCATCTGATACAAAGTACATGACTGAGACATCCTGACCATCTGATACAAAGTACGTGACTGAGACATCCTGGCCATCTGATACAAAGTACGTGACTGAGACATCCTGGCCATCTGATACAAAGTACGTGACTGAGACATCCTGGCCATCTGATACAAAGTACGTGACTGACTGAGACATCCTGGCCATCTGATAGAAAGTACATGACTGAGACAACCTAGAAAATAGAAATACTAAATGCACACACAGGCTCATGAAAATATTTTAATAACTCACAAGTTTATGGAATGACCCACTGATGATAAACTTTTCTCTGTTGTTTCCTTGATAAAAAGCAATCTCTTCACTGTGAATAACACAAACATACAATTGTCAAAGAGAATGTTACACAACCTGATTTTTTTGGCAAGTGAAAAATCAGATATGCTTGGTTGTTATCATTAATATAAAAAATTTAATTTTTGTGAAACAAAAAGTGTTTGTAGTTTTACAAAAATGTATATATTCATTTTTACTTACATGAAACACAAAATAAATTGTTAGAATTTTTACAAAAATGTATATATTCCTTTTTACTTACATGAAACACAAAATAAACTGGAAAAGAAAGATAACAAGCCAGCACCTCCAAACACAAAATTCTACATTTTTGTTATTTGCCAGTTGGAATTAAGATAAATGATTTGCCATCTTCCCAACTAAGGTCAGTTGCAACTGATTTCCAATGTAAACTATCTTTTGTCATCGATGGTACAATCTGATAAGCATTTTCCTGACTATCGCTTGATGTTATCCCTAGTATAGTTTTGCAGAATGGCATTATGCATCTTGAAATGACCAAAATGTTGTTACAATCTGACTCTGGTTCCGTTGATGAATTCTCATTGTTCTCTTTCAATGAGATGCAGCCATTTCTGTTGTTGGTGGTAATTGGGTCTGCACAAGTTGTTTACCCCTTTTGCAGGTTCTTCTTCTTCTTCTACATTAATTCTGAAAAGGATGTTTGTGGCATGGGGCTGTAGTTTACAGTGGGGCTGTGATATCTGCACCATTCATCCTGGCATATCCAATTTCAGCGCGTCTTTTTGACTGGGATCGTCTTACCTCTTCTATCCTTATTATCTTAGCCAGGCTGCACAGTTGCAGTCTGTTTCCAAGGCTGTCACTTGGAGGCAGAATAGGGTCTTGGTTAGTTATGGGTCACAGACTCTGAAGCAAGCAGCCAGCTATGAGTTGCTGGCTGCTGTTAGCTCATTCACTGTTGCATATTGGACAGCAGCTAACAGCCTGCTCTTTTCTATTTTCAACTGCCAAAGGTACTTTTACATGTGCAGCATGTATGTGGTACCTTCAAGTTTTTCATCAATCTCCTATATGACTAGACTTTTGATCTTAGCTCCCTTGAGAACAAGGAACGTTTGAATCTTGCAAGATTCTTCTTCTTCTTCTTCTGCGTACACAGTCAGACAGTAACCATGCAAGATTCAAAACCACATAATCTTGCACTGTCGCTTGTTCATTTCCTGAGAGCCAAACATCTTACTGTTCAGCTGTAGTGACCCCTCCTATTTTCAGGGTCTCCATTTTTTTTACACCATACATTAAGTATATACAAACATGAATACTTTTTTTTTCAAATTGCAAGATATTTGATTGGATATCAATGTGTCTCATATTGGTGAATGCAGCCATGACCATTTTTGTTATATCTGTTTGGCATCCTTCATCTTGTTACTATATGACCAAGATAGAAGAAACATTTTAATTTTCTAACTTCCTTCTCACCACCAGAAATAGTGCTTTCAAAATAAAATCTATTCCTAAGGATTTTTTCACAAATGAACTACAAAATGGAATATTACTTCCAGTCTATAGCATAAAATAAATTTTAGTTATAGATCCATACCTCACCCATTAACCTTAAGCACTCCAATATATTTTTGAAAAAAATGTGAGTCTTTTGTGACCTAATTAATTTTCTTAATTAGTCGCTATGGTAGTCGTCTTTCAAAATTTGTAACTTTTATGTTTGTTTGTCAATAAATATGATTTTCTGGCGTGTAGATACACAATAGCATAACGAACATGTGGGTGTTATTGTTTTTGTTGTGTGTTTGTTAGTTTTTGAGATTCAAAAAGATGAAGTTGAAAATTTATGAAAATCTCGGGAAAAATTTGGACTCGACCACTAGGCCTAGGTCGCTTCGATAGAAAACCATGGAAAACCATTTTCCAACAACGTATCGATACTGTGTTTACAATATCGCCACAACTGTTAGTTTCCAATTCAAACGTAGTTCTTTCATTTAAACAAACAAAATAAACAGATCTACACGATAAAAATCTTTCCCAACAATCTACTTCCCCTTTCGCAAAAGTCGGCTTGCTCCAAACGGCGTATACAAAATTAAAACTGTTCAAAAGCCATTTGTAACCGAACATACGATACTTTAACTGGCAAAATATTGTGTATATATGGAGAACGTATTCAGCAGTAAAAAATGGCTGTCGGGAGTGACTCCGTTCAAAAAAAAAATTTTTTTTACTCACACCGTTTTTGTTGGCCAGGAAGGGTGGTTTTCTTCTAATATTGGCGTGCTGAAGGTTAACAACACATAAATTTAAAAAGTAGTCTCACAGCATGAACTGTTGCGGAGGATGCAGTATTGAAAAATGTCAATTTTGTTAGATTGTCATCAGTCTTATGAGAAATGGCATTTCTTGCTGGGAGCTGAGTCAGGTACCAATTTTTTTTTTTAGATGACAAGAATAGGGCCTCTGTCACCTTTCAAACATGTTGTAAAAGGTGACTAAAGAGGGTTGCCCTTGGAGCTGGCAATATATTAAAAAAACATTGCATTATAATCAGCCCTTGCAAAAGCTCGGATACAGACTTCCTGTAAAGGGACTATCTGCAGTGGCAGCCTTAACTTCACATTGTAGCGAAGAAGTGAATGAAACTGGATTGGAGCATAAACTAAATCTTTTTGCTGCAAGTGCCAAGTTCTCTAACAATTGTTGATCTTATGCACATACAGCACAGCACTGTTGCCGTTTAGGTCAAGAATATCCATTCCATAACAAAGGTAAGAATAAACAGATTATAATGTTAAAATGTCAGACCTGTTCGTGATGAGCCTAGAATTGACATATCTGTACTCCCCTTCAAGTTTTTGCTCCATCATTGTCATGCGCCCAACTGGCCGTCTCAGCCTGAAAAAAACAGACTATACTGCAATACTGGAATCCAAGGGGAAAAAACCCACACATAATAAAACACAGATAATTGAGATAAATATCTATATCAAGAAGTACACAAATCTAACTTAAATATGTAATAGAAGTCTTATAGATAACATTACTGGTGTTTAATGTTAAACTATTCAGCAAACAATAAGAAAATAAACATTTAAAAAGAAATAGTAGATAATTATTTAGGCCTACTAATTATGTTTAACCCTGTGAAACAATAGCACGCATGTATCAGTGTGTGTATGTGTATATAAATAGCCCATCCCTCAAGCCACTCAGTTTTCGGTGTGGCGCATGGACCATTATTTTGAGATGTATTTTGGGCTTGCATTTTGGCTACACTATAAGTGACATCAGACAGTACATATATTTGTGGAAATAGATACAATGGTGGCGCACTGGTCAGGACACATGTTATTAAGTTTTAATTGCATTTTATGATGGAAAGGTGTTTTGAAACTTTGGGAAATGACTGCTCTAAAAGTCTAACAGCAGATCAAGCTGCTGAAAGTATTCTCAAGGATGCCGAGGCTGATAAATTGGGTTTAAATGATGATTATGCTGAAAAGGACAAATGTAGTCTGATGATCAGTCGAATGATGAAATGTGTGAATAGGATTATGATCCTGTCCCTTGGATGATCACATTATGGTCCTGAAGGGTATCTTCTTCTTCGTTCGTTCTCAATCTCCAGCTACCAAACCCTGAAAGAGTTTAAGTAGCAGAATGTAGTCCAGAGAACGGAATGCGTTGTGTCGTAGTTTACAGCTTGGCTGCGATATTTGCACCTTTCGGTCCAACACATCCGACTTCAGCAAGCATTTTTTTAGTACTGGGTTAGCATTCCCTTTTCGATCCCTTCTTCTTAGCCAGTCTACCCTGATGCAGCCTGTTATCCAGGATCACCGCGTGGAGGTGTAGAATGGTCTTGGCAGCTATGGTTCGCTGGCCCTGACGCTAATAGTCAGCTATGAGTCGCTGCAGCTCATGCTCACTGCAGCTCATGTGCTGCTCAGCATCTTGATGAAGGGTATCTAACGTAATGTATCAAGTATATTTGGTACAGGATGGTCTTCAATCAATATATTCCTGAATCTACTGACATTACAGACAAACAGGAACATTGGAGATGATCAGATTAGATAATATGAGATAGAATAAGCCGCCTTCTTCTTCTTCGGCATTCGTTCTGAAAAGGATGTTTGTGGCATTGTGTCAGAGTTTAGAGACGCTGTGATGTCTATGCTGTGACCATGCATTGGCCACTTCTTCAGTGATGTTAGAGCATGATACATACAAGTGTTGACAGGTGATGTTTTCTTCAGATGAACAAGGTGTGCACTTTTTGGAATATTCTGATGTAATCATTTACATAAGTGAGGAACAATGTAGGTGACAAGACTCCCTCTGCTATCATGTCATCTTTTTGTTAATCTCTTCTTGAATGTCAACTGTAGCAGTTGTTTTCAAGAAAGTGACTGATCCACTTGTACATTTTCCCACAAACTTAACTTCTTCAGAGTGTGATCCCTCTTTATCAAAAGCTTATTTTAAATCCCAAACCACAAGAGACTTGTTTTACTTCTTAGAATGTATCTTCAAATTCTGGAGTAATGTTGGTGAACTGATATTAAGTGGATCACTGTTGCCTGAATCCAACTTGCTGGGAAATTAAAAGATGTTTTTCTTCTAAATGCCACATCAATCTGGTGTTTATCATGGGTTCCATCAGTTTTCACACACAGCTAAGTAAACTGATCGGCCTGTAACCATTTAGATTTGTTAATCTTTATCTTTCTTAGGATTTGGTATCAATATGATGTGCTCCCATATCTGTGGTACAATTCCATTTTTCCAACTGAAGTTTAGGAGTTTCTTTTTTGTCAATGTGTCCAGCCAGACAAGCATTTAATTTATTATCCTGTCTTCTCCTGGTGATTTCTTTTTTTTAAATAATCTCATTGCTATGAAAATTTCATATATTGCTAAAATATTTGTGTTATGGTGTTTTTGTTCATCAATTATTGATTTGTTGTAACTTCTATGTAGTTTACATTATCATATGGTCACTCTGCTTGATTGGAATTTGTTTTGTGCAAGTTCCTTCACTGTTCAGGACTATTAGCTAGTTTCCAAAGTTTATTTCCTTCTCTCTCTAGGTCGAGGTTTTGTTTTTTATTGTTAGCGATTTATTGTTGTCTAATTTTATGTTTTTTTGTATGTTGCAGTGATTGCTTTGAGAGTGACGGTTGCTTTGGTTGACTATTCTATCATGTTTCTAGGATCTGATAATTCATCCTCAAGCTTTTGTGATGCAGTTAGGATTTATAACTCTTCTCTGTCCCTCCTAAAAACAGTTTCCCGCTGCGCCTTTGTGAATAGTTCTATTAACCTGTGTCGCTTTTATCCGACAAAAATGTCAGCATAACGACCAAAGTCGCTTCAAAGCAACGGCAGAATATACAGTTTTATCATATAGACAACTGTGCTAAGGTAGAAATCAATTGAAATCTAGGCTATTTGTTTGCAAAAATACGTCACTTCCTCCTTCACAGGTTTGAATCGCTAAAAATCTTTCTGCTAAATAAAAAATAATTTGAAACACTTTATTATCTTCTTCATGTGGATTGAGGGGACGATGAGGCTAATGTCTGTTCAGGCAAAACACAATCAGAGAATGTTAGCCAGGGTCAGGAGAAATATACTGGCCAAGACCCTCACCTGACCTCTTCACTGGTCGTCCTGGCTAACAAGGTGAGGTTCGATGTGATCTCCGTAGTAGTGAGCGACACGCAGACGAGGCCAAGCATAGCACAACCACCTGGAGGATCTCAGTCCACCTTCATCAGCACGCTCAGGATGTGAGGAAAGCTACTGCAACCTGTCACTTAATGCCCTTTTCATGGCGCACATAAGAGTAGCCTACTTATTGTGGGCATTCGATACAACAATATGTGGATTGGGGGCCAGTCCATTATTAACCTTACGCACGCTACATAATTTATGAAAAAAATTTGACCTAATTAATTTTCTTAATTAGTCGCCGTGGTAGTCGTCTTTCAAAATTTGTAACTTTTATGTTTGTTTGTCAATAAATATGATTTTCTGGCGTGTAGATACACAATAGCATAACGAACATGTGGGTGTTATTGTTTTTGTTGTATGTTTGTTAGTTTTTGAGATTTAAAAAGATGAAGTTGAAAATTTATGAAAATCTCGGGAAAAATTTGGACTCGACCACTAGGCCTAGTCGCTTCGATAGAAAACCATGGAAACCACAACAACGTATCGATACTGTGTTTACAATATCGCCACAACTGTTAGTTTCCAATTCAAACGTAGTTCTTTCATTTAAACAAACAAAATAAACAGATCTACGCGATAAAAATCTTTCTCAACAACCTACTTCCCCTTTCGCAAAAAGTCGGCTTGCTCCAAACGGCGTATACAAAATTAAAACTGTTCAAAAGCCATTTGTAATCGCACATACGATACTTTAACCGGCAAAATATCGTGTATATATGGAGGACGTACTCAGCAGTAAAAAATGGCTGTCAGGAGTGACTCCGTTCAAAAAAAAAATTTTTTTTTCCGCACACCGTTTTTGCAGGCCGAGCTGGTTAGAAGAGATCAGACATTGGAGTGCTACAGGTTAAGAATGGGGAAGTTAAGATGTTGCACTGATCTCTGCGAGGTTGATCTGCTTAGTTTGTTTATGTAGATTAATTAAATATGTTTGAAAAGAACAGTATTAGTGCTTTGTGGTGATTTCAAAGAATTTTACTGAAGAGTGACGTTTCCTAATTGGTGAGTCTAAATGTTTGTGCTTTGTTTTATAAATTTCCACTTTTATCTTCTTGTTTCTCAGAAACTAACACTCACACAACAAAAACAATAACACAACAAGTTGTTTATTTATTTATGTCTCTAGACACAATATAATTATATCTATAAACTAAATAATAAAAAAGGTTTCAGGCTCCCAAAATCAACAACCATAGTAAAATGTGATGTGCTGAAAAATAATGCAGCTGTAGGTGAAATTGTGTCAATTTTTAGTGTGGTCTTGTAAAGGTTAAGACTTTCAACCATTGTTTTAATACTGCTGTTTCATGTGTTAGTTATCTCACAATGCTTGTCTGTGAGTATGATAAATCTGTCCCAGTCAGCTCATTTATAGTTTCTACAAGACACTGATACTTGTGTATGGGCAACATATTTCCTATTTATTGCCAATTATGCGTACAATTATCAAAAAGTATTGGTTGAAACATAACTGCATATTTAAGTTACAGATCTTGAAGATGGCAATAACTCGCTACTCCTCTAAGGTGCAGATATATTTATACCAACCTGGTCAATATAAGACCCGACACAGCCAGATACAACAGCATGTACGTGGGACCCTTTGGTGAGACAGGAATTACAAACATAAATACATTAATCAAATAAACAAGCAATATTAGCAGCATTTACTAAACAAATAAATCATTAAGCAAACAAATGGTAGCAAAATTAGGCCAGGCTGCGGTAGTACTTCTGCCTTATTTGTCCAGGTTATTAACCTTACTTTTTTAAAAAGTAAACACAATATTGTCAATTAGTAGCCTTCGCTGTCTGATAAATACATTTACATCACTAAAGAAATATTTAACAATATTCACACAAGTAAAAACAATTTTCTTGAAAAATTTATTTAACAAACAAATCAGTTTTTAACAAACAAATCAGTATTTAACAAACAAATATAGAGTTGTGTCACCATGGTGGGTTCTGAGCAAAACAGAAGAGGACCACATTGTAAAGTCAAGCTTATTGTGAAGGGTGACTCAGGGTGTTTATGTGAGGGGACAGGGAACTCATTGTGTAAGACAAATGGCTAAATACACATGTCTGCTAATTACAGTGGTTCCATTTCCAATTTGATCTGCATATATATTGTGTGTGTTGCAGGGAAAATTGTTAAAAAGATGGACGCTAGCTGACATGTAATTTTAAAATGTATTTACAAATAACTATATCATGACAAATATATGCACACTTGGGTGTGATGTATCTTAGTTCTTAGTCGACCTGTACTTATACAGGGGCAGATGCCCAATGCAGGTCCCAGCTCTGGTATGAGCTGGATGTAGCCGAGAGAAGGGTTTCCTGCTTAGCATGTTAGGTTCGAGCAGCTTAATACTCCACTGCGTTTGGACAAGTGCCGCTGAGGGTGGTTAACCGACGTGAGTCCATCTTAATAGACTCAAACACTAAAGCTAAGTAGACCTGCAGCCTGTTAGGCGCCATCTATGCTGCTCTAAACAAACCACCTAACCATGACCGGTGTTACGCCTTGTCACACAATTAATCGCCTATTACAACATGCTCTCTGTGTGGCAGTGGTGCTATTCTTGACCTTGGCATACACAAAGACCCTGGCAGACCACTCGAGTGATGTATATCAGAAATAAAATTGAAGGCGGTCAAATAATTTATCACACCATTTGATAAACCAGGTAAAAAAGTTCCTGTTTCTTCCTCACAAAACAACAAGGGACAGAATATTACCATTATTCCAATGGCTCCAGTCAGCTTGACTGTGTACAAGATCACATCTAGAATGGGCTGTTGAAATAACGAGATCAACATTGTCAATGAGCTTAACTGTGCCCATGTGTTACTCACATTAACCTAAAGCATGTATTCTATTTCTGTGTGTGATTGTTCATTATTTATCCAACTTGCCTTACCTTCTCCGTATTCTATTTCTGTGTGTGATTGTTCATTATTTATCCAACTTGCCTTACCTTCTCCGTATTCTATTTCTGTGTGTGTGGGATTGTTCATTATTTATCCAACTTGCCTTACCTTCTCCGTATTCTATTTCTGTGTGTGTGGGATTGTTCATTATTTATCCAACTTGCCTTACCTTCTCCGTATTCTATTTCTGTGTGTGTGGGATTGTTCATTATTTATCCAACTTGCCTTACCTTCTCCGTATTCTATTTCTGTGTGTGTGGGATTGTTCATTATTTATCCAACTTGCCTTACCTTCTCCGTATTCTATTTCTGTGTGTGTGGGATTGTTCATTATTTATCCAACTTTCCTTACCTTCACTAAAATGTGTACATTATACAAATTAACACTCATAATTAGGTACAACTGCTAGATAAATATTTACCACATTGATTGTCTTCATTTAAAAGTGGCTGTAGTGTCATTCTATATATAGCCAAAATGAATGACTGAAAACAATGAAATATTATAATTTTTCTGATAAAAAAATGTATTTATCACACAGTCCAAAGTGATTGTTTATCCCTTCATTTATCCCAAAATGTCAGAATAAATTGTAGATTTAGTTTTGTTTCTGTCTGTTGAGGTTGTTCTTCAAAGTTACTAATGCTAAGTTAACTCTTGATGTATATTTCTCCTCTTGTTTTCGTCGTTCGTTCTTAAACTCCCGCCACCAAGCCCGGAAAAGGACTTTTCAAGTAGCAGGATATTGTTTGAGAATGGAATGTGTTTTGTCATAGTTTTAAAAATAAAATCTATTTCTAAGTTTTTTTTCATAAATGTACCCAAAAAAATCTAAAGTTACTTTCAGTATATATCATAAAATAAACTTTAGTCACAAATCAATACTGCACCCATTAGCAGCACAGAAACTTAAAAAGTAGCCCCACAGCTTATATTGTTGCGGAGAATGCAGTATTGAAAAATCTCTGGCGGACCAAATGGTGCAAATATCAAGTCAAGCTGTAACCTAGCGACACAACGCATTCCGTTCTCCAGACTTCATCCTGCTACTTGCAAAGCCCTGTTCAACTTCATCATGCTACTTGCAAAGCCCTGTTCAACTTCATCCTGCTACTTGCAAAGCCCTGTTCAACTTCATCATGCTACTTGCAAAGCCCTGTTCAACTTCATCATGCTACTTGCAAAGCCCTGTTCAACTTCATCATGCTACTTGCAAAGCCCTGTTCAACTTCATCATGCAACTTGCAAAGCCCTGTTCAACTTCATCATGCAACTTGCAAAGCCCTGTTCAACTTCATCCTGCTACTTGCAAAGCCCTGTTCAACTTCATCATGCTACTTGCAAAGCCCTGTTCAACTTCATCCTGCTACTTGCAAAGCCCTGTTCAACTTCATCATGCTACTTGCAAAGCCCTGTTCAACTTCATCATGCAACTTGCAAAGCCCTGTTCAACTTCATCATGCTACTTGCAAAGCCCTGTTCAACTTCATCATGCTACTTGCAAAGCCCTGTTCAACTTCATCATGCTACTTGCAAAGCCCTGTTCAACTTCATCATGCAACTTGCAAAGCCCTGTTCAACTTCATCCTGCTACTTGCAAAGCCCTGTTCAACTTCATCATGCTACTTGCAAAGCCCTGTTCAACTTCATCCTGCTACTTGCAAAGCCCTGTTCAACTTCATCATGCTACTTGCAAAGCCCTGTTCAACTTCATCATGCAACTTGCAAAGCCCTGTTCAACTTCATCATGCTACTTGCAAAGCCCTGTTCAACTTCATCATGCAACTTGCAAAGCCCTGTTCAACTTCATCATGCTACTTGCAAAGCCCTGTTCAACTTCATCATGCTACTTGCAAAGCCCTGTTCAACTTCATCATGCTACTTGCAAAGCCCTGTTCAACTTCATCATGCTACTTGCAAAGCCCTGTTCAACTTCATCATGCTACTTGCAAAGCCCTGTTCAACTTCATCATGCTACTTGCAAAGCCCTGTTCAACTTCATCATGCTACTTGCAAAGCCCTGTTCAACTTCATCATGCAACTTGCAAAGCCCTGTTCAACTTCATCATGCAACTTGCAAAGCCCTGTTCAACTTCATCCTGCTACTTGCAAAGCCCTGTTCAACTTCATCATGCTACTTGCAAAGCCCTGTTCAACTTCATCATGCTACTTGCAAAGCCCTGTTCAACTTCATCATGCTACTTGCAAAGCCCTGTTCAACTTCATCATGCTACTTGCAAAGCCCTGTTCAACTTCATCATGCAACTTGCAAAGCCCTGTTCAACTTCATCCTGCTACTTGCAAAGCCCTGTTCAACTTCATCATGCTACTTGCAAAGCCCTGTTCAACTTCATCCTGCTACTTGCAAAGCCCTGTTCAACTTCATCATGCTACTTGCAAAGCCCTGTTCAACTTCATCATGCAACTTGCAAAGCCCTGTTCAACTTCATCATGCTACTTGCAAAGCCCTGTTCAACTTCATCATGCAACTTGCAAAGCCCTGTTCAACTTCATCATGCTACTTGCAAAGCCCTGTTCAACTTCATCATGCAACTTGCAAAGCCCTGTTCAACTTCATCATGCTACTTGCAAAGCCCTGTTCAACTTCATCATGCAACTTGCAAAGCCCTGTTCAACTTCATCATGCAACTTGCAAAGCCCTGTTCAACTTCATCATGCTACTTGCAAAGCCCTGTTCAACTTCATCATGCTACTTGCAAAGCCCTGTTCAACTTCATCCTGCTACTTGCAAAGCCCTGTTCAACTTCATCATGCTACTTGCAAAGCCCTGTTCAACTTCATCATGCTACTTGCAAAGCCCTGTTCAACTTCATCAAGCTACTTGCAAAGCCCTGTTCAACTTCATCATGCTACTTGCAAAGCCCTGTTCAACTTCATCAAGCTACTTGCAAAGCCCTGTTCAACTTCATCAAGCTACTTGCAAAGCCCTGTTCAACTTCATCAAGCTACTTGCAAAGCCCTGTTCAAGGCTTGGTAGTGGGAGATTGAGAATGAGTGCAGATGAAAACAAATCTCATTTTGTTAGATCTTCAGTTTTATAAGATAAATTACATTTCTTGCAGAGAGCTGAGTCGAGTACCAATTTGTTTTTAAGGTTAGGCACCTGGGATGAAAAGAATAGAGCCCCTGTCAGCTTCCAAACATGTTGTAAAAGGTGACTAAAGAAGGTTGTGTTTGGAGCTGACAACCTCATCATGTAAACAAATATTGCATTATAATCAGCCAATGTAAAAGGTTGAATACAGATTTCCTGTAAAGAGGCCATCTACAGTGGCTGCCTTATCTTCACTTTGCAGTGAAGAAATGAATGAAGCTGGATTGGAGCATAAACCAAATCTTTTTGCTGCAAGAGCCAAGTTATCTAACAGTTCTGTTGATCGCATGTTGATATTTGCACTTTTCGGTCCGACATGATGTTTATTTGATAGTGGGTTGCAGTGGTTCTTCTTACATACAGAGGCATACTTTAAGTGATTGGGGTCCTCCTGGTTGTAGTGCAATATTAGGCTCCACAGTAAGGTCACTCATCATCATGTAGCATGTCCTTTGTAGAACGTCTCTCTGAAAGAAACTCGTTCCCTTGACTAAACACCAGCCTCCGCCACAGTCATACTTCGGCATTCCTGGATATCTTTGTGCCATCGTCTTCTTGGTCTACCCCTTCCTCTTTTGCCTGGCACCATACCTTCCATCACCGTTCTCTCAAGACCATTGTGTCTCTTGATGTGACCAAAGTACTTGCATTTTCTAGCCAAAATGGAATTGATAAACCAGTTCTCTTCTATGCTCAACTCTTGTTGAATGTCTGCATTTGTTTTTTTCCTCTGTCCAGGGTATTCTGAGGATCTTTCTGTAACATTTTGACTTGAAGGATTCGATTCTTTGTCTAGAAATTTTGGTAATCGTCCATGATTCACAGCCATAAGCTGCCACAGGAAAAACACAGGCTCTCAAGACTTTTACTTTTATCATTTTGTTGGCGCCCTGCCATAATTTCTTCAGGCTGTTCAGTCTCTGCATTGCCATAGCTAGTCTTCTTCTGATTTCTTTCGAGCAGTCGCCATTTTTGTTAATTCTGGAGCCCAGATATTTAAAATGTGTGACCTGATCTATTTCCTCACCACCCACTGTAAATTTATGTTGACATTGTGTTTTGTCGGTGGTCATTATCTTTTGTTTTATTTATGTGTATGAACAGGTTTTGATCTTTACTCTGTCCATTAACGGCTGAAAGTAGCTGCTCTAGCCCTTCTGCACTTCTTGATAGTATCACTGTGTCATCTGCGTATCGTAACTCTGGAATCTCGTACCCCCCAATCGTAAATGGGCCAAAACTTTCAATGTTCACATCTTCTCGAACATTTCTCATTATACATTCCGCATATATGTTGTACAGATAAGGTGAGAGGATACATCCCTGTCGGACTCCCTTTTGTACTGCAAACCAATCCGATGTTTGCCCAGATACTCGGACAGCGGCTTGTTGATCTTGGTATAATGTTTCAATGAGATGGACTATGTGCAAAGGAAACCCCATTTCCCCCATGATTCTCCACAGATGTTGATGATTTACCATGTCGAAAGCTTTAGTGTAATCAATAAAACATGTGTACAGGTCAACATTAAACTCTCTACATTTTTCATAGATATTCCTTAAATTGAATATGTGGTCCCGGGTCCCTCTGTCTTTCCTAAAACCTGACTGGACTACGTGAATTTCAGATTCAAACCTATTCTCTATCCTTCTTAACAGGATTCGCAAGAGTATCTTGCTAGCATGGCTGATCAGTGCGATAGTTCGGTAGTTCGTGCACAGCTTCAGGTTGCCTTTTTTGGGGAGAGGAATATAAATTGATTTCTTCCATGCTTCTGGCCACTCTGCACTGTGCCATATCTGTTTACACAGCTTGTGATAGACTCGAGCACATGCCTCTCCTCCTGCTTGTATTAGCTCTGCTGGGATATCATCGCATCCTGGGGACTTTCCCTTTTTCAGACTTTTAATTGCAGAGCGTACTTCTTCCAATGTTGGTTCAGGTTCTTTCTCATCCTTTGGTAGGATTGTAACTGAGCGCTTTGTGCTATCTCCATACATGGTTCTGCAGTACTCTCTACATCTGTTCAGTATGTCTTTGGTTTCTGTTAATGTGTTATCCTCTTTGTCATTTATGACACTTGGAACCGGACGGAACTCCCTTGTCAGTGTTCTTATTGTTTTAAATGCATCTCTTTCTCTGCCTTGTTGCTGCAGGTTTTCTATATCCTTACACGTTTCTACTATGTATCTTCTTTTATCTTTTCTTATTTCTCTTCTAACTTTTCTTGCACAGTTTTTATATGCTGTGTTGGTACCCTTACTTCCCATTTGTTTTAATTGTTGCCTTTCTGCAATGAGTTTCTGTGTTTCCTCTGTTATATAGCTCTGTGTCTTGTGCGACATCTTGGGAATCATTTCTTTCACTGTCGAGATCAAAATATCCCTTGCATACGATGTCAACTCCTCAGATGTCATCTCTTCCTGTACCGCAAGCAATGCCTCAAATTTGTTTTCTATTTTGATGTTGTATTTAGTAGGTATTGCTGATACATCGAAGCGTATTGGCTGGCAACCTTTGTTGATCCTACGTAGTCTTGTTTGGAAAACTGCAAACAGTAATTCATGGTCCGTATCGTAGTCTGCTCCTGGCAGCATTTTTGTTGCCAGCACATTTGATCTCCATCTTTGCTGCACTAGGATGTAATCTATTTGGTTTCTGCTGTTGCCATCAGGGGAGGTCCACGTGTATAGTCTACGTGGATGTTGTTTGACGGTGTTGGCAATGGAGAGGTTGTTTTCCGTGCAGAATTCAACTAGTTTTTCTCCTCGCTCATTTCTGTGTCCCATACCGAAAGGTCCTCGAACACTTCTCTCCTCTTCAGCTCTTTCCTCTCCGACTTTCGCATTGAAATCGCCAATGATGATCCCTACCTCGTTGGCCAGATTGCACTGACACAGTCTGTTTCTAGGACGAATCTGAAGCTGGGCTTTGATCCAGTATTTTCCCCTTAACTCTAATTACTCTTTGCTCACATCCCGGTGCAATAACTAGACCATACAAATTTGTTATCATAAACTTATGTCAAATGACTTAATCTCTAAATGATATGTGTTATTATATGATACTATCATACAAATGTTGGCAACTAATGACAGGACTTTAAAAACATGGTTACCTTGCTGAGATTGGAATATAGTTCAGCCACTGAATCACAGAACTTCTCCGTGTCCTGTGTTAGTAACTGATCAGCGTTAGCGATACGGTTATCAAGGTTGCTCATCTTGTAGAAAGTGAAACCCCTGTTGTAATCACAAGACACACATGTTTTATGTACACAAGACACACATGTTTTATGTACACAAGACACACGTGTTTTATGTACACAAGACACACGTGTTTTATGTACACAAGACACACGTGTTTTATGTACACAAGACACACGTGTTTTATGTACACAAGACACACATGTTTTATGTACACAAGACACACATGTTTTATGTACACAAGACACACATGTTTTATGTACACAAGACACACACATTTTATGTACACAAGACACACATGTTTTATGTACACAAGACATAATCACAAGACACACATGTTTTATGTACACAAGACACACATGTTTTATGTACACAAGACACACATGTTTTATGTACACAAGACATAATCACAAGACACACATGTTTTATGTACACAAGACAATCACAAGACACACTTGTTTTATGTACACAAGACATAATCACAAGACACACTTGTTTTATGTACACAACACATAATCACAAGACACACTTGTTGTATGTACAAAAGACATTCTCTTTATATATAAAGTTGAAAGTCTGTCAGTTTGTTGGTGCATTATACAATTTTAAACAGCTCCAAATATCTGAACCAAGTTTTGCAGTTACCTTAAAGAACCCTAAGGACATTACTGGCTTTATGACATTTAGACACTCAACCAGATTTCATCCCCTTGACACACGAGTAGTCTAAAATCAATAAAATATCAAAGTTGTCATAGAAGGACCAGACAAAGCTCATTTTAAGTGTCTCAACGGAAGCGACAAAGCTTGGGATACCTTAGAGGGTTCAGAAATCCAAATTGATGCAGCGACTCCAAGATATTTGAACTGTGCCAGAAACCCACTAGCCCCACAGCAGGCAAAAGCATCCTGTGAGCTATGACCCAATTTTGGTGTACCCTGTTCAACATGCGGCTTGACATGAGATTTAGCACAATGGGCGTGAGGTGGAAGGTTATAAAGGAAGAGATGAGGGGGAAGAAATGGAATGTAAAGAACAGGAATATGAAAAGAGGGTTTGAAAAATTGAACAACTTCCATTGCTATCCTGACAATGCTGGGTACCTTAATTAGTGTGTATGTATGTATATATATATATAAAATAATAATTAATAAAATTGTCCATCACTGTCGATGAGGCCCACCAACATGATCGTATGTTGTATTACATCCTTGAGTATTTGAGTGTGCTTATCACTGATCCAATGCGAGTGTGCAAAGTTCTATGACATAACTGACAAACATAAACTGCAGCTGTCACTGGTATTCATTCTGCTAAAAAAAATGAACAAAACCAGATTTAGTTGACGGACTTCCACAAGACTCTGTGGATCCCGGGCAAGGAACCCATATTTTAAATGTGTAATTGCAATACAGCTGTGTGGACAGTTACTTACTTGAGGTATCTGTCATACATGTGCGTTGAGAGTCGGATTCTGAATCTCAATTTCAACATATTCAGCCCATACTGCAAAAAATGTAATAAATAACAGATGCAAATGTGCAACAAAAAATCTTAGTTTAGTTTAGTAGAAGAAACGTCATTGCACACAATTTTTTTTTGCGTTCGCCGTAATTCTCTATTCTCCAAGGCGGTGTGCGTTGCACTGTTTTAATTTTGCGCCTGTCGGCCCAGTGCATCCAATTTCCGCATGCATTTTTATGTACGTGTCTGCTTATTGTTGCATTTTCTAAGGGTTTGCTTCCCTGGGGAAGTGAACCCAGCACCGTCGGATTGTGAGCAGTGTCACTTAACCACTAGCCCACGCTGTCCCCGTAAGTGCTCTGTTCTTCTCCATATTTTTAGAGAATCTCAGCGCAATGCATAAACTCTCTAACATCAATGAGGAGCCCGTAATAGATTAGGTCCATTTGTAACATAGTTTTGAATTTTTCCTGGATGGCGGCCATTAAGCCTACTCTTTCTGATTTCCAACTGCTGAGGGATTTTTATGTATGCGAGATTGCACGCGGACATCTACTACCCAGAGACCCGGAGAAATACCAGAGAGTCCATATGAAAAAAATCATGGTCTCCACCATGATGTGAACCTGTGACCTCCGGCACCTGAGGCCGATGTCTTATCTCCAGACCAATCAAGTCCCCAAAAAGTCTTCCAAACCCCGAATGTAGTTCTAGATTCCCAGACAATAGGGAGACTTTAACATCATATGTGTGCTACTGGGGCCTGAAAGGTTAGCAGAGAAAGTAACATTGTGGTTAACAGCCATGTGGTAAGAGGGGACAAGGTTTCAAATGGGACAGACAATCCCATAACATTGAAACTATAAGTCACAAAATGAAAAAAAAAAAAATTATATCTCTACACCCCATGGTAGAAGTGGGATGATTGAATCAAGTAACCACATTTCATATATGTCATGAAAGGTGCCTAAAGAGAGTAGTGCATGGGGTCAACAGCTTCATCATATAAAACAAGACGCTACAAAAACTAGCATCGCAATAGTTCATGAAGTGTGTCTCCTCATGAGCTGGGCTCTTGTCAGAGACTACATGTTGCTTGAGCATGCTTTGAAAGTTGGAATAAAGTGTTTCTCCTCATGAGCTGGGCTCTTGTCAGAGACTACATGTTGATTTAGCATGCTTTGAAAGTTGGAATAAAGTGTTTCTCCTCATGAGTTGGGCTCTTGTCAGAGACTACATGTTGCTTGTGCATGCTTTGGAAGTTGGAATAAAGTGTTTCTTCCCAGGAGCTTGGCTCTTGTTCCCAGAGGCATGTTGATTTAGCATGCTTTGAAAGTTGGAATAAAGTGTTTCTCCTCATGAGTTGGGCTCTTGTCAGACTACATGTTGCTTGAGCATGCTTTGGAAGTTGGAATAAAGTGTTTCTCCCCAGGAACTGGGCTCTTGTTCCCAGATGCATGTTGATTTAGCATGCTTTGGAAGTTGGAATAAAGTGTTTCTCCCCAGGAGATGGGCTCTTGTTCCCAGAGGCATGTTGATTTAGCATGCTTTGAAAGTTGGAATAAAGTGTTTCTCCTCATGAGATGGGCTCTTGTCAGAGACTACATGTTGCTTGAGCATGCTTTGAAAGTTGGAATAAAGTGTTTCTCCCCAGGAGCTGGGCTCTTGTTTCCAGAGGCATGTTGATTTAGCATGCTTTTGGAGGTGTAACTAAAAGCTCATTCTTAATTTCACTCCCATCTACAACATCAGCAGTAACAGGATTTGTATTGAGAGAAAAAAACAGATTCACTGCAATCTAATATGTCATGAAAGATAACTGTAGACAGTTGTGCTATCGACTGAGAACTTTGTCATGTAAAACAAAGTACTATTGAAACAACTACTGTGAGATTACATAAATGATTGGACTCATGCTTCCTGTAAGAAGGTCAACTATAGTGGTTAACCCATTCTTCTTCTGGAACTCAATACAAGAAGGATGATGATGATTAAATGTACAAATAATGAATAACTTTGGCTCTGTTAATGACAAGTGAAGTCTGTCCAAAGTCAGATACAGACACAAAGATATCTTACCTTGAGTAAGTTATTAATTATGGATATCTGTGGAAAATAATATCAAATGAAAATTAGGACTGGTGGTTATGATAAACAATAATAAGGGGGGGGTTATCACAGAGCTGACATTCCAGGAAAACAGTGTCAAAGTATCCAAGTTTTTATCATGACTACCGGTAAAGTGTTGGCTAATATTATATCTGAGGTTATTGATTGTTCATGTTGACCACCTTAAAGGCATTCAATCAATTAAAACCTTTCAGCTCCCTGTGGGGCAAAGGCTTTAACAAATGCATGCCATGTCCTTCTGTCCTCCTGAGCCATCCATTCTAATTCTCTGTACATCTTTCGTATCTTTATTGTCTGTCTTCAGCTCTTTTCTCCATGTGTGTTTTAGTTCTCTATACATTTCTCTTAACCTGAGGATTCCAGAACAGAGACTGCCTCTTCAAAGCATTAGGATCTGTTACACAAGGCTGTACTTCATAAAGGGCAGTATAAAGCAACTGTAAAATGAAGAAATACAATGAGCAACTACAGCATTTCTATTTTGTAGCCCAAAAAACAACAGGCAGAAAGCACCACAACTCTAAAAACACTCAAAACTACTTTCCTATTTAATTGCTACATATAGGACTGTCACTTTAGACAACAGCCACTTTAAGGATGCTACATATAGGACTGTAACTTAAGACAACATCTACTTTAAGGATGCTACATATGGACTGTCACTTTAGACAACAGAGGATGCTACATATAGGACTGTCACTTTAGACAACAGAGGATGCTACATATAGGACTGTCACTTAAGACAACATCTACTTTAAGGATGCTACATATAGGACTGTCACTTTAGACAACAGAGGATGCTACATATAGGACTGTCACTTAAGACAACATCTACTTTAAGGATGCTACATATAGGATTGTCACTTTAGACAACAGAGGATGCTACATATAGGACTGTCACTTAAGACAACATCTACTTTAAGGATGCTACATATAGGACTGTCACTTTAGACAACAGAGGATGCTACATATAGGACTGTCACTTTAGACAACAGAGGATGCTACATATAGGACTGTCACTTTAGACAACAGTTACTTTAAGGATGCTACATATAGGACACACACCCGTTTCTTTAAGAAAACTGCATGCACGCCGTCTCTTTATTACATGCCCCCCCCCCCCCCCCCCAATGATGTAATAATAGTTAGAGCCCCCTCCCCCCAAAAAAATCATAGCTGCTATAAAGATACTCACTGTAGGCATGGCACACATAAACCTTATGAGCAGGACCTTGAACTGTTGAGCATCTCTACCAATGATGGCACTGAAAAATTAAGCAGGACAGATGTATCATGATGATGTAGCAGGACAGATGTATCATGATAATGTAGCAGGACAGATGTATCATAATGATGTAGCAGGACAGATGTATCATGATGATGTAGCAGGACAGATGTATCATGATGATGTAGCAGGAGAGATGTATCATGATGATGTAGCAGGACAGATGTATCATGATAATGTAGCAGGAGAGATGTATCATGATAATGTAACAGTAAATAATCATTTACGAATTTTAAAACTACCTGCTACATGAGACTATAACCCAGGCAGCAGAGGTTTAAAGCAAAGAAAAAGATGGATTGACAGTATTAAAGAAACACTACATGGATTGAAAATAGCAGCTACACAGATGGCGCCTGAATGAAGCCTACACCTACCCACAGCATCTACTAATGTAAGTCGGACAGATGAAATGAATAGATTAATCATTTACTGTATTTATTTTATCATAATTGATTCAACAGAGACTCAAGTCCTTCATTAACAGTTGGCTACCAAGGATAATGGGCACAAAGTGTGGCAGAACATGGTGAGGAATGAAGATATGTGGGAAAGGAGCCAAAAACAGCCACTGGAACAAATTAAGAGAAGAAAATGAGACTGAATAGCACATATGCTGAGGAAGGATCCATCTAACATAGCCAAGCAGACTATAACATGGAATCCTCAATAGAATAGAAAGAGAGAAATGTCTAAAAATACACAGAGAAGAGAAATAGTGTGAACCACAAGCAAATGGTTACAACTGCAGAGAGACAGAAGGAGTAGCCCAGAACCAAAACTGTGTATGCTGACCAGATTTGGTCAATGGCCTATGTACCGAGATGAGCGATACAACAAATTACCAATCGACTGCAGCTAATAAGGAATAAACAACACAATGCCTCACCTTTCAATAGAGGTTCCATTCTGAATCATCCACACATCAGCAAATGTTCTTGCCACCAAACTGAGTGCAACAATAGCAAGGTAAACAGTCTGAGGAAGTATGTCACATTTGTTAATCAATGTATCCAACGATGACTGAGCAATCAACAATAGCAAGGTAAACAGTCTGAGGAAGTATGTCACATTTGTTAATCAATGTATCCAACGATGACTGAGCAATCAACAATAGCAAGGTAAACAGTCTGAGGAAGTATGTCACATTTGTTAATCAATGTATCCAACGATGACTCAGCAATCAACAATAGCAAGGTAAACAGTCTGAGGAAGTATGTCACATTTGTTAATCAATGTATCCAACGATGACTGAGCAATCAACAATAGCAAGGTAAACAGTCTGAGGAAGTATGTCACATTTGTTAATCAATGTATCCAACGATGACTGAGCAATCAACAATAGCAAGGTAAACAGTCTGAGGAAGTATGTCACATTTGTTAATCAATGTATCCAACGATGACTCAGCAATCAACAATAGCAAGGTAAACAGTCTGAGTAAGTATGTCACATTTGTTAATCAATGTATCCAACGATGACTGAGCAATCAACAATAGCAAGGTAAACAGTCTGAGGAAGTATGTCACATTTGTTAATCAATGTATCCAACGATGACTCAGCAATCAACAATAGCAAGGTAAACAGTCTGAGGAAGTATGTCACATTTGTTAATCAATGTATCCACCGATGACTCAGCAATCAACAATAGCAAGGTAAACAGTCTGAGGAAGTATGTCACATTTGTTAATCAATGTATCCAACGATGACTCAGCAATCAACAATAGCAAGGTAAACAGTCTGAGGAAGTATGTCACATTTGTTAATCAATGTATCCAACGATGACTGAGCAATCAACAATAGCAAGGTAAACAGTCTGAGGAAGTATGTCACATTTGTTAATCAATGTATCCAACGATGACTGAGCAAATTTCTCAGTTAAATAAGCTTAGAAATATGGCACTCTAGTTTTACTGCAAAATTTCAAATGTGTTTGACAACATTTTTGGAGTTTTTAATACTGGGTTGATAACTTTCTTCTTTTTCTTTTGTCCTACTGCCCTCTGCCATACGGAATCGCAGAGAGGTGCGATGTGTAGATTTCTTGTTATCGGGAAGTGGGAGGCTTGTGCTGTCGTTAGGTATAGCTTCCTGAAAATGTTAGAGACACCCTTGATCATCTGACGTCGAGGTCTGCCCTTTGCTTGTGGACCGGAGACCTGCATATATGCCCTTGATGCGGGCTGGTCATAATGCATTCTGACTAAATGACCAGCCCACTTGATTTGTTGGGAGTCAATGTAGTCACTAACTGGGTTTGTCCCCACTGCCTGCCTCAATGTGGTTTTGTAGATTAGGTCACGGATTGTCTTTCCAGCTGCACGTCTCACATCTCTGGATCTTACTCTTATGGGTTGCTAGTAAGGACCAAAGATTGACATTGGTAACACAATGCAGGAATAAACAGCGTATTTATCAGTCTCCTGTTAGTTGAAAAAACACTCTAGGGTGTTTTAAAATCGGTGCAATTTGATAGTGGACACTGTTCGCCATCTGAATTCTATGTGCAATCTCTCTGTCCACTCTGCCGTCATCAGTGAACAAACTACCTAGGTATTTGAACTTCTGTACTTGGTTAAAACCAATGTCACTGATGTGGAAACTTCTCTGCACTTCTCTCTGTCTTGCCTGTGTATATCTGCATGTAGATTACATCACACATAAATTAAACAAGCCTCATGTCTGGTAGCAGTAGTGCCTAATGCAACATTTAACTGTATTTCTTCTTCTTCTTCATTCATTCTCAATCTCCCACTACCAAACCCTGAAAGGGCTTAAGTAGTAGAATATAGTCCAGAGAACGGAATGCGTTGTGTCGTTGTTTTACAGCTTGGCTGCGATATTTGCACCTTTCGGTCCAACACATCCGACTTCAGCAAGCATTTTTTGAGTACCGGGTTAGCATTCCCTCTTCAATCCCTTCTCCTTAGCCAGTCTGCCCTACTGCAGCCTGTTATCCAGGATCACCGCGTGGATGTGTAGAAGGGTCTTGGCAGCTATGGTTCGCTGGCCCTGATGCTAGCAGTCAGCTATGGGTCGCTGATCAGTGCAGCTTATGCGCTGCTCAGCATCTTGATCCCTAACTGTATTTCAACCTAGGTATTTTCAATACATGTCCCTCCATTATAATAGAGCACTTTTATTGTATGTGTGTGCGTGTCATGGTGGGGTTTGAGGTTGGGAAGAGATTGGCAGGGCAAGCTGGAGCAGGAATGAGATGGACAGGGTGATGGGTCATTTAAAGGAAGAACAGATGGGCAGGTTCAGAGGGAAGATGTGGGCTGATTGAGGTTGGGGGGAAAGAGATGAGTGGGCTGATTGAGGTTGGGGGGAAAGAGATGAGTGGGCTGATTGAGGTTGGGGGGAAAGAGATGAGTGGGCTGATTGAGGTTGGGGGGAAAGAGATGAGTGGGCTGATTGAGGTTGGGGGGAAAGAGATGAGTGGGCTGATTGAGGTTGGGGGAAAGAGATGAGTGGGCTGATTGAGGTTGGGGGGAAAGAGATGAGTGGGCTGATTGAGGTTGGGGGGAAAGAGATGAGTGGGCTGATTGAGGTTGGGGGGAAAGAGATGAGTGGGCTGATTGAGGTTGGGGGGAAAGAGATGAGTGGGCTGATTGAGGTTGGGGGGAAAGAGATGAGTGGGCTGATTGAGGTTGGGGGGAAAGAGATGAGTGGCCTGAAGAGTGAGGAAACAGTGCAGTGGGAGTGGTCTTGGAAGGCTGAGAACTGTTGTTGTTTCCTTCATAATGTACAGTTTGACTCTGGAGTCTGCTATTCTTCTATTTTCATGGACACATTGTATCCCACAAAGCACCACTGACCAACAAAAAGACTTCTCATGCTACTATTTACCATTCACAAACTGTCTTACAGAGAAGATGAATAACCTCTCCAATATTAATTTTTTTCTCCCTAACCTGCCATACAAACTGGTGTAGGTAATCATGTCTCTGGGATTCTGTAATTTTACTATAAAGTGGGCAGTGGAAAGTCCTCTAGATATAGAGGTTAGCATTGAATATTGAATCAGAAATTCTAGACTAGAAAAATAGGATATCAAGTTTGAGGTGGGTATTTGTCTTTGTTCAGTTCATGCCGTAACCCATCAGGTCGATGGGGCACACTTGAAAAGACACTCCCACAATCCAACGCCATCTCTCCCTGTCTGCTGCCGCCAATCGTGCCTCACAGGGACGAAGGCTTGATCACTGAGTAATGTTGTCTGCCCTTCTCTTGCTTGAACATCCTCACCCTCTCTTTCCTGGTGCGTTATCCCCAAAGGCTGACATTCTATGGATACCACAGAGAAGGCATAAAGGCTAACCTAAGACAACTTGGTAAAGAACCATAATGGAAGCCATGAACATACTGGCTACACAAAAAACGATGCCTATTACCAGTTGAACAGAAGAGAGCAGGTTGTGGTCTTCAGACTTCGCACAGGCCACAATAGACAGGTACCACCTATTCAATAAATTGAAGATAGGTGGCACTGACGAATGCACGTGCGGTACCGGGAAAATGACCGCTGAACATTTGCTGCAAAACTGCCCGACATACGAAGATCAGAGAACGCAGATGTGGCCATCACCAGTGGCAACACTAGACAAGCTCTATGGCAGTGTCGACAGCCTCAGGATGGCCGCTGCTTTTTTCGAAAAAATTAAGGTTAACGTCTGACAGCGTACGAAGAAGAAGGAAGCCATGAACCAGAGGTGGGACACTGTATGAAAAATGGCTTGAGACTGTGAATTGGAGGTGACTTAAAAAATGGAAAATGGCGCATAGAACTGACTTCATTGCAGAATGTTCCTATAGCAGAACACCAACTCCATAGCTCCTGTGCTGGTTCCTAAGTTCACCCCTTACTTTGTCAGATACCCATTTACAGACGGGCCGAGTGGAAGAAGTGGTCATACCCTGAAAAAAGACTGGCAAAAGAAGGTGCAAGACTACCACAACCAGATCCTAGTGTGACAAACGAAGAGTCAAAAAGGCTAATTAGAGCTAGATACATGACCAAATGGGAAACAGAACATACTGGCTACACAAAAAACGATGCCTATTACCAGTTGAACAGAAGAGAGCAGGTCATGGTCTTCAGACCTCGCACAGGCCACAACAGATTAAGGTACCACCTACTCTTCTCTTCTTCTTCTTCATCGTACGCAGTCAGACAGTAACCATTATTTTTTCGAAAAAAGCGGCGGTCATCCTGAGGCTGTCGACACTGCCATAGAGCTTGTCTTGTGGTTTCACTGGTGATGGCCACATCTGCTCTCTCTGATCCTCGTATGTCGGGCAGTTCTGCAGAAGATGCTCAGCGGTCATTTTCCCGGTACCACACGGGCATTCGCCAGTGCCACCTATCTTCAATTTGTTGAATAGGTGGTACCTCAGTCTATTGTGGCCAGTGCGAAGTCTGAAGACAACGACCTGCTCTCTTCTGTTCAACTGGTAATAGGCATCGTTTTTGGTGTAGCCGGTATGTTCAGTTTCCCATTTGGTCATGTATCTGGCTTTAATAAGCCGTTTTGACTCTTCGTACGTCATACTAGTATCTGTTTACCACCTATTCAATAAATTGAAGATAGGTGGCACTGACGAATGCTCGTGTGGTACCAGGAAGACGACTGCTGAACATTTGCTGCAAAATTGCCCGACATACGAAGATCAGAGAAAGCAGATGTGGCCATCACCAGTGGCAACACTAGACAAGCTCTATGGCAGTGTCGACAGCCTCAGGATGACCGCTGCTTTTTTCGAAAAAATACATGTTGACGTCTGACAGCGTACGAAGAAGATACCCTGAAAAAGACCCTGACATGCTCGGACTGTCAAACCAAACACATCCTGGTTTGAAAGCGGTACACTAGGATTGTAAACAAACCCTAGGCCTCACACTCCTCCAAGATGTTCTTAAAGAAGTTATCAAGTGATGATGACTGATAACTTTGCCAGTGATTGACCAAGAATTTAAGAATAATAATGGAATGACACCACTGCAGTTATCCACTGTTATCATTATATATTGGTAAACTTGACAATGTAGTCTCCCTTACTAATTATTTATAGGTAGACGAACATCTAATAAGATGCAATGCTTGAGGTAAATGAATACTAGGACAAATATGCCATACCAATCATGTCTTAAATGAAAAATAAGGAGGATTGTACATGGCACTAGCAACATGACCATTTTAAACTGCTATAAAAACCATCACTGCATGTCCACATCAAACGTTCAAATGTTTGGGTACCCCACCCCAAGGGCCAGCTCAATCACTGCTGCGTCTTCGGCTACATTAGATATAAGACATTTACTAACCTCAATTGTGAATAGACCAGGAATTAGTATTTTCAAAATTCTCCCCAAGCGACTGTGGAAAACAAAAACATTGGTGATGGGATTATTGAGGCAAAAATAAATCAAATGCACCACTAAAAGTTACACATCTTCCAGCAGCCATCTTTAGAGCCGTATATTTGTATATTTACTTTATGTGAAGAAGAAGATCATTTTTTAGCTTAGGTAAAAGATTATCAAGATGTCATGACTGAGGGCCACCAGAACGGAAAGGTAGGCTCGAGTCTCTCAAATAATTTGCAAACAAATGTTGAAAATCAAAACACGTAAGCTGTTAGTCGCTGCCTGGACAGAAATTCTAAAGGCTACAATTTCTACTCAGAGGAGGAGACTCCTCCATCAGGCAAAGATGCAACAGGTCAATCACCTGTTTGTCTACACATTTGATTGCATGTGTATACAAAAAGGGCCCTCTACACCCCCAGGGGTAGAAGAGGAGCGACTAAGAGAAAGAACATATAATGATCTCATTACACACAGCAGAAAGAAGTAATCAATGTAACAAGAGGCAACATTGTTGGAAAACCAGACGGGATAGGGAGGGGGGCGCCAAGTAAAGATTATACTGAACTGTCACTGCATGTGAGAGAACCGAAAACCAGCGATCGAGGGCAGGACGTTGTTGAGAACCATGATCATTTATGGCACATGAATAAGGAGGTCTCCTAGTCTGAAAGAACCATGATCACATATGGCACATGAATAAAGAGGTCTCATAGTCTGAAAGAACCATGATCACCTATGGCACATGAATAAGGAGGTCTTTTTTGGCCTCCATGAGCGCTACTATTTTAATGACCTTTAGAATTTTTTTCAGAGACAGCAGCTAACAACCTTCTCTTAACAATTTTCAACTGCCAAAGGTTCTTTGGCATGCACAGCACATACACCGGAAATGAGTTTTTTGTCCATCTTCAATATGACTAGACACTGGTCCCACCACACTTGCAGAATTAGAAACCCCATCGTTTCACACTTGTTTCTTGAGAAGCAAGCATTGTACCTCGCAGCTGTAGTGACCCCTTGTGTTATCCAACATATACAAATTAAGTTTCATCTCCATCTAGGTCTGGCATTGCCTCACAAGGCACTGCAAAGAAGCACAAACTGGCAGCATGTTCAGGCAGTAAAAGTAGTTTCTTTGCAGACAGTACTACAGGAGATAAAGTGTTAGAGAGACTTGAGTATGATAGGTCTTAAGCTGTATGTGGCTGAGTGACCTGCATTCTTCTTCACAGAAAAGTGTCTTCCATAATTCCAAGAAGTTAGTTACCTGTTCATAACTGGTCAGATCAGAGTGTGCTGAAACTGGTTACCACATGGTTTCTTTGCTGCCAGAGACAAGGGCTCTATTGTTCCCTTTTATGCTTTTGACAAATTCCGACCAGAGTTGATCAGTGAGCGGTGATTCGGTTTCTAACAGCTGAAGGATGTCGACCAGTTGACACTCATCGCAGAATGCAGGCAGTGTATGGTAACAAAAGTGTGCCGAAGACAACAGTGAATAACTGGACAACGATGTTTAAAGAAGGACATGGGTTAACGAAAGATCTTTCAAGACCAGGTCATGCGCATATTGTTGCGTTAATAACTCACGTCCTTCGTTGTCCAGTTATTCACTGTTGTCTTCAGCACACTTTTATCCCCACACCCTGCCTGCATTCTGCGATGAATGTCAACTGGCCAACATCCTTCAGCTGGTAAAAACCGAATCACCGCTCGCTAATCAACTCTGACGGATTTCATATCACACTCGCTATGTTTTCAACGGTCTGGTGAGGAAACTGAGTCGGAGGATAATAAAATTTTGCAAACTTGACGGTTGGTATGTGCTGTTTACACCAGAAGTGGCGTCATCATGCGCATTGTACAAATGTTCACTTGTTGCAGTTTGGTCCAGTTTAATTTGAACACGCCTTGTATATACAGTTTTTGTTATTTGTCTCGTGTTATCATCAATAAAATATTAAACTTGTTAAAGCTCCGCTATATTTGATAGCTGGTATGGCTTGGCTTTGTGCGTTCTCAATCTCCCGTTACCAAACCATGAAAAGGGCTTAAGTAGCAGAACGTAGTCCAGAGAACGGAACGCATTGTTTTTATGCATTGTGTCGTAGTTTACAGCTTGACTGCGATATTTGCACCTTTCAGTCCAACACGTCCAACTTCAGCAGGCATTTTTTTAGTACCGGGTTAGCATTCCCTCTTCGATCCCTTCTCCTTAGCCAGTCTGCCCTGTTGCAGCCTGTTATCCAGGATCACTGTGTGGAGGTGTAGAAGGGCCTTGACAGCTCTGTTTCGCTGGCCCTGACGCTAGCAGTCAGCCATGGGTTGATGACCACTGCAGCTCATGCGCTGCTCAGCATCTTTGATTGCTGGTATGACCTATCGTCTAATAACGAGCCAGCCTGTTGAGCCAGCCTGTGCATTAACACTTCTGTAGTACATAACACAATGGATGTGCTTCACCAAGCACAAAACCTCAATAGAAGGCTTGTGCAGGTGGCTAGCTAGAAACCTCACTTGACAAATTTGTTTTAGAAATGATATTTGGTATGTTATTCACTGCTATATTCAAATGCTTTTTTTATAGTGTCTTACACTCGTTTATCCAGCTTGAGTTTAGTGTTATTAACTAACAGCCTGACAAATAGTAATATCTGTATAGCTTCATTTGTTGAGTGTGTATGTTATATGGTCACAGTGACATTGTCCAAGGGGAAGGGTCAAGGTTGGTGTGTGAACAGTGCATGATTCCTTTGAGTGCCCTGACCCAGATTTGAACTATGACAGGACAGAGATGTACTATAAACACTATGTTTATTAATTTTATAGATTTTACTTTTCAATTGTATACATGTTTTGGAGATACGTTATTCATCAAGTATTAGTAAACATAAAAGCTCATTGCAGTTTTGATGTCCTATATTACTCATTTAGCTAAGTTAATTGTTTTCTTCCGTAACTTTTGCAATTTGTATCTTATTTTTACGAGGCACATCCTCTCAATCACAGATTAAGTCAATCTGGTTAAACCATGTTATGTATACCATCTTAAAGGTGCTGCAGCTTATTTGATATTAACCTGGAATTATTTTCCATTATAGTGCACCTACCAGAACATTAGTATTTTTGTAAAACTAAATTTAAATTGAAAATAAAATACAAAAGTTTCCTAAACAGTTATACAAAGACACTCCTAATAAAATATGCCCCCATAAATGAAACATATGGCTAACCCTATGTTTAATTACTAAGGGACAAAAAACAAGTATTAAAGTATTTCCCAAGGCAGCAGTTGTTGTTGGGGATACACAAGGACACATATACACAAGAACATGTATATACACAAAGACACATATACACAAGGACACATATACACAAGGACATGTATATACACAAGAGCACATATACACAAGGACATGTATATACACAAGGACACATATACACAAGGACATGTATATACACAAGGACACATATACACAAGGACATGTATATACACAAGGACACATATACACAAGGACACATAAACAGAAGGACATATGTACACAAGGACAAAAGGACACATATACACAAGGACATATACACAAGGGCACATATACAAAAGGGAACATATACACAAGGACACATATACATCTGAGGCCCCTTATTGGGGCAGAAAGTTTAGGTCTACTGTTCCTCCATGCATGTCATTACTGGTGACTAAAAAGAGTTGTGCATGGGATTAGCAACCTCATCCTGCTCAGCAAATTGCTACAGAAACCACCTGCACAAAAAAGTGCTTTAATGCAAGCTTCCTAAAGAAAACCAACTGTAGTGGTGGCCCTATACTCGAGCTGGAGTGAAACTGGGTATTCTTGGATGATCAATCACCTCATAAAACTTATAATATTCCTTCAATGGTGAAAGTGGAATGTGAATACAAACAAGAAAAAATGCTGCTATAAACCGAATCACTGCTCGCTGATCAACTCTAGATGGATTCCGCATCACACCCGCCATGTTTGCAACGGTCTGCTGAGGAAACTTTGAGTCGGATAATAATGAAATTTTGCAAACTTGACGGTTGGTATGTGCTGTTTGCACCAGGAGTGCTATCATGCGCATCGTAAATATGTTCACTTAGTGTAGTTTGGTCCGGTTTCATTTGAACATGCCTCGTATTAAAAGGCTTGTGTTCAGACTGCCAAAATGACGTACAGGTAATGGCAAACTTTCTATATTTGCCATTTCTCTAATGATGCCCACTATATCTGTGCTTATTTCAATACTCTAATTGAATGAATCCCAAACAACCATAAAATGTCTTACTAATGATGAACAGTCCACAAATAACGCAACACACCAAGAAACTGGTTGTATACAGACTCTGCAGTCTTCTAAACCAGTATAAAGACGTTAAAGTTAAGTTACTTTAAAAACTGGCTTTGACAACTGACATGAGTAACTAACAATTACAGGTGAATGTCTTTAAGTAAAACTAAAATTTATTCTCTTGATTTTCTCAGTGAACATTGCTCTAAAGTTTAGCTGCATAAAAAAGTATATTGAAAATGTAGAAGGGATGGCCAGAAGATTGGCTACATCAGCTGAGGAGCAAATGAGTGAACCATTAAGAAGATTTATAATGGATTTAAAAGGCCGCATCTGGAGTTCGACACTGCAGCACAGTATACGCTGCTAACAGATTTGCAGGCATTTGTCAAAGAACAAAAACAAGCACTTATGGTTATCACAGGAGCCATGAAAACTAAATCAATAACTGAGATGCAGAAGGCTACTGGATTACAGACATTGTTCAATTCTGAGACACAAAAAAACATGATCGAAATGGATAAGTACAAAAGCTTGCCAATGCACACAATGAAGGCAAGACTAGACGATTTGCTATTGGCACGTCTGAATCGTGGCAACCTTATATCACAGAAAAAAGTTTCAAGCCAATCTACTCATTAAGACATCTCTACAGCAGCTCACCCGATATCATTTACAATGGGAGCAGGACAATATTGTCTCAAATGTCATGTGTTTTGTTTATGTTTTATAGGGTTCCCATATTTGCTAGTCACTCTTTGGTGTTGTTTTACTAGCTATTTTAAGTGTACTTTTTTTTATTTACTTCTTATAGAATATTTCTCGATCACCTCTCAATATTTCTTTGACATCTGACTTTCACTTTGAAAATTTTCTACCATTTCCTGCTGTATGTTGGTCTTGTTATCTTCTGTTTTTCACTGTTTAATGATACTTTTTTAAGCATATTTCCTTTTTTATAATTGTGATACTTTTTTAGTATATTTTGCCCCAAGCAATATAGTAAAACATACAAAACTGCAGGCACTTACGCAAAAAACACAGAGTTAACCACTGCCTTTTCTTTTTTCTGCCCATGCTGAAATTTAAAACAAGACAGGTTTAATGCACAAAATCTGCTTCTCAAATACTTAATGATAAATTAACACCTACATAACCATAAGAACACCAATGAGGGGTCACAGCCCATCAATCACCCAATCCTGTCAATCAAAAGCTTTCAGATACCTGTCTTCAAAAAATACATACAAATCCTCCTGTCATGGGCCAAGAGCTACCTTTCTCTTCACATCTTCCCAGTTTGTTTTATATGCCTCAAGCTCTTTTCTTCATGTGTTTTATTCTGCCTCTACTTCTCATGCTTTGGGAATTCCAGGAAAGTGTTCTATATTGCTATCAACTGATTTCTGTATGTGTCCTAACCAACGCCAGTGTCTTCTCCCCGCACCATGTTTCATCTAATGAAGTGCAACAGAAAGGTGACCTTCACGTAAAACTCGACACTGCATGTCTCCATACACTTTCCTAATTCTGTTAGTGAACTCCAAGGGCAGTCCGTAGTCCCTGAGCATCTCCCATAGTGGTTCTGTCTAAGCTGTCAAATGTTATTTCAATCCATGAATCCAATATAAAATGAATAATGGAATTAATAACTTTGTCCAATTATTATTTTCAGGTCTGCACAGGACCTATTTTGCAGAAAGCATGTCTGTTCTCTTCCCAGCTGCTTGTCCATCGCCTATTATAATGTTCAGTATTTTTCCAGGCACTGATATACTTGACTGTATAGCTTTCCTTCCAGTCTCATAGTATTATTTTGCTTTCTCAAACTGTATCAAATAATTTGTATAACATATCTGTTGAAGCAACAAAGTCTGCTTATTGGCTTCTGCTGAAATAAAATCTAGGTCAGGGGCTTTAACATCTCTCAGCATATTTATGATTTTTCTAATTTCTTCTTAGTTTAGTTTCTCGTAATTAACTTGAACTCATTCTGTTAACTGAGTGCCTTCTTCTTTGTTCATTCTCACAATTAACTTGCAAAACTCATTGTGTTGACTGAATGCCTTCTTCTTCTTCTTTGTTCATCTTCACAATTAACTTGCAGAACTCATTCTATTGACTGAATGCATTATTCTTCTTCGTTGTTTAGTTTCTCACAATTAACTTGCAGAACTCATTCTGTTGACCGAATGCCTTCTTCTTCTTCTTCTTCTCTGCTCATTCTCCCACTTCCAAGCCCTGAAAAGGGCTTTGTAAGTAGCAGGATGTTGTCCAGAGAACGGAATGTGTTATCTCATAGTTTACATCTTACCTGCGATATTTGCATCTTCCAGTCTGACACATCTGACTTCAGCGGGCATTTTAGGTACTGTGTTAGTCTTTTCTCTTTGATCCCTTCTCCTTAGCCAGTCTCTCTGTTGCAGCCTGTTTTTCAGGATCACCGTGTGGAGGTGTAGAAGGGTCTTTGCAGTTCTGGTTCGCTGGCCCTGACGCTAGCAGTCAGATATGGGTCGCTGACTACCGCAGCTCATGCACTGCTCAGCATCTTCATCCTACTGAATATCGGAGGAACCTTATGGAGCAAGCGGCCCAGGGGCTGTGAGCTTAGTGCACAATCTCAATGTCACCATCATCATGTCCTTTGCAGAACGTCGCTCTCATGACAGCCTGTCTGTAGGCAACTCTTTCGGCTTGCTCCAAGGTAAAATCCAGCGTCTCCTTGATGTCCTGAGTGCATCGTTATCTCGGTCAGCCAATGTCTCTCTTGCCAGTGACCATGCCCTCCATAAACACTCTGTCCAGTCCATTGTGTCATTTGACATGTCCAAAAAAACCAAAGTTTTTGGGTTATTACATCATTTATGAGGCAATACCTCAGCATTCAGTACTTGCCGGATAGATTTGTTTCTTTCTTTCTCCACAGGATTTTCACGACTCTTCTGTAGCACTGTGTTTCAAAGCACCGGTCTTCGTTCTTATTGTTTTTGTTATCGTCCATGTTTCACATCTATAGATTGCCACAAGAAAAATGCATATTCTTAGGATCTTTAGTTTTCATTCCTTGTTTGTATTATGCCATAGGTCCGGCATACTCCTTATCTTCTGCATTACCATAGCCAGTCGTCTTCTTACTTCCTTTGTACAATCTCCATTGTTGTTTAGTATTGATCCCAGATATTCAAAATGTGCAACATTTTCAATCTCTTCACCCGCGATCTCAGTTTTAGGTTGGAGTTTTGCCTTATCTGTTGCTATTATCTTAGTTTTATTTGTATTCAAGTAGAGATTCTGGGCTTCACTGTGCTTCTGGACTGATGTAATTATTTGTTCTAGGCCCTTGGCGAGGTTCAAGAGCAAAACTGTGTCTCAATGTCACGTTGAAATCCCCTTATGCTTGGTCTATCAGACCAAGCATGTCGCTGGGGTTTTCATGGTATGACCCCTTCTTCCAGTTGACCCAGCTGTAAATTGGAACCCAAAGTCACAGGAAAATTATTGAACCGTCACATGAGCTACAGAGTTCATGCTCTGTCGACGACCTTTTCAGTAATGAAAGAGACTGAACCCATACGGTACAATGAAGTCGGCTCTATGAACAAATTCGGTCATTCTTATCACACCTGCTCATTTGCATTGCTAATCAAATTCTCTTCCTTATCTTTAATATTCACTTGCTTATATTCCCCTGATAATCCATATCTCCTGTAGTTGCAACTTTCTGTCTGTCGTGTTAATTTATGTCCATATTTAATAATAATAATAGTTGCCTCTCACAAGAGCAGATGTTGACAGCATCATACTATTGCTGCAAAATATGTGTTTTTTTAATGGCTGTAATATTGATTTATAAACAGGGCTTAAAATAACCGCTCACCTGTGACGATGACAAATCTGTGCTGACGAGTACAATAAATTACGTTTTTAATCATTACTCCATAACGACTCTCGCAAGCTTGTTATCGATATTATGGTTCAAATTGGCCATACACAAGCTATGTATATGAGTACATAGCAACTCTCTCTATATGAATGCCGATATTACTCTTTGACTAAAGTGTAGATAAACTATTCATCATCGTCAATCCTGTAACTTGAAGGACACTGGAACACCAATACTGCAGTTTGTTGGACCAGTTCCCACCACTCCACTCGGTTTTTGTGCCAGGATATTTGTTCTACCTATGGACCTTCCTGTCCACTCTCTGGTGTCTTCCCATCTCTTTTTCTGCCTTCCTCTCTTACGCTACCTAGACACAGTGCCTTGCAGGATCATCTTGATCAATGCAGACAATCTTGAAACAATCCCATACCATGTGAGCTTGGTCAACCCAGACGATCTTCAAACAAGCCCATACCATGTGTGCTTGCGTGCTTGTACCATAATTAATAGGTCTTTATATTGGCCGACCTATCTCTTTAACGGTGTCCTGAACTGCCTTGTTCGTGACGTGGTCTAGATACGAAATGCCAAGGATTCGACACAGACATCTCATCTCCATTGCACAAATCTTTGCTCTAGAATCACTGTATGAGTCCAAGTTTCACACACGCAAAGGTACACGGAAGTGAGAAATGAATACATTAAACTCGACTTGGTTTTTTTATCCTTCCATAGCGGCCTCAGTTTGGTCAGAGCAGCCACGGTCATCGATGTTTTTGCCTGAATCTCAGTTCTGGAACCTTCCGCATTCATCAGTTCTCCCAGGTATTTAAACTGTATAACATTTTACACCATGTTTCGCCTTTGATCGGAATAAGACTTGTCTGGGATGTTGACCATAATTTTACTTTTCTCTGCACTAATTTCCATTCCAAACTTTTGAGCAGCATAGTCAAAGTTTGAAATTAGACTCGCAAGTTCTAGCTCCTTTCCAGCCTGCCCGGTGATGTCATTAACAAACCAGAGATTTGTGTGTGTACGATCACCTATGCTGACAGTACCCATGTGATCCAGATCTTCGGACATTCGAGAAAAGCTATTGATATGACTAAATAGCGATTCTCTCACAGGGCGACATCGATATCACAATCTATACATGATCGCAACTGTAAGCATATTGTGCCGATATCTTATTATACAACAAAAAACAAAGAACTGTGAATAACATTTGGCGCGTCTTGTCATATTCTTACATTGTTTGTTCACATGTAAGGGGTGAAGAATTGGTGCAAGAGGATCTGTTTCATTTTTAAAAAAAAAATAATCTCATAAGTCAAAATCAAAGAACAATGGAAACTGTACAAAACAAGGTGCCTTGCAGTTACCTAGTCCATGTGTTTCTAGCACTGCGCCTACAGTTAGTGGAAAAAGAAAATTGTTGTTAAATTGGAAGGCGACGATTTAGTATGTCCACTGTTCAAACGATTGTGCGATTCATCATCACGTGTGGTTAACGAGTTCAAAGAACCATTTCGCCACATGACTTTCAAGTTTCACAACATATTGGCTCCACACATGAGGTGCATGAAAGCATTTGACGCTTAAGAACACCCACAAAATTCTTCTATGGCAGTGTCTAAAAAGAATGAACGAATAAATATTCTTTCATGTCAGGAAACAATCGTCAGTCTTGAGGAACTGAAACATATTCTAGGTACTATGGAGAATTCATTTCTAAATGGTACTTCAGTGATTTGGATATATAGTGAAATCTAGTTTGGTGAAATTGCAAATGGACAAAACAAGTTTGAATGTGATAGAAAGGGGATCAAGATACTGAGCAGCGCAAGAGCTGCAGTGGTCAGCGACCCATAGCTGACTGCTAGCGTCAGGGCCAGCGAACCATAGCTGCCAAGACCCATCTACACCTCCACACGGTGATCCTGGATAACAGGCTGCAACAGGACAGACTGGCTAAGGAGAAGGGATCGAAGAGGGAATGCTAACCCGGTACTCAAAAAATGCTTGCTGAAGTCGGATGTGTTGGACCGAAAGGTGCAAATATTGCAGCCAAGCTGTAAACTACGACACAACGCATTCCGTTCTCTGGACTACATTCTGCTACTTAAGCCCTTTCAGTGTTTGGTAGTGGGAGATTGAGAACGAAAGAAGAAGAAGAAGAAGAATGTGATAGAAAGGAAATTATTATGATGGGAATGGCCAAAAATAAAATGTGATCGTTGAGCACTGCCACAGATGGCAGATTAACATGTATGTCAATGATTGATACTTTGACATGATAAGAAACTGCCTTGGAAAGTTTTGGTAAAAAGGTAGTATCAGTACTTATATCTCAATACAAAGACCTTTTGCAACACAAGGGCGAAGAAAACATAGTTCCGAAAGTCCTGGATCTTCTTCTTCGTACGCTGTTTACAGCGATATTTACGTTGCACTGATTTAATTTGTTAGCCAGTGGCTCAGTGCATCCGATTTCAACAGGCGTTTCTGTAGGGTTGCCCTCCTTAGCCTTTGGCTGTCCCCAGCCTAACTGCAAGGCAGCAGTTGTTTTTGGTCAGAGTTGTCTCTCTTGGGAAGTTGTCTTGCAGGACTATCGAGTCTTCCCTACTCGTGTCTATAGCGTTTGGAAATGATATGATGGACTATGTACTAGTTTGTACTATCCCGGAAGAGAGGCAGTCCAGTGTGACTTTTTCCCAGGATCGTCACGTCCTGCCAGAAACGTAGCATATGCATATGAGTGAGGTATCTTTTTGCTCGCTCTATTTTCTCGGCTCATCTGCAGTGATGGTACGCCTAGCATTCCCCGCCACCCGGGAGCTTGCCACCATAGGACAGGAGGTGCAGTGTCCGCTGGACTGCATCTCTTCTGCGTCCATTGGAATGACTGATAGCAGACAGATGCAAAGAGCGAGGAAGGAGTGCATTTTACCAGGTGCATTCCTGCGGCTCGATCGTGCCGGGACACAAGCCCCAGCCATGTCGTAGCCTCCCATCTCAGCGGTGCTGAGATTTTGGGCGGGATTCTGGCTTAGAGGCGTTCGGCCGTAATCCCTCAGATGGTAGCTTATCAGCCAAGCACGTGAACCAAATGTCAGCGACCTGTGATTCCTCTCGAAATAGTGCATTTGACCAGGTGACAAGCCTAGTCTTGCAAGGAGATGTTGTCCGCCTAGGGAGCGGACATGGTCAAAGGTTGAGTCTCAGCAGTTCGCAGTGAGGTAGCTGATCTACTGCTTAGGGTACCCGACCGAGAACTAAGTCTTCTACAAATGGTTTCATTCCTCATCGCCGTATGGGGTGAATATCGAGCAGCTTCCCGCCCGCTTTTATCAGCAGACGGCAGAGACCTCATTCTGCGGCTTGACCGGGCGGGGCTGGAGCGTGACCCCGAGGTCCCCACCCTGTCGAAGCCTCCCTTTGCATTTGTGCTGGGCTGCTTTTAGGCGGGATTTTTGGCTTAGAGGCGTTCGGCCGTAATCCCTCACCTCGAACCGTTGGCTTATCCGCCTAGTACGTGAACCAAAATGTCTGCGGCTCCTCTCGGGCTTAGCAGGATTACCGTAGCAGAGCATTGTCATTTGTAGGGTAAAGCTGACCTGTCTTCGGAGGGTTTATTTCCAGCGAAAGTCCTGGATGAATAGTATGAATTTAAAATATGTGCAAAAGGTCATTCATCAATAGATTTATTGGGAAAGACAATGCCCTATAGTGGTAGTTTCCTGCTCTTCTGAAGCTCCTTAAAACTGTTCTGTGCTATCAGTTTCTACAGCTAGCTGTGAAAGGGGTTTCAGCCAGATGAATCTGAGCAAAAATAAATTCAGATCGTGTTTAGAGATGGAAAGTTTAGATGCCCTTATGATGGTGAATCTAAGTGGACAAAGCTACCACAATTTAAACCTATTAAAGCCCTTGATAAATGGTACTTCAGTGCTAAAACTACATGTTCAAAGACACAAACACCATGCCTCTGATAGCAGTGCATTGTTTATTAAGAAGAAATAGGTCAATACAGTGTAAGTGATACAATATATTTAGGGTTAGTACACATTGTTATGTAGAAATAAAAGTGAATTGAGTTTAAATTTGTTAACATAAATTGCAAGGCTATAATCCGATCATGCTGACTGGGTCAGTCTAAAATTGTCAAATATCTATGGCAGATTTACAGTGTTATTATTTGCCCACCTTTTAGGTATCAGCAACACTAAGGCGATCCAAAAATCATTACTGGCAACTAAAGATGGTTGTGTATGATACTGACAATATCATCATGCAAAACAAAGCAAAGTACTACAGAATACCTCGTAACAACATATACATATTTAAATGAAGAAGGACCAATTGCATAGTGGCCATATATTACTACTGAAGTGAAAAAGGAAAGACCTGGGGGCCTCTTACTGAGGCCACTGCACATTACTATGTATGACATAAAATGCATGCTAAAGAAAGGCACAAATTAGATACAACAAAATGTGTTTTTTTAGTCAGAGAGTGGTGAATGCTTGGAACACATTGCCACAGGAAATAGTGGAGGCAGGGTCAATTAATGCATTCAAAAATAAATTAGATGTGCATAGGTATTTTAAATCAAGTGAATGTAAAAGAAACTGGTTGTATACAGATTCTGCAGTCTTCTAAACCAGTATAAAGATGTTAAGTTAGAACACATGCTTAGAAATGCACTTAAAAGCTGACATAGGTTTCCAGCAAAAAAAGTGGCAGCGGCCTCATGCTCCTGCTGGAGCAGATACTGGGCATAATAATGGAAAAGAAAGAATGATGATAGAATGCCACAATTATTTGCTACATCTATAAATCTAAGAAAGCAAAACTAAGTTGAGGTGCAAAAGATTATAATCAAAGGAGGTGGGGTGGATTCTGATTTGAGACAATAGTTAAGGGAGAAGAATGTGTCCACAATGGTGATAGAATGACAGATTACCACAGAGCCTTCATAACCAAAGGTCGGGAATGCAGAGAGTGGTGCAATGGGAAAGCAGAGATGAATTGGTGCTACTCAGTGAGATGTCTGGTTAGGGTTTCTCTGCTAGGGGAAGAGGTCAGGATGTTGCTGAGGGGGAGATACAGAAAAACAACCTCCAGTATGAGAATGGAGATCGAAGTAGTGGCAGCAGCTCTTGGATTGTTGTCTTAGAGCTCTTTAACAAGGGCAGGCATCATGTCATACTCCAAATCATTACTTTGGAAGGTACAGAAGGGCTGGCTAAGGTATGAGTTAATGACAGCTGAAGAGAAGTCAAACCTGCTGAACCTGTCATGGATCTACTATCTTAGCTATATTGAGGTTCAGGACAACAAAATAGCTGACATTCTAGCTTTACAGTGGATTAATTAAAGCACAAATAATATTTCTCTTGTTACATTTGTGAATATGGATGTACAAGGTTAATCACATCTTACATTCAACAACTATATCAGAACAATTTTAGATGAGCCATTTAACCCCTAAACTTAACGTCTTTATACTGGTTTACAAAACTCTGCAGTCTGCATACAACCAGTTTTATTTACATTTCCTTGCTCTAAAAACTATGCGCATCTAATCTATTCTTGAATGCATTAATCGTAAACACGCATCTTTGAACTCAGGGATAATCTACAATTGTTCCATACATGGTGGAGGCTGTTCATCACCGAAGCTGCGAAGCAAATCCATCTTGACATACCTGGGCTGCTGTGTCCGTCAGATAACATTGTGCTTCCGTGATAAGAAACTAATGCTTTCTACAGTTTGACAATCACTTCCTTGTTCCTATGTTTAATATTTCTTTTTATGATATCTAACATTGCATCTGACTTTTTCGCTGCTGCCTGGACTTGCTCCCTCACTTTACCTGTATATCCATTATAATCCCTAGGTCCCTTTTCTTTTCAATCTTTCTAATATTGTTGTCGCCTATTCTGTAATTATATTCCATATTGGATCTACCTTCTAGTGAAACATTCTCTGCAGCTTATGACACTGAACATATGCAGTAGCCTTTCAAGCTTGAAAAAAGAAATTGCTCAAAGTAATTGTCCTGATATGTTTGAAGGATACAAGCGTGATCAACTTATTTTAGGGTTCAAATCTTGAAATAATATGCCCCAAACTCCTAAGATCTGCCCTCAAAAGTTACCTGAGCAATGACAACTTTCACCTCCTCATCAGTTGTTTTCCTGTAAACAAAAAAGAAAAAAAAGACTGAAAATGACATTTCCAGCATTTTATTTTACAACTGCCTATGTCATTTATGAAGATATTCCTAGCAATTGTCAAGATATCATTCCTAACATATGTGAAGATATTATTCCCAGCAATTTTGAAGATGTTATTTTATATTTGGTGACGATAACGAGGACACTTCAGTAAATAAGTCAGAAATGACTGTTTACAAAAAATAAATAAATGAGACACGAACTTGAGAACCATTTTTTAATTGCACTTAAGTTGTCCCTTATTTCTTAACATAATTTTCCCCAACATTGATACACTTATCCCATCACTGTATCGGTGAACCAAAGCCTGCAGCATAAAGTCTTTGGTCTGCTGTCTCTGTCACATTTCACAGTCGACCTCTTCGTCATTCTTGAAACGTCTCCCACCAAGGTGGGTTCGTGCATTATTATTATTAGTTGCCCATCGCAAACGATGACGGCAACATCAACAGACGGTTTTGTCTTGAAGGTATTAGCTTGCACTTTATGCTATAGGCTAAGACATGTAAACACCCTATTGTAGTGGCTGCAATATCTTTCACTATTTGCTTGTCAGCTCAAATCATCTTCCCCTCTCGTTGCACAGATGCTTCTGCTACAATCTGAACAGGATGATCAAGTCAGATTTCACTAGCAAAAATCACGCCCAGCAGCATACTATTCTTTGATTGCACACTCTATGAACATGGACACCCTTTTGTAACTTAGCTGCGTACATCCATGCGGCACCTAGGATCTGCTAAATAAAGTAATCCCAAAGCTGGATGTTGCTGCCACCTAATAACACCTTTATAAACTACCAACTACATTTTTGAGCTATCCCATATCAGTTTGTGACATACTTACTGACTTATTCTAGTATTATACCCAACAATGTTGAAGATAATAACAAATTTTAAGGGCTACTTGAATGTGAAAAAAGCAAACATTCTCAAAATATTTCTCAGATTTTACCTGTTCTGAAGAATTAACTGCAATCCAGGTGCTCAGTTTCTTTCAGTAAGTGGCGAAGGAGGTGGATACTGATGGTTCCTGTACCTCGCTGGTTGTACACAGACCTGTTCCATCCTCTCACTTGGCCCACTCCACTTGAGCCTCATTTGATTTTAAAGTTCGGAAGTCTACGAATTGCTGATTAACCTATTGCTGATCATCTTCCAACATACAGTCATCGATAGTCTTCAAAACGTCACCTTTATCCATAACTAGTTTGCCAATAATGGTTGCTTGTGAAGCTAGAATGTCAGCTGTTTTGTTGTCATGAACCTCAGTATAGCTAAGATAGTAGATCCATGACAGGTTCTGCAGGTTTGAAGTCTCTTCAGCTGTCCTCAACTCATACCTTAGCCAGCCCTTCTGTACCTTCGAAAGTAATAATTTGGAGTATGACATGATGACTGCACATTTTAAAGAGCTCTAGGCAGAATATGGTTGTACACTTGATGAGGCCGAATATGGCTGTAAACATCCAATTGTTATAGTATACAGAAAGGACTGGGGAGTTTCAACTAGTTTAAGAGAAACTTCTATTTGCTCCTCCCAAGTAGTAGAAACTATGTGGAAAAACCCAGGGAGCAAGATAGTCCTTGTCAAGTGGCACATCCTAAAGAGAGGTCCCTTCCACAAGTGCACGGGCAAAGGATCAAGCATATTGACAACGGGCCGCCAGGGCAGGAGCAAAAAAGGCATGGTATCAGGCAAATGGCGCACCAGGGATTGAAAATGGTAAGCAGCCAGAACCAGTTGGAAAGCAACGGCAAACAACCAATTGTACAATTGCCAAGAAACTCATGACAGGAACAAATATTGAAACTTAAAGGTCCAATGGCAAGATTCTCAGGCCAGGCGGATCAATTGTACACACTGGGAAAGAGTGCAAGGGTAGAAATAGTACAAGTAATTATGATGACGGCCAAAAACCTGACAGCGCTGCTAAGGAAACCTCAACCCTTGGGCTAAAAGTGAAGATAAGAATAGGTACGTGGAACAGGAGTTTATATGAGGTAAAACTCATGATGGTCACTAACGAAAGGGAAAGGACAAAAAACAGACATATTGGAAATATCAGAGCCCAAGTGGAAAGGACGGGGACATTAAAACACATACTGGAGGCATGTTTATCTACTCAGGGAAGGATAAAAGCAGAAAGAGAGGAGTTGGCTTCCTCCTAACAAAGAAAACATCTAAGGCAGTGCTTGGTTATAAAGCGGTTAACGGTGCAATAATTGTGATCAGACTGAAAGGGAAGACAAGAAACATCAGTCATACAACTATATACACCAACAACTGCGACAGAAGATGAAGTAATAAATACATTTTACGATGGAATACGCGAGACTGAATAAAATAGAAAGGAGAGACATTACGTTTTTAATGCACAAATAGGAGCAGAAAGAAGCACAAGGGTCTTTTGGCTTAGGACACAAAAACGAAAGAGGTGAAAGACTAATTGATTTCTGCTTGGAGAATAACCTCACAATCACAAACACCTTGTTCAGACAACATCCCAGAAGATTATATACATGGACATCTCCAGATGAGAAAACTAGAAACCAAATAGACTACATCCTAATACAACGAAGCATAGTTTCATTAGAGCAGATTGTGACTCTGATCACCAACTACTTGTAGCAACATAATACTGTCCTCTGAAATTAAATTATATAACTTTCCTTTTCTGTTCAGCTTTCAAACATTTCAAGTTCCAATTTTTAGGCTACTTCTAGTGTTTAGGTGGTTTTTAGCTACCTTTCCTCAGAAATTGGGAAGTATTAATTTTTAAAGTCTGTCTTATTCACTAAAATGTGAACTAATTAAGTATCTTCATCAAATATTTGCGAGCATCTCTTCAAGAGCTGCCTGTGTTTCATCACTGTTATTCCATTTTATTGTCTTGTGTACTCAATCAATCAAAAACCTGTCAGCTCCCTGTTGAGCAAAGGTCCTTAACAAATACTTGCTAAGTCTTTCTATCATGAGCCAATTCTGTCCACGTCGTGTTTGCTGCCTTTACATTTGCTTCCAGTTCCCTCTTCCATGAGTGTCTCAGTTCTTCTCTACTTCTATTGCCCTGTGGATTTCAGAACAGAGCTTGGTAATGTTATCCACTGGTTTCTGTAATGTGTCGCATATTCATCACCTCCTCCATATTTCATGCTCCACTGGTATTTATCCCATTTTTCCCACCATTTTTCCACGTTGGTGATCTTGTCGTATCATTTCCACCCTTGTATTTTGCATAGGCAACCATTTATATAAGGCTGTACCTATTTCATAAGTACTTGTGTTGTCCTTCATGTTTCAGAGCTATATAATAAAACAGATTTTACGTTGGAGCTGAAGATTTTTATTTTGGTAGTAGTTTTAATTTCTTTTGATTTCATAAATTCCTCAATGCAATGAAAGCTATTGTCGCCTTAAATATTCTTAACTGAATATCGTTTTATGAACCTTCTAATATTTCTATATTGCTGCCAAGGTATGTGAAAGACTCCACATTCTGAAGGTGGGTAGCTCCCAACCCAATTGCATTTATTTTCAAAATATATGTCTTGTCTCTGTACTTTTAGCCCCAATTGTAGTGACCTCTCTTCAGGTATATGTATCTTATTTTGCATCTGGCTGTGGGTATCGGACAGAAGAGCCAAATCATCAGCAAAGTCGAGATCATCAAGCCATCTCACCAATGTCCATTTAATGCTGTTGTCGCTTGACAATAATCATTCAATAATGTCAACTTTATAATCCAGTGAATTGGCCAGCAGGAAGAATAACGGTGACAGTAGACAGCCCTGCCGAACTCCTGTCCCTATCCAAAGCTTTCTTGTAGATTATATAGACTACTGTAGATCTATTTGTATTATCATAATTATGTTTGTATTTTTTAAATAAAATGTGTAGACTAGTACTAGTTTATAGTAGCAGAGAAGAGTAAGTAAGATCATGGCCAACGCCCCATAGGGTTTCTTTACTATGTTTATTATGATCCAACTAGAGCAGACAGATTTCACAACTGCCAATAACATATTGAATACCTCACATGATCAAGAAACTGAAATGTTCCAAATTATTCAGTTCATTTAAATAAAAATCATATTTTAGTTTGAGTAGACTAATTTCTTCACAAGGCACAACAAGGTTTTATTTTTATTTGGTGGAAGAACTTTGAAACTTGTAATGGTAACATGCAAACAATAATAATACAGTTTCGCTAAATTTGGACGGCTTATGCAGTCAGCCTAAATGTTGTCAAGATGATTAAATAATTGACTTGGTGTTGTATATTTCTTTTTAATTTGTTAGTGAATAATAACTAAATAAGTCAATTTAGTCAAGTGATTTCGCGAAATCATCTGATCGCATAGAAACCTCACACCGATCACTGAAAACATTCACCATTTCATATAAAATAAGCAAAGCAAACCTTTTCTTTGTTTTTTTCACAGCCTGTTTGTAAACGAGAAAGGCTGCTATGCTGGCAGCTGAAAATAAGGCAGAGTTCCGTGGTGACAATATATTTGCAAGTTTACTCTGCGCCGCCATGCTGTTTGGTGCTATAAGACAGGGGAGACATTAAAAAGTTTGTATACAATTTATTTTACAATAATTTTATCAACATATTATCTCACTCATCATTGATTGCAACGACAAGATAAATATATAACCATGCTAATTATTTAATAAATCACATTAGCTAAATAATTGTTTCAAATAGAAATGCACAAACGAATATAAACAAAACTTATGTTTTGTTCCGTATTAAACGCGTTATTTATATATACAAAATAAAGTCCAAAGTCTGCCCTCAAATAGACTTCGGTCAAAGTGATACGATCTCACATTCCGCAAAGAACCGAGAAGTCGCTACAAAAACATGTAAATATACCCGTCTTCAGTAACTCACTATAAATGGTGAGATAAATGATCAAATGAGCACAGAAAATGATTGGGCAAATTCAGCATGTCATCATCAGGTGCCTTGCTTGAGTGATGTAGGAGATTAAATATCTTAATAACTATTTTTTTTAGTTGTTGATATTTCATTTGTAATTTGTTATATTATATTTTTGTGTTTGTTGTTCTTATCTGTCATAGTGAGTTGTTTGTTTTTCTTTTGTTAATACATTCCTTGTCATGATTATACTCTTCACGAAGCAATGTGACATAACCACAACTGGCAACTTGCGGAAACCTGTGCCAAAGTCCTTTGTGATCTAGCAATAGTGTTTTTTTTTAAACAATGTGTTTATCACAATGAGGCTGCTAGCCACATGCACAGTCGACTCCAGTCACTTTTAATTACATGTTTAGAAAGCTGTAGTGGTTTTATATTCTTACCTTCCCGGAATGAACATGTATGCATTCACTCCTTTTCTCTCCTTAATGAAGGATTGTCCACTGTGTTTGAACGATAACTAGGTAGTCGCAGTAGACATGGCCGTCTGAGATAAATTGTTGGAGACTTTAGTGTACAAGTACGTCTCAGGCAAACCTGGTCTTAAAATTGCCGTGCTGAAACTAGATAAGTCGGACTGAAAGGCATCTATCAATCACAGCTTCTCTGTAAACTATGGCAAATTGTAACAAAACGTCCTTTTCAAGAGAATAGAAGAAGTAGAAGACGAAGAAAATGAATACATCGACACATTTGCTGTGAAAAGCAAGCGCAACAGCCACTCGGTGCACAATAATTACACATGGACAGGCAAGCGCTCGACGGAGGCACAGAAGAATCTATTCAAAAGCTGTTTGAAAGTATCTCAGAAGTTACTTCATTGATGTCGCCTCCTGTTAGCTGCTTGCTCCGAACCGCTCAGTCTGGTGTGTTGCTATCAAAAACAGGTCTCGCATTGGCGAAGAGAGAGCCCATACTGCGACACAGAAAAAGCGAGCTACGAAATGAAAGAATGTACGTCGGCCCAATTTCTGATGCTGTCGCCTGTGCCCCAGGTGAGGTAGGGTCTGTCGCACTTGTATAGGACTATACAGTCATATGCGGTCACATCTGAATACACGTGTCTGACGCTGTCGCCATTTTCGCTTGCGAAGATCAAATATTAAATACACAAGGTGCAGTCCTAGGTTACATAACTTAACGTATTTATACTGGTTTAGAAGACTCTGCAGAGTCTGTATACAACCAATGTCATTTACATCACCTTGCTCTAAAAGCTATGCGCATACAATTTATTCTTAAATGCATTAACTGCCCCTGCCCTCACTACCTCCCATGGCAATGCATTCCAAGCATTCACCACTCTCTGACTAAAAAATGTTTCCTAATATTTAATCTGGATCTTTCTTTAGTTATTAATTTGTAGCGATGCCCTCTTGTTCTTGTGGGTGGCTGTATTAAAAAAAAAAAAATTGTTATAGTGTAATTTATCCATTCCTCTGATCATCGTATAAACCTGTATTAAGTCACCTCGAACAAAGGAATAACTGACATACTATTTCGCTCAGTATCTTATCATGTTAGTAGCTTCCTTGTCTCGTGATCATACAACCATCACTGCATCGTTCATTGCCATTATTGGGGTGTGCCAGGAACTAATAGACATAAGGGACACAAGCCAATTGTCCTTGTAATCGCCACATAGTGTTCTGGTTAGGGTTTCATTCTTACTGAAAAAAAACACACCACACATGCCTTAGCGGATCTTCAAACCGGTGTCACTTTGATCAGGAGTTTGGAACTAAAACTGTTCAGCGTGTGTTCCTCTGCGTTGTCGTCGCCATGTCATCAGAACCCATGCGTACATGCCGAGGTTTACCCTAAATTTAACTATTCTTCCTTTGCTGTTTTTCTACACACCATATAGCCAAAATGCAGCATACAAGGCCAGGACGAACGTTAACATGTCCAGATGATATCTACACATACAAAACCGACTCAAGTATAAATGAATGGATGTGAAAACCTGAAGACAACAAAAGCGCTGGAAAACAAACAAAATGTATATATATATATATACAGATAGATAGATAGATAGATAGATAGATAGATAGATAGATAGGTAGATAGATAGATAGATAGATAGATAGATAGATAGATAGATAGATAGATAGATAGATAGATAGATAGATAGATAGATAGATAGATAGATAGATAGATAGATAGATAGATAGATAGATAGATAGATAGATAGATAGATAGATAGATAGATAGATAGATAGATAGATAGATAGATAGATAGATAGATAGATAGATAGATAGATAGATGGATGGATGGATGGATGGATGGATGGATGGATGGATAGATAGATAGATAGATAGATAGATAGATAGATAGATAGATAGATAGATAGATAGATAGATAGATAGATAGATAGATAGATAGATAGATAGATAGATAGATAGATAGATAGATAGATAGATAGATAGATAGATAGATAGATAGATAGATAGATAGATAGATAGATAGATAGATAGATAGATAGATAGATAGATAGATAGATAGATAGATAGATAGATAGATAGATAGATAGATAGATAGATAGATAGATAGATAGATAGATAGATAGATAGATAGATAGATAGATAGATAGATAGATAGATAGATAGATAGATAGATAGATAGATAGATAGATAGATAGATAGATAGATAGATAGATAGATAGATAGATAGATAGATAGATAGATAGATAGATAGATAGATAGATAGATAGATGAATTGGTCAAATGCATATAAAAGGCGCTTTTTCTGGTGATGTAAAGAGTCCAACCCACATATCAATGCAGAAAACGTATGCGTGGGTCATGTCCGTGAGCACTGCATTGTTGTGATGGGACAGTTTGAGTGTTTAGATGATCCTGTGGCTATATCGGCGGGAGTCTTTGGCTCTTGGTGTTTAACCGAGCCGAACAGGTCACCAATGGGGCAGGTTAGACTAAAAGTGCACAACCATCTCCAATGTTTTGGAGGTTAGGCTAGAAAAACCAAACTTTGCTAGAGAAACCACAACATAAAATCAAAATACCAATAGCACTGGCCTGATTCTTAATGGTCCTGGCCAAGAGGGGAATATGACCCGACCTGATGAAAGCAAGACAAGGGGAGTCAGATAAGAAGAAGAAGATAAAAACCCGGATAGTGTCCTTGAACTTCCGAACCCTGTACGAAACGGGAAAGACAGACCTAGTTGCCACGGAAATGAAATGGTTCAAGGTAAGTCTTCTTGGTCTTTTGGAGGAAAGATAGAACGCCACAGGATCCACCACACTAAGTGCAGGAGAAACCACCATATATTCAGCGCACGAAGACCACTTGCACACAGTGGGGGTTGCCTTCATGTTGTCAATAGAAGCAAGGAAGACACTTACATAATGAGAATCATAATAACATCAAAATTTCATTCAAAAGGAGCAAGACATCTATCATACAGAATTCAGCCACCAAAGAATGCAAACGAAAATACCAACAAAACATTATTTGATATGCTTCAATAGATACTGGATAAGTTCCGATAAGGGAAATCAGGAAAGGCACGGGAGATCTACATGAAAAGTTGAAAGAGACAGCGACAATTATGTGCTCAACTGTCGTGGGAAACAGACATGAAAATAATGGACGCTTCTTCAACTTATGTGACTTCAATGACCTTCACACACAGAAGTCTACACACGGTCATATGGTTATAGGAGGAACCACCTTAACATACAGAAGTGTACACACGGTCATCGGGTTATAGGAGGAACCCCCTTCACACACAGAAGTGTACAGAAGGTCACCTGGTTATAGGAGGAACCATCTTCACGCACAGAAGTGTACACAAGGTCATCTTGTGTTTACCAGACGCGCACAAACCAAACTGACCATTTCACAATGTATCGGAAACGGAGACACTGCTTAAAGGTAAAACAAAGGAGCAGACAGGTGCTCAGACCATCACTTGCTCTTAGCGACTATGCAATAGAACTAAGGTCTTCCAAAGATAGGGTAGTTAAAAGAAACCCTAAATACAACACACAAAACTTATAGGATAGAGACACCAAGGTTAAATCCAAACTACATCTGAAAAAACGATTTGAAATCATTGGGGACCTCACAATAGACAGCCACAGAAGCTCCAGGAAACATTTCGGAACACAAAAACAGCATAATGAACGGCTCACATATAGCACATGAAACCTGATTGGAGAAAGAATGAATATGAAACAACAATAAGGACACGTGAACAGCAAGAAGAAAAGACAAGACTGCTCACATTATATTCTGAGCTAAAAAGTGAAAAAGGTGCTACAAGAATAAAAGAACACATAGGCCTATATGAAAGGCACGAGGAGTCAGAAAAGGCAGCACGACAGTGGTGAACTAAAAACATTATACAATTTAATTAGAAAACTATCAACGAAAGAAAACAACAGAAACACAACATAAGAAGAAATGAGAATAAGAGGGCATTTACAAAAAGTGGATAAAGCGTCCTATAATCAAACTATCAATGAAAGGAAATCTGTCTTCATGCAGTAACTGACGATGAATAACACACCTGGCAGTGGCTGGTGAAAAAGACCTAGCCAAGATGCATGATCGTGTAAAGATACTTTAGATCAGTGCTCTTCAACATTTTTATATCTGGCGCCCAGTTTTATGTCGTTCGTGACGGTCAATTTTCCTTACCAACCACTAACATCTAAATTGAAGAAAACTCCGCCATCATCCAGCCAGTCTGTGAATTCTGGATGTTTTAAATCATCAAGTAGAATGTCATTTGCAAAACGTCACTCCCATCACATCCCGTCTGAAAGTAACTCGAGTTCTTGCCAAATCTCCAGCCTACTCCAGAGTCATGCCCAAGCATTCTTTGACACCTTGGTGCCATCGTTTTCTTGGTCTGCCTCTTAACCTTCTCCAGAGTCATGCCCAAGCTTTTTTTGACACCTTGGTGCCATCGTTTTCTTGGTCTGCCTCTTAACCTACTCCAGTGTCATGCTCAAGCATTCTTTGACATCTTGGTGCCATCGTTTTCTTGCTCTGCCTCTTAACCTACTCCAGTGTCATGCTCAAGCATTCTTTGACATCTTGGTGCCATCGTTTTCTTGGTCTGCCTCTTAACCTACTCCAGTGTCATGCTCAAGCATTCTTTGACATCTTTGTGCCATCGTTTTCTTGCTCTGCCTCTTAACCTACTCCAGTGTCATGCTCAAGCATTCTTTGACATCTTGGTGCCATCGTTTTCTTGCTCTGCCTCTTAACCTACTCCAGTGTCATGCTCAAGCATTCTTTGACATCTTGGTGCCATCGTTTTCTTGGTCTGCCTCTTAACCTACTCCAGTGTCATGCTCAAGCATTCTTTGACATCTTGGTGCCATCGTTTTCTTGCTCTGCCTCTTAACCTACTCCAGTGTCATGCTCAAGCATTCTTTGACATCTTGGTGCCATCGTTTTCTTGGTCTGCCTCTTAACCTACTCCAGTGTCATGCTCAAGCATTCTTTGACATCTTGGTGCCATCGTTTTCTTGCTCTGCCTCTTAACCTACTCCAGTGTCATGCTCAAGCATTCTTTGACATCTTGGTGCCATCGTTTTCTTGGTCTGCCTCTTAACCTACTCCAGTGTCATGCTCAAGCATTCTTTGACATCTTGGTGCCATCGTTTTCTTGGTCTGCCTCTGCCTCTCACGCCCGTCACCATAACTACCGTTCTCTCAAGACCGTTGTGTCTTCTGATGCGGTCAAAGTACAGCGTATTTCAATGTTCTGTTCATGATGAAATTTATGAACCATTTCTCCTCTATGTCTAACTTCCGTCCAATGTCAGCATTCTTTTTTTTTGTTGTTGTTCAGCGTTCAGAATGACCATAGAGCCACATAGAGAGTAGCAGACGCCTCTATATGTGAACATCTCGTAAACTTTCAAAAGCCATTTGATAGCACTGACCGAACAACAATTTTGAAAATATTGAAATTATGGAATATGAGACAAATTTAAAAGAAGTGAACAATATCAAGAGACCACGTGTAGAATAATCAACAATGCCAAAATTTCAGACACATTTACAGTTCAAACAGGGATCAGGGATGCCTACTATCTTCAACAATTTTTTTGATGAAGCAGACAAAAGGAAACAGAAAAACAGTAATGCAGTGGACGTTTGATAAGCAGCTTGCTTTTGTAGATTATATATGTATATAAACATTCATACGTTCTCATGCAGATACCATGAGGGAAAATCTATGAAAATCATCCAGCAATATAAATAATACACATCTCAAGAAGCAACGAATTTCCAAGTAAACAACACAGAGTGGAGGCAGACCGAGTGATATGCAGCCGGGCGGAACTAGTGAAATAATCATCCGTGATAAATACTGGTCCTCTGATCAGAAAAGAGCTGACCAATGACAAGCCCAGATCCATCAACGCAGACCCCTTCAACGCTAGCATGACTGCGCGAGGGAGACTTCGGGGGGGGGGGGGGGGGGGTTGGGGGTTGTTGATTGGAATGATCATCCCAAACGTCCGCTGGTCTCTTTTGGGTCAAAATACACGACTGGAATGTAACACTGATTGTCTATAGATTATGCAGAGTCTTATGGGGCTGCTGTGGTCGAGAGGGCAGGCACTTGCCTCCCAAGTCGATGAACAGAAACAGTGGACTTTTGAATCCTACAAGTACCATGATGACCCCTGGTATCACGGGAGGTGGGACCAGAGTGCCTGCATACTGAGTTGCGTCCAGTCATCTTGACTAATGTCTTGCCATTGGTCCAAGGTGGCGCGGGGCTAGACAGTGAGGTAGATGACAAGCGCACTTCTTCCTCACTATAACCCAAATACAGCTCAAGTTACATCATCAAGACAAAACCGTCTGTTGATGTGGCCATCATCGCTTGAAATGGGCAACTAATAATAATTATATATATATTATCATCATCATGTAGCGTGTCCTTTGAAGAACGTCTCTCTGATCACAGCCAGCCGATATTAATCTCGGTCTGCAGTAAATCTTCCCACCTGCTCCTCAGGTCAGGTCAGGTCATCCCGTAACCGGTGAGGTCGTTGGGGCACACATGAAGACATCCTCACAACTCCACGCCATCCCTCTCTGTCAGATGCCGCTGCCTGTGACTCTTCTGGTCGGAGACTGGTCCATTCTTTTTTGTTGTCCTCCCATCTCTTTTTGGGCCGGCCTCTTCGTCGTCTGCCATGCACCTTTCCGTGGAAGATTGTATTTGCAAGACCATTTGATCTCGATATGTGACCGTACCAAGCGAATTTCCTTCTTTTGACAGTTGTCAAGAGATCTTCGAAAGGCCCTATTGCTGTTGTTTCTAAAACCACATTTGTTCTTGGGCAATCATTCTACGAAGCCTTCCTCCACGTTAACATCCCTGTTTAGCCGCAAGAGTTTATCAAAACTGTATCTGTGCCCTTATCGAGGGTATGTGATAACAGTACAGGCTTCCTGGATGAGCACAAGAAAATACGTACTGCATATCCATATTAATTGGGCATCTGTGGCCACACTCTACCTACACAGGGAGACATCATATTTGTAATTTACCTTTTCCGTTATCGTGCCGAAAATATTACTCTCGTAGAACCTCTTCCAAGCCCGAAAAGTTAGGTATAAAACCCCTAAATATAAGCCATTTTCGTGGTTGGATTTCAACTTATTTAATACACACAAACTGCCTACTATCTAAAGTAAGTCAACCCTGTGAAGAAGAAATGGCAATCACAACTTCTAAAACCTCATTTATTCTTGGGCATTCATACCCACGAAGCCTTCCTCCACGTTAACATCCCTGTTTAGCCGCAAGAGTTTCCCAAAACTGTATCTGAGCCCTTATCGAGGGTATGTGATAACAGTACAGGCTTCCTGGATGAGCACAAGAAAATGCGTAATGCATATAAAAATTCATTGGGCATCTGTGCCCACACTCTACCTACACAGGGAGACATCTTTTTTGTCATTTACCTTTATGAATAGTTGTAGGAGCAATTTCACTCGTCTTAGCTTTAATAATTGGAATACATTACAAACTTCCTCTCAGGTCTTTCAAGGCCATATTTTTTAATGGAGCGACATGTTCAATCACACAGATAATACATATCATGAGCCTATTTCCAGTTCATTGAACAAAAAATTTACAACTTTATTAATCAATAAAAATATAATAATACTAATAATAAAAATTATACGCTAATATTCGCCGATATATTTAATAAAAAATGTTAGATTAGAAATGTCGACTATTGAAGGGAAGAGTGACAGTCATCCATTCCAAAGACACTTTTCCGCTCCCTGTGCTCTACTACTCATGAGGTCATCATCAACATTAACACCTATATTGAGCTACAAGAGTTCTACACTGCATCTTGACCCTTATCGAGGGTATATGATCACAGTTATGACGTCTGGAGGGATCACATGAATTTTGATCGTGTATACAACTATCCTATTTTGGGAATGTATGAACACATACAAAGGAAGACAGTACTTTCACAACTCAGTATTAGCAATAACCCTTTCAACATTTTTCTAGAAAGCCTTAGAACTTCGACATCTGTTTCATATCTACCCTCGGGCCTTATAACATACTAGTCAACATATTGCAACCACATAATCCCAAGACCTTCACGCATATCAACCCCTATATGTGGGGCTAAGCCCTTAAGCGCGTGGATAAGAATATGTAAAATACATAGCCTTGTCACAAAAAAGATTCATATAGATAAATGATAGGACACCGAGGTACAGTATCCGCATCTCTGGATCCTTGTTCGGGGTACAGCAATATCTTGATAAGAACATTCTAATTTGTCTGCGTGTTTTCTTTTTATATTCTTCCATGAGATGACAGGAGCCGGCAGCAATCTCCGCCCAAACCTCTCAAAGCCGTCATTCCACCCTCCTCCTCCGATGTCCACTAAACCCACCCACACCCTCCTCCAAATCTCCAAGAAGACTGCCCACCACCCATTCCACTCAAAGTTATCTCCCGAGGGCACAATGTACAGTCCAACAAATTCAAGTTTTCCTTCAAATGTCAAAGGATCTCTTCCATCTGGAGCATTTATCAAAACAGAACTGCGCTACCGTCACCAGAGAGAACGATGGACCCGAGGAAATACACCTAGCCGATCACGAGACGACAAATCGATGAACCGCAAGCCACGCCAAGAATCGTTTATTTTAATTATCCGATACTTCATTTTAATTACTTTCCTTTCTATATATTTTTGGCATCTTCATAATCATCCCATTCCATAGATCACATTTTATACATTTCATCTCATTGCATCTTCACTATTTTTGCAAATATATGATGATTTGATTTTTAAAAAAAAATTTAAAAAAAAACAAGAAAAAAAGGGTCCCTATCACTTTTATTTTTAAAAAAAACAAACAAAAAACCGTGAGATGAGATACTTAAGATAAATATACCCATTCCCCCTTTTTGGCAAAACAATCACTGGAAAACGAACGTCAGACAGAACCTCCGAATCTGGACGAGAGTACCTTCAACTCGGAGAAAAAGAAAAAAAAAAAGGAACTCTGATTTTGCCAACCACCAATCGCTCACGGGAAGGATCAGGGAGAGAACCGCCAAATGACATGAAAACACTCCTGCAACACGGAAAACACTAGGTTAGGTACATACAGATACACACACGCATCCAAGCACTGGTTTATGCGTCCTGATATCGCCCAATGGACTACGGTCTGGGGTGGAAAATGGCGCGCCTCCGCCAGTAGAAACTAGTGGGGCAAACATCTAAGTATCCGTCGTTGGAAAACGTAGCGCCAAGGTAATAATAAAAAAATTTTTAAAAAACAAAGAAAAAAACTGCCATACGACATTTTTGCCATTGCTGGGGTGGTCGAGGAGTTTTAAAAGCTGAGGACTACAAACCGCTTCGCCACTGCTGTCGCTACGTCGTGTGCTGGTTATGTTTGTTTATTTCACCCCCAACAGAAAAACAATATATGCCATTCCGGGGATTCGAACTGCTGTCCTCCTTATCGGCAGGCAGGCCTCGAAACCATTCTGCCACGCGCTCCTCAAGGTATTCAAAATGTGTGACATTCTCGATTTCTTCATTATTTATAGCAATCTGTACTTGCAGTCCTGTTTTGTCAGTCGACATTATCTTAGTTTTCTTAAATTTCAGAAAAGGGTTTTGAGCTCCACTGTGTTTCTGAACGGACATGAGCAGTCGTTCCAGGCCCCTTGGCGCTGTTTGACAGCATGACTCTGTCATCTGCATATCTTAGTTCTGGAATTTTCTTCTCTCCTTTTGTGAATGAATCAAAATGTATGTAGCTGTCATCTGTTTTTTACCTTTTGCTTGAGATTTTCTGCGTAGATATTAAATAAATAAGGTGGAAGTATGCAGCCTTGTCTGACTCCCTTGTGAATCTCAAACCAATATGTTGTAATTTTATTGGTTCTAGCAGCGGTTTGTTGTCTACCATAGTGCTTCTATTAGTTATTTCAGGTGTGTTGCAAAATCCATGTCCTTCCTTATTGCCACAGTTCCTGATGCTGTACACAGTCGAAAGCCTTGGTGTAATCTATGAAGCACGTATAGAGGTTTACATTGTACTCTCTACACTTCTTGAAGATGTGTCTCATACTAAAGATGTGATATATAATATATATATATGATGTCGTTATAAGCAGCACGACATGAAAAATGGATAGATAGGCTAACATATGAAAAATATGAAGCATCAAAGGTGGGATTACAGATTAGTGTAAACAAAATAGAACAATGAGAATAAATAGCTAACAGAGACTCAATAAAGATCAAATGTCAGATAACTAAAGAAGTGCGACCTTTTTTCTATTTGGAAAGTAACATTGATAAGACAGAGAAACACTTCAATATGTTAGCGCCAGGATTACTAAGGCCTGATTTGCTTTCAATTGTCTTCGTCCATTGTGGAACTCCAGCATTCTCCGCGGGGAATATTGTGGAGCTGTTTGATACGAATGTCAAGTGGGTCTTTCTATCTGGCACTGAGGTATGGCATGTGACTATGAGTTAACCTGTGTCGCGTACTTCGTGCTAGATAGCCAGAGGTAATGTCAAATACAGATCTGTGGGAAAGAACATGACAACAACCAATACAGTCGAAAATTGAGGAGAGAAAGTGGGGATGGATAGGATACAATATAAGAAAGAAGTTGAACAGCATGACAAGACATGCGCTGGAGGAACTCAATTCAATCAGGGTCTCGTGGGCGACTAGGACGTGGAAGACAGTAGCGACCAACCCAAACCAGGCGCGTCCACATATGACAGATTGTAGAACGAAGAACGATTCCCAGATATGATGTCAGCTGTGATCTAAGCCAGCTATAACTGGACGATTAATCAGCCACAAACTAAACGGCAATGTACCCATGTAGGACGGGACGGGAAAACAGGTGTCCCTTTTAACCCTACTGAAAGAGATAAGGATAGGGATCGAAGTGGAACGACAATCCCGGTACCCAAAATAAGCCAGCTGAGATCGGATGTGTCAGGCCGAAAACGCAGAAATCTTAGCATTGCTGTAAACTATGATACTTCTTCTTCTTCTTCTTCTTCTTCTGCGTTCGTTCTCAATCTCCCGCTACCAAACCCTGAAAGGGCTTAAGTAGCAGAATGTAGTCCAGAGAACGGAATGCGTTGTGTCGTAGTGTACAGCTTGACTGCGATATTTGCACCTTTCGGTCCAACACATCCGACTTCAGCAAGCATTTTTTGAGTACCGGGTTAGCATTCCCTCTTCAATCCCTTCTCCTTAGCCAGTCTGCCCTGCTGCAGCCTGTTTTCCAGGATCACCGCGTGGAGGTGTAGAAGGGTCTTGGCAGCTCTGGTTCGCTGGCTCTGACGCTAGCAGTCAGCTATGGGTCGCTGACCACTGCAGCTCATGCGCTGCTCAGCATCTTGATCCCAAACTATGATACAATATCACAACGTTCTTTTCAGGACAATCGTCGAAGAAGAAGATCTCCACTCAAGAAACGTTCATAAATGGTACCCATAGATTCGGGGATACGAATCCGTCCGCCAAGACAGATACAAGAGAATCAAATGGGAAATGCTGCCACTTGTGTAAACCTTATTCCCAGTCTTAGAGACAAGCAGATCTGAAAATGGGGAGCTTGAACACCTCACGATCAAGCTACGTCTGCATGAGAGCGACACAGTAATCACAAACTGTTACAGCTGTCCGGGTACAACTCTAGATGTACAAAGGGTGAAACTTGAAGAACAAAGACACATCGTTGTAGGAGACTTTAGCAGCCAATCTCCAAGATGTGAATATAAAATAACAGATCAGAGAGGAGAGAAGATCGAGGACTGGATGATTGAAAACAAACTCATCTTCACGAGCCAGCCACTGGGGTGAAGTGACCATGTGCCAGCCACCCTCATAATCACTGGAATAGGAAGTAAGGAACAATGTGACATAACCCCCAGCTGGAACTTCAAAATGGAAACTGGATCATTTTTAAAGAAACGATCAGTTTTGTTAAAACATCACCAGAACATACATCATAAACAGAAATGTCGACAGTATTGGCGATGCCATCTTTCAAGCTGCAAAGGGATCAAACCCAAGTGGCAAACGACGAGACTACGAACCCTATTGGCGCACCACTTTGGGCTAACAATCTCAGGGAAGCACGGGAAAGAATGGAGCTGAACCTCACAATAGAAAATAGCCAGAGGCATAATAACATAAAACATGCCTTCGACGAACAGAAGAAGGTTGAAACACAAAGGAGCTAGAACGAAAAGACTAGTGACCTGAACATGTACAAGGACACACGCGAGCGATGGAACCTGATACAAAATCTAAACAAAGAAACAAAAACAAGATCCTGAAAGGAAAAATGATACCTAGCTTGCAATCAGGAAAGACAAGACAGCATGTTAGGGAACCGGTCACTCAACATAAATTAACTGTTGCGTCTTCTTGTGCGTCGTTAATCTTAGATCAAGGTTCTGGTTTGTCTTACACAGACCGACGTTGTTTGTAAGGCTGTTCTTTTGTTTAATCTCCTTACAGTTTTTCTTGCAAGGTCAATATAGTCTCTGAAACACGGAGAGCAATAAAAACATAAAGTGCTTGCTTAGAATCATAAAAGGGTGGTAATGGTAATGATACGATCTCTAATCTGGAACTGTTGGGAAGGGGCACACGATCGACGCTGGAGGAGAAGATGCTCTGGTTGTACAGTGCACGTTGTGGAGGTCTTTCACGTATGGCGTCACACAATTTTGATCAGTATGCACACACACGTCGCACTTTGTTACAAAACCTGAGACCCTTGTCCCTTCAAAGTGTGGTCACAAATATCTTCTCTCTTTCATTCTCTCCCCCATTCTCTCTCTCTCTCTCTCTCTCTCTCTCTCTCTCTCTCTCTCTCTCTCTCTCTCTTCATATCCCCCGCTACCATTAAAAAAACCACACTTTATTAAACATAAAAAAATGGAAATGGAAATTCAGATTTTGTTATATTAAGAATCTCCGACGTCACTGTACCCCGGGTAACGCAAGACTGATGACTTGACGCCACGATGGCATGACGTAGGGCCTTGGGAGGTAGCACGCTGAGGTGAAAAGGACCCGTCGCGCCAACTATCCATGCGCACGAAGTGTGGCTGTATTCCCTGCGGGACCATGATGGTAAGGGCTTTTTCACATCCTTGATACATAATGTCTGCTTTAAGAGCTGGTGTGCTGTGACGTCGTCTATAAGACGTGTCACGTGTCCAAATAGGACCAAATAACGACGGTTTAACACGGTGAATGTGCTTGCGAAGCAGTCCTTCGGATTACTTTTCTGTCTTGGCTTGGCTTGGCTTCGTTCGTTCTCAATCTCCCGCTACCAAACCTAAAAGGGCTTAAGTAGCCGAATGTAGTCCAGAGAACGAAATGCGTTGTGTCGTAGTTTACAGTTTGACTGTGATATTTGCACCTTTCGGTCCAACACATCAGACTTCAGCACGCATTTTTTGAGTACCGGGTTAGCCTTTCCTCTTCGATCCCTTCTCTTTAGCCAGTCTGCCCTGCTGCAGCCTGTTATCCAGGATCACCGCGTGGAAGTGTAGAAGGGTCTCGGCAGCTCTGTTTCGCTGGCCCTGGCGCTAGCAGTCAGCTATGGGTCGCTGACCACTGCAGCTCATGCGCTGATCAACATCTTGATCCCACTTTACTGTCTAAGACCTGGTCGTACCAGTGGACGGTACGAATGCGCACCTGGCTGCGCACGTGGAAGGCTCCGTTGCGCTTCTGGTCGCTCTGCAGTGTTGCGGCAACCGTACACAACATTGGCACAACATAGGTTATGTAACACCGATTGTGATGAAGCGGTACATGTTGAGATTGTTATCGGTGACATCCAGGCATAAAGAGGCACAGGTGAAATCCTATATGCGTGTCAAAACAGACATGCGACACCCTCTGTACAGTAGTATCTCAGACAGCAATGGATCAATAAACAAGACGGTCGTCATGGATGGCACAGACAACAATCGAACACGTTCCCCCAGCTGAGACGATAGCCAAGGGGGAAGAATGGGTTCACACTGGTGATAGAATGATAGAGTACCAGAGAGCCATCATAAGACAAGGAATGCAGAGAACGGAACAACGGGGGAGCTGAGCACAAGGCGAATCAGCTGATAACTGAGAACACGCAGGATATTAATGCCGTCAAATACACCGACGGATCAGTGCTGCGCAGTGGGACATCAGACTGTGGCTTCTCGGCTAGAGTGAGAGGAGACATCGTTGCTGGGTGGGACATCAGACTGTGGCTTCTCGGCTAGAGTGAGAGGAGACATCGTTGCTGAGTGGGACATTAGACTGTGGCTTCTCGGCTAGAGTGAGAGTAGACATCGTTGCTGAGTGGGACATCAGACTGTGGCTTCTCGGCTAGAGTGAGAGGAGACATCGTTGCTGAACGCAGTAGGGCATCCATGTCAAGAACCTCCAGTTTGAGAAGGGGACGGAAGCAGTTACATCAGCACTGAAATGGATATCTGAGACTTCTATAACAAGGGCAGTCATCGTGATAGACGCGCAAGCCGTACTTCAGAAAATACAGATGGGGTGGGTTAGATACGAGTGGATAGCTGCTGTTGAGGCCTCAAACCTCCAGGGGTTGACATGGATCCACTGTCCTGCTCATGGGGTTCAGGGCAATGAAAGAGCTGACATCTTGGCTTCACAAGCTCCCATCATAGGCACATTAGTGATGGATAGAAGTGACATTTTGAAATCAACCAATGACCGCCTATTAGATGATGACAGGGCAATAGATGAAGCAGCAATCCACAGGCTGCAAAGCTTCGACATTAAACGAGGTTCGAGCGGAGTATGACACATGAGAGGCCTGGGCAGGAGAGTGTCCAACCAGCAAGCTACAGGGACCATCAGCATCCATACCTTACGCCATTTGCTGAGAGAGACTGAGCACCTATGGGTATGCCCGAAGTGCAGTGACTCGATTCTTAGAAACAGAAACAGGTTATGTAAATCCGTAGCTTTGTTTTCAGCGAAAGGCTCTGTTGGTTTAGACTCAATGCAGGGCGTACATAGAGGCGGCAGCCAGACCTGCTCATCTAAAGATGTCCGAGTGGCTTCGTCCATTTGAGTTTTGTGTGCTGCCCAGGTCAATGCATTCTTTAGTGGAGCTAATATGGTTACCATAAACAATAATTCCTATCGTTACATGGTTACAGACAAGCTTTTGTATCTTGGTTTTTGCCCATGGGATGAGAAGGCCTAGTTTAGAAGCCAGGTCTTCTAGGTGCTCCACTGTTTTATCAGTGCCTGACGACGGGAGACTGGTATGACTACGTCATCTGCGTAGTTGAGGTCGAAAACACAGTCACGTGATAAGGCAGCTTGAATCATTTACATAATCGTGTTCAATTGGTTGTTCCTGGAGTACACGACCACATTGGAACTGTGGCGGTGCGGAGCAGTGTCAGGGCCCGTTGCCACGATAAGTCAAGTGCGTCCCTTGGTTGGCTGAGCGAGCTCCATTGACCGAAGGTTCATCTGTCACAGGTAGATTAGGAGGCATCGCTTTTGCCTGCACGTCGTCACCCATGATCATAGGTAGGGTTCATCACTAAGTAATAGCAAGCAGGCTCGAAGGACGTTGGTGGTTGGATTGGTCATCGACCCTTTGGCTGTCTAGAACGTGCTCCTGGCTCGCTCGCAGCCCTTCTGGCATGTCTTCTGTGCTGCTGACGTGGTAGTTAAACCTCCGCTTCCAGCATTTCAGACTTAACGCACTCTTCGTAAATAAGTAGCATGTCCTCTGCAGAACTTCCCTTCTTATAACTGCCAACTTCTTATAACTGCCAACTTCTTATAACTGCCAACTTCTTACAACTGCCAACTGCCAACTTCTTACAACTGCCAACTTCTTACAACTGCCAACTGCCAACTTCTTACAACTGCCAACTTCTTACAACTGCCAACTTCTTATAACTGCCAACTTCTTACAACTGCCAACTTCTTACAACTGCCAACTTCTTACAACTGCAAACTTCTTACAACTGCCAACTGCCAACTTCTTATAACTGCCAACTGCCAACTTCTTACAACTGCCAACTTCTTACAACTGCCAACTTCTTACAACTGCCAACTTCTTACAACTGCCAACTTCTTATAACTGCCAACTGCCAACTTCTTACAACTGCCAACTTCTTACAACTGCCAACTTCTTACAACTGCCAACTTCTTACAACTGCCAACTTCTTACAACTGCCAACTGCCAACTTCTTATAACTGCCAACTTCTTACAACTGCCAACTGCCAACTTCTTACAACTGCCAACTTCTTACAACTGCCAACTTCTTACAACTGCCAACTTCTTACAACTGCCAACTTCTTACAACTGCCAACTGCCAACTTCTTACAACTGCCAACCTATTTGGCTGTTATAAGTTTCTTGGCAGGTGGTTGCTATTACTTTCCGTGCGTGGGGAAGCGATCGTACCAAGACAAAAAAACAAATATCTGCCAAACTGGACACGTCGAGATTCGCTCTAGATAATAATAATTCATCCATTGTCGCCGATGATGACCACCAACATCATCCCATGTCATACTCTGCGTCCTTGAGTTTGTCAGTGAGCTTGTCACTGATCGATCCATTGTAAGCGCAGGAAGTTCTATGACACGACTGGCAAGCATAATACGCAGCTGCCAGCGGTATTCTCTCTGTCTTGGACTTCCCGATTGTGCGCCTTTCCTCGGCTGCCTGAACGCGGAGGCCTTAGCTGATTGTAACACCGTTTGTGACAGCACCCTTCCAGATCGAACGATTTTGAGCCAGGCTTTTCCAGGTGTTAATGTCTTTTAAACAGCACTTAAGGGACTCTTTCAGACCGTCCTCGAAACGTTTGCTCTAGATAGTCAAACCTTATACACCGTCATTGAAACGTTTGCTCTAGATAGTCAAACCTTATACACCGTCATTGAAACGTTTGCTCTAGATAGTCAAACCTTATACACCGTCATTGAAACGTTTGCTCTAGATAGTCAAACCTTATACAACGTCATTGAAACGTTTGCTCTAGATAGTCAAACCTTATACACCGTCCTTGAAATGTTTGCTCTAGATAGTCAAACCTTATACACCGTCCTTGAAACGTTTGCTCTAGATAGTCAAACCTTATACACCGTCATTGAAACGTTTGCTCTAGATAGTCAAACCTTATACACCGTCATTGAAACGATTGCTCTAGATAGTCAAACCTTATACACCGTCATTGAAACGTTTGCTCTAGATAGTCAAACGTTATACACCGTCATTGAAACGTTTGCTCTAGATAGTCAAACCTAACAGTCATAATTTGACCGATACCCGCATTACGTTTAGCCAGTCAGCCGAGACAGTTGATCAGGGTGCGGTCGCTGGTATGCACTACCAGCTACTAGGAGCCAGCGATGAGAGTTCGGAAACAAGTGTGAATCAGTCTCTGGTGTCCAAATGTGACAGGCGCATTCGTGGTTGACAGCGCTGGAAAGGTGATACCCCAAACACCCATTTGATGATTGCTCTTGTTGAAGAGGTCTGCAGAACTGGAGTCAACCCCTTGATCTCGATTGTCATACTGGAGGTAGTTATAATGTATGCACCACTCCGATTGGCCGCAAAAATATATCTGACTCTATCATAGAAGACCCAATCCTAATTTCTCACCGTGCAGCACCGACTAACCAGTATATGGGAAAACCACACACCGACTAACCAGTATATGGGATAACCACACACCGACTAACCAGTATATGGGACAACCACACACCGACTAACCAGTATATGGGACAACCACACACCGACTAACCAGTATATGGGACAACCACACACCGACTAACCAGTATATGGGACAACCACACACCGACTAACCAGTATATGGGACAACCACATTCTTTATCACCGTGCAGCACCGACTAACCAGTATATGGGACAACCACATTCTTTATCACCATGCAGCAACGACTAACCAGTATATGGGACAACCACATTCTTTATCACCGTGCAGCACCGACTAACCAGTTTATGGGACAACCACATTCTTTATCACCATGCAGCACCGACTAACCAGTATATGGGACAACCACATTCTTTATCACCATGCAGCACCGACTAACCAGTATATGGGACAACCACATTCTTTATCACTGTGCAGCCCCGACTAACCAGTATATGGGACAACCACATTCTTTATCACCACGCAGCGGTGAGTCACTAGTATATGGGACAGCCTCATTCTTCATCACCATGCAGCACCGACTAACCAGTATATGGGACAGCCTCATTCTTCGTCACGATGCAGCACCGACTAACCAGTATATGGGACAGCCTCATTCTTTATCACCATGCAGCACCGATTCACCAGTATATGGGACAGCCTCATTCTTCATCACCATGCAGCACCGACTAACCAGTATATGGGACAGCCTCATTCTTCGTCACGATGCAGCACCGACTAACCAGTATATGGGACAGCCTCATTCTTTATCACCATGCAGCACCGATTCACCAGTATATGGGACAGCCTCATTCTTCATCACCACGCATCACCGATTCACTAGTATATGGGACAGCCTCATGCTTTATCCCCATGCATCACCGATTCACTAGTATTTGGGACAGCCTCATTCTTCATTACCACGCATCACCGATTCACTAGTATATGGGACAGCCTCATGCTTTATCACCATGCATCACCGATTCACTAGTTTATGGGACAGCCTCATTCTTCATCACCACGCATCACCGATTCACTAGTATATGGGACAGCCTCATGCTTTATCACCATGCATCACCGATTCACTAGTTTATGGGACAGCCTCATGCTTCATCACTTATAAACTGTTCAACCTTGACCTCTACCTCAATAAACATTCCTTCCGATGGTGGCGATCACTTAAATGTAGGCAGTCATTTCATCGGCGATATGGATTCATGAAGCCCAAACATGCGTCGCATCTCCACAATGGAGGTATCCTTGAACAACTAGAACCAGTCACTTTCCTTCATTCTGGATGCGTTCCAATCTTTCACACTGGGACCTTGACATCGAGATGACACCTAGCCAATCAATGACGACTAAAGTCGACACTGGAAGCAAATGACAGATCAGAGAACTAATAATGTGGTTAGACTTACAATACTTTAAATTAAAATACGATATTAATATTGATTGTGTGACGATACATTTATTAATATTTCACCATTTTCATCGTTACAAACTGTTTATCCCCCCTCCCCACCCCTATTTTCCAACACTCTCACTTTGTGACGGCACCGTTCTTTCATGATGATGGATTAGTCCATACACAAGAACAGAAGGGAAATAAATAATATAGATCGATCACAGCAATGTGATCTCTGACCCGTGCTCCTAAGGGAGCCAGTGGCAGTGGTTGGTTTGTATCACGAAAATGTTAATCCACTAGGACGCAGGGCACAGACATATTCTAGACTTATTTCGAGGAGGGCTACTTGTGAGACTAAGTTAAGAATAGGTTCACTGACACGCTTAGTACGTGTTGTAGAAGGCAACATAAAGTGGTCTATCCAACCAAGGATAGAACTCCCCGACGAATAAATGTGCTTCCCAAGAGACATCACACAGCCCACAATCTTCAGAATGTAGAGCAGCTTTCTGCGTTTGAAAGGAAGTCTTAGAAACAATAGCCTATGTCTGACAGAAAAAAATAGCCTTTGTCTGACATAAAAAAAATAGCCTTTGTCTGACAGAAAAAATAGCCTTTGTCTGACAGAAAAAAATAGCCTTTGTCTGACATAAAAAAATAGCCTTTGTCTGACATAAAAAAATAGCCTTTGTCTGACAGAAAAAAATAGCCTTTGTCTGTGACAAAAACAATAGCCTATGGCTGTCCCAACAACTTCATAACTATGGTAAAACAGCTACACGAAGGCATGTGTGCTCGTGTACTGGACAGCGGTGCAATCTCTAAAACGTTTCTAGTATCAAACGGAGTAAAACAAGGATGTGTACTCGCCCCGACTTTGTTCAGCATGATGTTCGCGGCCACAATGACAGACGCCTTCAGATCACCGGAGCTTGGAATACCCATAGTGTACCGCACAGATGGCAAGTTACTCAATCCCAGAAGAATGAAGGTCAAAACCAAAGTGACTGGCGACATAACCAGGGAACTTGTATTTGCTGATGACTGCGCTCTAATGAGCAGCTCAGAACTGAACATGCAGGTTGGAATGGACCGGTTCTCTGCCGCATGCGACAATTTTGGCCTAACCATAAATGCACAAAAAAAACAGAGGTCATGTACCAACCAGCACCATGCATGCCGTACACAAAACCAGAGACTACAGTCAGCGGACAGACGCTAAATTTCGTAGACAAATTCACATATCTAGGCAGCACGCTGTCGAGATCTGTCAGCCTAGACGATGAGGTGACAAGCAGAATAGCAAAGGCCAGCACAGCCTTTGTTAGAATGCGCTCGATGGTCTGGGCACGTCGTGGCATCAGCGTCAAGACCAAACTCAAAGTCTACCGTGCAACCATCATTCCAACCCTACTATACGCTTGCGAAAGCTGGACTGTATACTCTGGACATACAAAGAGGTTAAACCACTTCCACACAGGTTGCCTGAGTCGAATATTCCACATCCGATGGCAAGATCGTGTCACTGACATCGAGGTTTTCTCGAGGGCTAACATGCCCAGCATCCATGCACTGCTAGAAAAAGCACGACTAGGATGGGCCGGACACCTCGTCCGTATGTCAGACGAGCGGCTCCCAAAGAAGCTTCTCTACGGCGAGCTGAGAGAGGGATGGCGAGAGAGTGGGCGCCCGAAGAAACGATTTAAAGACGGTCTGAAGGACTCACTGAAAAGTTGCCAGATAGACATCGACACCTGGGAATGTCTTGCGCAAGACAGATCTGACTGGAGAAGCGCAGTCAAATCAGGTGTAGCTACTGGCGAAGACGACCGTGTTTTGAAAGCCCAGAGCAGACGCGAGACCCGGAAATCCCGAACAGCGGGAACGCCATCCCCTTCTACAGACCTCGTGTGCCCGCTGTGTAGCAGATGTTTTCGTGCCCGCATTGGCCTGTTCAGCCACAAGCGCACCCACACCCAACAGGGAAATCTGTGACAAGGATGATGTCGGCAGTCCTCATCGACAACGATGGACAGCTATTAATTAATTAATGTCTGCGTCAAAAACAATAGCCTGACACAGAAAAAAATAGCCTATGTTTCAACACAAAAATACACAGTATATGTTTGGCACAAAAACAATAGCCTATGTCTGGCACAGAAAAAATAGCATATGTCTGGTACCGAAAAAATAGCATATGTCTGGCACAGACAAAAAATAGATTATGTCTGGCACAGAAAAAAAATAATCAATATCTGGCACAGACAAAAAGTAGTGCAAATACTCATTGTACCTGAGATCGGAACAAATAGAAATGGCTGTAAGAACTTAATTTTACGACACAGAAACTGTGATGTATATTCGTAACAATTGCTACATTTTACAACACATATATTGAAATGTATGTAACTAATCTTAATTTAACTTAGCATCTTTAAACTCATTTAGAGAACTCTGAAGAAATCTGTATACAATCAGTTTTATTTAACTTCACCATCTAAAAACTATGCACATCCAATCTATTCTTTAATGAATTATTTGATCCAGACTCCACTATTTCCTGTGGCAATGCATTCCAATCATTCACCACTCTCTGACTAAACACATTTCTCCTAATATCTAATCTGGACCTCTCTGTAATTAATGTGTAGCTCTTCATTTAAAGATACCAACATTCAAATATATATCACACGCGCAACATTTAAACTTTTCACTCTGGAATATTCTGGCCTCTAGACGTGTTTATTTTTACAATGTGAAACAATCAGTAGGGAATACATGTCCATGTATACATTGCGTAAACTTTGGTGTTGAGAAATATGTGTGTATATATGTCTGAAAATTGTTCAAGCCAATATATAAACTATATGGCATTCTAATCAATTTCGTGAGCCAATATATCAACTATACGGTGTGAGTTAGAAAGACACACAAACCCAAATGTGTATCAATTGATACAACTGATGACAGTCGTATTGAATGTAAAGGATATCCACAGGGCCAGGTGTATCATATTACCACGAGCACACCACAGGGCCAGGTGTATCATATTACCACGAGCACACCACGCGCCCAAGCCGTGCACATGGTTACACGCTGAGTTACAGAAGCTTGCCGAACGATGTGGAAACTGATCCTCTAATCCCTCTGAGCAGGGCCGTGCCATGCTATGGTACAAAGGCGGCCGTATCAGGCGGCACCGAAAGGGGAGCGGCATAAGCAGCGAAATCAAAATACAATTTGAACCAGTCAATATATTACAAATCTTTACACAACGCTTTTCTATATTGGTCTATGTTATTCCGAAATTGATGTACACAGTTTATGATCTATCACACGCCTCTACCTAAGCACTTTCGGTACCCTTTGATTTCCGTTTCTAGTGCAGGTGCATCGTTGGCGAGCGCTCGCTGAAAGACTTTTGATCTGACAGCGCGAAGCTATTATTTTTGTTTGTAATATACCGCACGGCCGCTCCTGAAAGCTGTGGCGGCAATGATTACAAAATACTTTTTTTTTCTCGTTCTACAAAGCGTTAGGAAGTGCTAAAAAATATGTTTCACAATTAACTCTAAAACCATTGAGTACTACTAGATGGTCAAGCTGAGTACGATTTCAACTTTGCGAAATCTATGATGCATTATTCCAAATAATAGAAGACGTCAACAGAGATGCGGAAACTAAAGTTAAAGCAAGATGGTTAAATATTAAAAATTACAAGTTTATATGCGGTGTCATTCTTTGACATGATATTTTATTTGAAATAAATTCAGTCTCGAAGCTATTGCAATCTGTAACTATAAATTTGTCAGATTGTGTAAGGATGTTATCAGAAACCTTACCAAAAAACAAAAAAAAAGCGAAATAGACAATCTGGATATGATCAGATAAAAATTACCGCTAATGAAATTGCAGAGAATCTTGAATGCAGTACAGAATTTCCTGCCGGAACTGAAATTAGAGCCAGAAGGAAAAAGCGTCAATTTGACTATGAAGAAGTTGTCGATGCACACTTAACAGCGGAGAATAAATTTAACATAAACTTTTACAATGATATTCTGGACATTACCCTTAATTCTCTGAATGAACGATTCACGATTCAGGAAACCCACAGCAAAAATGCCAGTTTTTACAAGACATTTTAAAACTCAAAGACATATATGACAAAACGCTAGAAAATTATTGTACCAGTCTCCAGCGAATACTTTCGGTCGAAAATGAATCAGATATAAATGTAAATTATCTTCACGAAGAATTACATGATGTATCCCGAATGCTATCATATTCTATGAAACCTTTGGATGTTTTCAAGTATTTGTGCCAAAATAACTTCATGGCTTTGTATCCGAATACTGTTGTAGCTCTGAGATATTATTATTTTTGTTGTTTTTTGGGGGGTTTATTTGCGTTCACCTTATTTCTCTAATTCACAAGGCGGTGTGCGTTGCACTGTGGTTTTTATTTTGCGCATGTCGACCCAGTGCATCCGACTTCAGCATGCATTTTATGTAAGGGTCTGCTTCCTCCTGCATTTTCTAAGGGTTTGCTTACCCGGGGTAACGGCCGGTGCTGTGATGGGGATCGAACCCAGCACTTTCGAGTTGTGAGCCGTGCCACTTAACCACTAGGCCACGCCGTCCCCGCTTTGAGAATATGATTAACCCTCACTGTCTCTGTAGCTAGTGAGAAAAGAAGTTTTTCCAAATTAAAATGAATAAAACACTACTTAAGAAGTTCAATAAGCCAAACAAAACTTAAAAATCTGTCATTAATTTCTATAGAATCTACATTGGCTGCCACTCTAGACTACACATCCCTAATTAATGAATTTGCTAAAGTTACAGTTAGAAGGGTAAAACTGTAGTTGATTGTTGTACTTGATTGCTGTAATAGATTGTTGTAGTACATATTTGATATCATTATTTTAAAGTAGTTTATATTTTTAAAATAAAAATAGTATTCGTACATTTTGTGCAGTTTAAAAAAAAGTCACATTCAGAGGTTATTTAAAAAAAATACATTTAAGGGGCAGCATTTCGAAGACTTGCATCATACTGAGAAAATCTACGCACGGTTGCCTCTGAGACTAATGAATCTTACGTTACATTAAATGTAACGAGCAGGACCAGACGCACTTTCTTCAGTACAGCCCGGGATGTTAGAAGCCGAATACTAGAGAAAATTAGTCAAAAATAAAGAACTCCGTATTGGAAGCTTCTAATACAACAACACGATGAAGGTTACTTCCCTTCTTCTGTCCATTTTCGCTGTTTTAATGAGCACATGTTTTATTTTCGTTGGCTATAATGCTATATATAGTAGGTTTGTGGGTGGTTTCTCAGTTGAGAAACTCCACAAAAATAAATCGTGAAATTTCAGGTAGGATGCCAGCTTCAATCGTAACAAACCCGTACTTCAACAGCTGAGATACGATAAGACATGAGCTCACATCTTCATCGGCGTAATTTTCCAGCAATGGAATATGTCTGCGAGGTATAGAACTTACCAAATGCAGACGCATGAAAGCTTCGAGTTGCTCAAAGGGCAATGTAATGATGAACATTGCGAGTTTCTCTACACGATCGAATTCGCGACACATAAATCAGGGCGCGAACCACCTTCAATAACGTCAAACATGCTGCATTGCTAAAAAAAAACGATTGAGGATGGTTAGGGCACGTCACGCGCATGTTTGACAACAGATAGACACGACAAGTGAAGTTCTGGGTCCGCCTACAACTTTCAGCATCCAATCAGACGTCTACCAATGAGATGGGGAGAAGGCATGCGTACAACCCTTTGTCCGGCATGGTACTCCAAGACTAAAGACCGAAACGAGTTTAAACACCATTTGGCTACCTGGCATCAGATCATTGTTATGTCTGGTTGAATACCAAGATTAAAGATTACAGAACAAAACATGGCCAACATTGTAGTTTGTTCCTTTCTAATATTGTCGTTGGTATCATGCCAGCCTCGAGAGACAATAACCTTTTCTGTCCATGAGACGCCTACGTTTCCTTTGTCTCTGTCACACACGCTGTGAGACGGCTTGTGTGCCCAAAGCCTACAGATCAACTTGCAAGGCTTGTCTCTAGCCAGATCTGTATTTTGGCTTGTTCCTCCAAGTTTGAGATGTTCACATCTGTCGCTTTCACTCAGTACAAAAAGTACCTCTCATTCTTACTTCGTCTGTCTATGTCTTTCTTTAGGGGAACTGAGACGCTAGTCCAGTCAGGCACAAAATACTGACCAGGACGTCGCGTCAGGGTCAACACACTGACCAAAACCACAATCTCTCTTCAATGTAGCGTTCAATAGAAACAGGCTGTTTTCAAGGCAGCCTGGATGACAAGAAGTTGATCGAAGTGATCCCCGTATTAGTGAGCCTCACACAGATGAAGTCAATCATAGCACAACTGCCTGGACTACCACGGTCCACCTTCATCAGCATGATCAGGATGTGAGGAAAGCTGCTACAACCCGCTACTTAACGTCCTTTTCTGGGCGCACAAAAGGGTAAACTTACTCATTATGGGCATTAAACAACAACATAACATTTTTAAAACGATTATCTTTCACAGAGCTGCTTCTTCTTCTTCTTCTTCATCTGCGCTTGTTTACAATCTCCTGCTACCAAGCCCTGAACAGGGTTTTGCAAGTAGCAGAATGTAGTCCTGAAAACGGAATGTATTGTGACGATAGTTTACAGCTTGACTGCGATATTTGTACCTTTCGGTCCGACACATCCGTCTTCGACAGCAAACATTTTTTTAGTACTGGGTTAGCCTTCCCTCTTCGGTCCCTTCTTCATAGCCAGCCTGCACGGGTTAGCCTTCCCTCGTCGATCCCTTCTCCATAGCTAGCCTTCTCTGTTGCAGTCTGTTATCAACGATCACCGCGAGGTGTAGAAGGGTCTTGACAATCAAGGACGCATGTCAATCCCATTCACTGGGGAGCGTGTCAAACACATTCACTGGGGAGCGTGTCAAAAACATTCACTGGGGAGCGTGTCAAACACATTGACTGGGGAGCGTGTCAAACACATCCACTAAAGAGCGTGTCAAACACATCCACTAAAGAGCGTGTCAAACACATCCACTAAAGAGCGTGTCAAACACATCCACTAAAGAGCGTGTCAAACACATCCACTAAAGAGCGTGTCAGACAAATCCACCAAAGATCGTGTCAGACAAATCCACCAGAGATCGTGTCACATGTATACACCGGAGAGCTTGCGACGTGCATCCACTCGCTGGCTCCTATCAACAGTTCCACATCACTGATCTTATCATACAATTCTAATATATCTCTTCTGCGCGTGCATCAGTTTAAGAAAGTCTGTACCTTTTACGTTCTTTGTTTTTTATCTCGATTTTTCCGTCAAATAGAACTGACTTGCCCTGGGAGTAGAAGATTGTTATTTTTCTGTTTTAATTTGTTTTGATTTCCTAATGTTCCTCCAATGTAGGTTACTGTGATGACAAACAACTTAACTTCTAATTACTGGTTTAGAAAACTCTACAATATGTATGCTACCAGATAATGAATATAATTCAGCCGCCGTTTCATTTGTTGAAGTATATGACCAACACTGCGTTTGGTTCAGTCTAACCAGCTTATACTATAGTAAATCCTGATTCTAGGCATTTACAGTGTGGTGTCACATGAAAGGATTTTACGCGATGAGGTTTCCACTCTCATACACAACTCTCCTTAGACGCCTCTTATGGTATGCAGGGAAGGAAACATGGGTGATATTCTACTTGCCCCCACAACCACTAATGTGCGTCTAGTAGTGATGATTAGGCAGTAACTATAAACAAGGCTATAAAACTAACGCCAGAGTTGCCAAACAAGAGCTCTCCTTCAGCGAAGTCAATACTCCTCCGAGATTTCATAAAACTGTAACGTTGATATAGCCAATTACCGTGAAACATTGTGAAAGCTCGAGAAATCCCGAGATTTCACACCATCTTTATCAGGATTTCATAACACTTGAAGGTTTTATTAGCTGTTTTGAATGCAATTATTATTTTGAAATATGAAAACAATCCCCCGCTCCCCCTTCCTCTGCACACACAGATCACATGTCACCGATCACAAAATGTACGAACATTAAGTCCTGTTTGAGTTGGAAACAAAATACGTGGCAGCAGTAGGGAGACACATGCGAGTCTTGGATTCAATAATATATGTATATTATGTACTCGTGTACGAAATGCTGACAGTACATAGTAGTTAGAAATAATTTATGTTACGTCTGGTTGCATTCCACATACATTTCATTTGCCAAGTAAACAAATCCATTTTGATAAAACATTTAAATACGAAACGTGTGACACTTCTTTCACTTGGTCACAGTTCTTCTATCCAGGGCGTAGATACAGTTATGTACCGCATAACGTCCGTTCGTGCAACGTCTGACCTCATATACATCCATGGTGCTATAAGGTTTTAATATAGTTCACAAATCGGGATAGGAGAACGGAACGTAACGGACGTTACTGGACGTAGCGAAAGCAACACCTTCCTGCACGTAGAACATGTGTCTCGTGTCTCTTGTACAGTACAAAGTAATCGCAATGAGTAAAGTTTAAGTACAGTACATCTATAAGCTGATTATCACAGTGGTAGAGCATCTAGCTTTTCATGGCAAACGGTATGAGTTTGCTCGATCCAGCTGCGAGGAAGGAAACTTGCCAACCCATCTCATAAAGCTGTCACTTAGTACAATGAAGTCTTTAACCCTTTACCATCGACGGCAGTGTCTGTTATGGGACTACCTTGACCTTCCAAATAGCACCAATAAGACAGTACATGTCTTGACAGTCATAACAATCGTTCATGTTACTGGCCTATATCCGCTGTGCTCTACTTTATATCGTTGATGTACTATGAACTTTCCCTACTTTTCATTATAAAAGTTTGCAGTTTCTTCTTCTTTTTCTTCTTCTTCTTCGTCTTCTTCTTCTTCTTCTTCTTCTTCTTCTTCTTCTTCTTCTTCTTCTTCTTCTTCTTCGTCCTCAAACTTCCGCTACCAAGAGTCGAACAGGAATTTGCAAGTTGTCAGGAGAACGGAATGCGTTGTGTCGTAGATTACAGCCTGACTACGATGTTTGCACTTTTTAGGCCCGACACTTCCGGCTTCAGCCAGCATTTTTTAGTACCGATTTAGTTTTTCCAATCAGTCTGCTCTGTTGCAGCCTGTTATCCAGGATCACCGCGAGGAGCTGTAGAAGGGTCTTGGAAGCTGTGGTTCGCTGGACCTGTTGCTAGCAGTCAGCTATGGGTCGGTGACTGCTGCAGCTCATGCACTGCTCGGTATCTTAACACCATTTGCAGTTTAACAGTGTATGCTTCAGTTCGAAGAAAGGAATATTAAACTTCGAAGATCGAGCGTGTCTAATCGTTGAAGCGTTATCGTTGTGTAATTCTCATAAGACGATACATTGCCGCGAAATGCAACATGGCTCCCAGATTCATAGAACCAGTTCTATTGATAGTTCGTTAGTTAGTTTTCTTTCCACTTGAGCCGTTGAGCGGCGTGGGGAGCTTAAGTTGTCTATCCTTCGCCAAGTGCGTTGCATCGGTCAATGTGATCCCGTGTCTCTGCCCAATCACTCTAATGTCATCTATGCACCTGCCCCGCAGCCGACCCCTTGCACTGTAGCCAGATCTACCAGCGTTGTTTGCCATCAGTGGAAGTTGATGAGGGTGCATTCTCATGAAATGACCAAACCAAAATATTTTATGCCTGGACGTAGTGCCAACCATACTTCGAATGTCGTCGTTACGCATTGTGTATCTCCTGGTAACACCCATGCCTTTCCTCAAACACTTCATCTCACACGTCGAAATTCTGCTCTCACGTGCCCTGGACAGAGGCCATGTTTGGCCTTAGTAGCACAGAATCGGCATAAACATACTGTTTATCAGCTGTTGCTTTGTTGCCAAATTAATGCTCGGGTTCTAAGCAGTGATAACTGCTAAGTCACATGATACACTTTCTGACACCTTGTCTCAATTTCCCTGTCGATCCTACCTTTTGCCGAAAAAATTATGTCCAAATACTTGAACTCGTGGGCCTGTTGAAGAGATTATCAGTCGTGATGGCTATCTTATCATTCTAAGATATCAGACTCAGATATCACGAGGGAAGTCTATTAAATCTATGAAAATCATTCAGCAACATCAATAATACACATCTCAAGGAGCAGCGAATTTCAAAGTAAACAGCACAGAGTGAGAACAGACGGAGTGGTACGCAGCCGGACGGAACTAGTGACATCCTCCCTCATCAGTATTGGCCCTCTGATCAGGAAAGAGCTGACCAATGACAAGCCCAGCTCCTTCAGCCCATACTCGTACAGCACCAGCATGACTGCACGGGGGTGACTTCGGGGGGCATCGACATCCCAATCGTCCGATGGTCCCTCTTGGTCCAAAATACTCGACTGGAATGTAACACTGGTTGTCTAACGACTGCAGAAGTCGTATGGGGTCGCTGTGGTCAAGAGATCAGGCACTCGCCTCCCAAAGCGATGAACAAAAACGGTGCACTTTCGAATCCCACATGTATCAAATTGACCCCTGGTCTCACGGGAGGTGGGGCCAAAGTGCTTGCATCCTGAGTTGCCTGCAGTCGTCTTGACTAATGTCTTGCCACTGGTTCAAGGTGGCTCGGGACCAGAGAGTGAGGTCGATGACCAGCGCAGTCCTTCCTCACTATAATCCAAATACAACACAAGTAACATCATCAAGACAAAACCATCTGTTGATGTGGCCATCATCGCTTGCGATGGTCAACGAATAATAATAATAATAGTTACATTAGTGTATCCCGTATAACTTTGCTAAGTATATAATCTAGTATTCGCGCAGCGTTCATTTTATGTTACTACATATTTCACAGAACTGATGGTGGTCGCTAAGCGACGCATAGCTGTACAAGCAATCAAATATGCAGACAAGCAGGTTATTTGTGCCTTTGCATGATAGAGAATACGCCTCCTTTTGGCCTTCCTGCAGGTCACAATTGGGAAGACTTTCATTATATTTAGATTTGATGGGGCAGAATAAGTGGCTAACAGCCTTCTCTTTTACATTTTCAACTGCGAAGGTTTCTTTTCCGTGTTTAGCGTGCACGCAGGACCTCCGATTGTATTGCACATCTCCGACTAGGCGCCGGTCTCACTTCCGTTGAGGCTAAGGGACGCTTGAATTTGCGGGATTCGAACACCTCATTGTTTCACTCTATCGTACGTTTCTGGAGAGCGAGCTTCTTACCTCTCAGCGACACTGACCCACAGTCCCCACGCCTCCTCCCCTCATTTATTTTACGTTTTTCAGTTTTATTAATTGGGGATTTACTCGGACTCATGGCACAGTGCCAGTTAGCATTGAACAGATTTGCTGGATGTAGACTGATTATTGTCTGGTTCACTAGCGCTCACCAATAACACTGTCTGTATTTGAAAGGCCCCTAACTTATCTAAAAGAAGTTTACAATCCTAGGGCAACGTAACGTTTCTGACATAATTAGACATATCTAGAAGAAGCCTGTGGTAGATCGTCTATGATCCCAGCCTCTCGATTTAGTTAACATATGTTTAAAATCTCGGTATGGCAGGTCTGTTTTCGATCATAAGTTAAAATAAACACATAACTTGTACACTGCGTGGTGATTGCAGGGAGAAGAAGCTTGTATTCCTTTGTCCTATAGTCGACCAGGCGAACCCAAGCAATGAGACTGAACGTCTTTGAAATTTCTAAAAAATGCTGTTTTACTAATATACGAGACCATACATTTTTGTTTTCACATTGTTGTTGTTGGTGTTGTTGCTTTTGTTGGTGTTTTTGTTGTTGTGTTGTTGTTATTGGTGTTGTTGTTGGTGTTGTTGTTGTTGTTGTTGGTGTTGTTGTTGATGGTGTTGTTGGTGTTGTACGGTATGTCTTGCCTGACCAGACGTTAGTCATCTCTTCCCTGGTCTTCACATCCAATGGTATTAATGTGCATATTTGTTGATACCTCTGTTATAGGCAATGCTAAAAAAATTTTAACACTTTTTCACAATGTTTCAAAATGTTAACACTTTTTCACACAGTTTTTCCGAAGAAGGCCCACGCTGTGTTCAACATATTTTTTCAGAAGAAATGCAGATCTAGGCAGTTTCGTGTGCATTGCTTCTCTTGCAGTAATAAGGGGGCGCAGCATGGTATTACCGACATTTTTGTGGTACTGCAGAACTACGCTCCCACACCGGATCAATGTCGAAATGCTGCTGGTGTGCATTGTCTAAAGTTGCAAGAATTTCGCCAAGTTCGTTACGTCTGTATTTTCTTGATAACATATTTCGTTCTTCTTTCTTTCTTCCTTTCTTTCTTTATTTCTTTCTTTCTTTCATTCGTTCTTTCTGCTTCTGCTTCTTCTTCTTCTTCTTCTTATTTTTATTATTCCCCTTGTTTTTCTTATTATTATTATTATTCCCCGTGTTTTTCTTCTGCTTCTTCTTCTTCGTCGTCGTCGTCGCTGTCGTCTGTTTGCTCATTCTGGTGTAGTGTCCTCTAATTTTTCATTTAACTGAGCATGAGTCTACAACAGATCAGCCCTGTCACCAGGCTGATAAATATTAAACCTAACCACTCGTGCTCATTTATTTATACTACATGCAATCATGACTAAGGAATAAAGGTCGCTTGTCACTACAGTCACTTCGAGGTACACAAGACAGGTTTTTAATATTGCCTCCTGAAGAAAATAAAAAAAACCAAGGCCGAGTTTTTAAAATCTGTGCTCCCTTTGATCAGGAGGTCGGCGTCAATGAGCCTCAACCTTTGACAATTGTTATCGATGGCAGGTCAACATTTGGGCAACATTTCACATGGAAGATCGAGCTGTGCTGTTCAAGCTTTCAGAGTGTCTTACTCATCTCAAGAGATGTCGCATCTAAAGTAGGGGTGGATATATTGAAGTAGGATTTTGATAGAATTCAAGAATGGTCTGAACGTTGGTAGATAAAGTTGTTTGTAGATAAAGTTGTTTGTAGATGAATGTACAACGATCCTTGTGTGTAGATCCAATATCGAATATAAATACATAATGGGAGAGAATAGTATTAAGAAGATAGAAAAGGAAAGGGACCCGGGAGTTATAATAGATCATACCGGTAACGCGAGGGAGCAAGTCCAGATAGCAGAGGAAAAGGCAAATGCAATGTTAGGAATGAAAACACATATGAGTATGGAAGTGATAGTCAAACTGTATAAGGCATTAGTTATACCTAGACTGGAGAACTGTGTTCAGTCCTTATCGTAGAGGTGATATAAACATATTGGGAAGGGTACAAAGAAGAGCGACAAAACTAATAGTGAGATTCCGGAATTATAGTTATGAGGAAAGAAAAACAGCCAGCCTACGGTGTTTAGAAAGGAGCAGAATTCTAGGGGATTTATTCAGGTTTATAATCAAGGGAAATAATACATTAGATTATAGCAGGTTTTTTTAAGTACCGCAGACTACAATAACAACAAGGCACGGCAACACATTCCTTTAAGAATGGACCAGTTATTATATTTAAAATTATTTTTATTTAGTGTCATTGTGATGAATGCTTGGAATGCATTGCCACAGGAAATAGTGGGGACAGCGTCCGTTAATGCATTCAACAATAGATTGGATGCACCTCTCTTTTTTAGATCAAATTGCGAAGAAAAATTGGATGTATACAGACTGCATATTCTTCCAAACCAGCCCAAAAAGGTTGTTAAATTATTATTGCTTTAGAGAGATCCATGAATGCTCATGTCTTTCCAAGGCCGACATGAATACAGTATCATTTTGCCGTAACCTAACTGGCATTCATAAGCGGTAACTGACGAGGGTTGAACATGTGGCCGGCTACGTCATTCTGTATAAACTACTTAAGATGAAGGAGAACAGAAGAGCTCTTCACCACACAATAAGAGATGGAGATGCAAATGTTCGGAGGAAACCATTTAAAATGGATCTAGGACAGACAGATAATAACTGATGGCAGATTGGGAAGAGAAGAAGAGAATAGAAATCGACAAAAATACATTTGACAACATGAGAGATATATTGACATCAAGGCAAATAATACATAAACTAATAATGAGGGGTTATATATATATAAGTATACAATCAAGGCGGAAGACCAGAGGAACGAGAGGTGGAAGAAGAATACACAAACAAATGCACTCAGAAGCTGATACCTCAAAGCTCCATCCCAGCGATAAAAGAAAAGGGAAGGGCTACCGAGAAAACGAGGCACACGCTGACACCATACTGTCTGCATCCGAACCCTTCACTAGAAGTCTTGACAATGTCTTGCCTCTAGAACATGTTGAGTCCGGACGAGAGAGTGAGGAAGATCCTGCGCACTTCTCCCTCACTATAAACACATTGCGCAACTCACGACATCACCCTACAGATCACACCCTGACTAGCAGCTCGCAACTGGCAGGGCCCCCAAACTGCAGCGGCGGAACAGGCAGAAAACGATCACGAAAACTACCCATCACGCTTGCAACATGGAATGTACGCACGCTACTGGACAACACCAAAGCAAACAGACCCGAACGACGGACAGCACTGATCGCCAGGGAACTGACTAGATACAATATCTGCATAGCTGCCCTGAGCGAGACACGACTGGCAGAGGAAGGGCAGATCACAGAAAAAGGTGCTGGTTACACTTTCTTCTGGAGCGGCCGCAGCAAAGAAAAACACCGTGAAGCTGGAGTTGGCTTTGCCATCAAGACCAACATGGTCGACAAGCTCACAAGCATGCTCAGAGGAATTAATGACCGCCTGATTACACTGCGTCTCCCCCTAATAGGAGGGCGCCATGCAACACTCATCAGTGCATACGCACCCACAATGACAAATCCTCAGGAAAGAAAAGATAAGTTTTATGAGGACCTTGAGGCGCTCATCGCTGCAGTCCCCAAATCTGACAAACTGGTCATCCTCGGTGATTTTAACGCTAGGGTTGGCACAGACCATACAGCCTGGGAGGGGGCCATTGGCAGACATGGTATCGGAAAATGCAATAGTAACGGACTGCTCCTTCTGAGGACATGTGCCGCAAATGAACTACTCATTACAAACACAGCTTTCCGACTACCTGTCCGAAATAGAACCACATGGATGCACCCAAGGTCCCGCCACTGGCACCTCATTGACTACATTATCATCAGACGTAGGGATCGAGCGGATGCTATGGTAACGAAGAGCATGTGTGGTGCAGAATGTTGGACCGACCATCGACTTGTCATTGCCAAGCTAAACTTCAAGATCCAGCCCAAAATGCGCCCCAAGGGAAAGAAACCACCGAGGAGGCTAAATGCCTCCCTGCTGAAATACGAACCCACGAGAGGAGGCTTCCAGGAAGAGCTTGAGTTTAGACTGTTTGAGCTTCGTTTTGAAAAGAACGACATCGAAGAGAACTGGGCATCATTGAGAAACACACTCTACGATACAGCTGTTAAACACATTGGCCCACTCACGCGCAAGCATAATGACTGGTTTGATGAGAACGATCTGGAAATGCAGGGCCTTCTCGATGCAAAACATGAAGCGCACAGGGAATACCAGAGGGACACGCCATCTCCGGCAGCAAAAGCTGCCTTCAATACTGCTCACAAAGCTGTCCAGACCAGGCTTAGAGAGATGCAAGACTCCTGGCTCAGCAAAAGAGCTGACGAAATTGAGATGTTCGCCGAGCGTCATGACACCAAACGGTTTTACGAGGCACTGAAAGCTCTCTACGGCCCGCAGCCCTCTAGTAATACTCCAGTTCGCAGTGCGGATGGGGTACTGCTAACAGATAAGGTTCAGATTCTAGACAGATGGGCAGACCACTTCTGCAAAATACTAAACCACCCATCGTCCATAAATGAAGAGGCCATCCGGCGAATGCCGCAGGTGGAACTGAACCTAGCGTTGGATGAAGTCATTACTGAGGAGGAAGTCGACAGAGCAATCAGTTCAATATCTATAGGAAAAGCTCCAGGAGTTGATGCAATACCAGTAGAGGTATATAAGACAGCTGGCCCATCCCTCACCAGTAGGATCACTGAACTCTTCTGTCACATGTGGGCTGAAGGTAAAATTCCGCAGGAGCTAAAGGACGCCTCAATCATTCACCTGTACAAAAGAAAAGGCAACCGTCAGGAATGCGACAATCATCGTGGAATATCGCTACTCTCCGCAGCAGGCAAGATTCTAGCGCGCTTACTGCTAAACAGGCTCAACAAACACCTTGAACAAAGCCACCACCTCCCAGAAAGCCAATGTGGATTCAGAGCCGGAAGAGGAACAGTGGACATGATTTTTGCCGCTCGCCAAGTACAAGAGAAGTGTCGAGAACAAAATCAGGCCTTGTACACCACATTTATTGATTTGACAAAGGCATTTGATACAGTAAACAGAGGAGGGCTGTGGATGATAAAGTCTAAGTTTGGCTGCCCCAACAAGTTCATAACAATGGTGAAACAGCTACACGAAGGCATGTGTGCTCGTGTACTGGACAGCGGTGCAATCTCTAAAACGTTTCTAGTATCAAACGGAGTAAAGCAAGGATGTGTACTCGCCCCGACTTTGTTCAGCATGATGTTCGCTGCCACGATCACAGACGCCTTCAGATCATTGGAGCTTGGAATACCCATAAAGCACCGCACATATGGCAAGTTACTCAATTCCAGAAGAATGAAGGCCAAAACCAAAGTGGCTGGTGACATAATCAGGGAACTTGTATTTGCTGACGACTGCGCTCTAATGAGCAACTCAGAACTGAACATGCAGGTTGGAATGGACCAGTTCTCTGCCGCATGCGAAAATTTTGGCCTGACCATAAATGCCAAAAAAACAGAGGTCATGTACCAACCAGCACCAGGCATGCCGTACACAAAATCAGGGACTACAGTCAGCGGGCAGACGTTGAATGCCGTAGACAAATTCACATATCTAGGCAGCACGCTGTCGAGATCTGTCAGCCTAGACGATGAGGTGGCAAGCAGAATAGCAAAGGCCAGCACAACCTTTGGTAGAATACGCTCGATGGTCTGGGCACGTCGTGGCATCAGCGTCAAGACCAAACTCAAAGTCTACCGTGCAACCATCATTCCAACCCTACTATACGCTTGCGAAAGCTGGACTGTATACTCTGGATATGCAAGGAGGTTAAACCACTTCCACACAGGTTACCTGAGGCGAATATTCCACATCCGATGGCAAGATCGTGTCACTGACATCGAGGTTCTCTCGAGGGCTAACATGCCCAGCATCCATGCACTGCTAGAAAAAGCACGACTAGGATGGGCCGGACACCTCGTCCGTATGTCAGACGAGCGGCTGCCAAAGAAGCTTCTCTACGGCGAGCTGAGAGAGGGATGGCGCGAGAGAGGGCGCCCAAAGAAACGTTTTAAAGACGGTCTGAAGGATTCACTAACAAGTTGCCAGATAGACATCGACATCTGGGAATCTCTTGCGCAAAACAGATCTGATTGGAGAAGCGCAGTCAAATCGGGTGTAGCTGCCGGTGAAGACGACCGTGTTTTGAAAGCCCAGAGCAGACGCGAGAAACGGAAATCTCGAACAGCGGGAACACCGTCCCCTTCTACAAAACTCGTGTGCCCGATATGTAGCAGATGTTTTCGTGCCCGCATTGGCCTGTTCAGCCACATGCGCACCCACACCCAACAGGGAAATCTGTGACAAGGATGATGTCGGCGGTCCTCATCGACAACGATGGACAGCTATTATTATTATAATATATATATATATATATATATATATATATATATATATATATATATATATATATATATATATATGAGGCGTGTTCAAATGAAACCGGACCAAACTGCAACAAGTGAACATATGTACGATGAGCATGATGAACTCACTTCTGGTGTAAACAACATATACCAACCGTCAAGTTTACAAAAATTCATTATCCTATAGTTTCCCCAACAGATCGTTGAAAACATAGCGGGTGTGATACGGAATCCGTCCAGAGTTGATTAGCGAGTGATGGTTCGGTTTCTAACAACTGAAGGATGTCGACCAGATGACATTATTCGCAGAATGCAGGCAGTATATGGTGGCAAATGTGAGCTATTTGTACCTTTCCCCAGGTGGTTTGTTAAGATCAGCCATAGATGGCGCCTAACTGGCAGCGGGTCTACTTAGCTCTAGTTTTTTTAGTCTATTAAGATTCTTCTTCTTCTTCTTCGTTGGTTCTCAATCTCTCACTACTAAACCCTGAAAGGGCTTAAGTAGCAGAATGTAGTCCAGAGAACGGAATGCGTTGTGTCGTAATTTACAGCTTGGCTTAGATATTTGCACCTTTCGGTCCAACACATCCGACTTCAGCAAGCATTTTTTGAGTACCGGGTTAGCATTCCCTCTTCGATGCCTTCTCCTTAGCCAGTCTGCCCTGCTGCAGCCTGTTATCCAGGATCACCACGTGGAGGTGTAGAAGGGTCTTGTCAGCTCTGGTTCGCTGGCCGTGAAGCTGCTCAGCATTTTGATCCCGTCTATTAAGATGAGCTCGCACATCGGTTAAACCCCCCTCCAAGAAACATGTTGTATACAGATTATGTAGAGTCTTCTAAACCAGTATAAGACGTTGAGTTAAGTATTTCCAAAAGTCACACTTACCATCAAATGTAGTTGTACTTGTGGCACACTTACCATCAAATGTAGTTGTACTTGTGGCACACTTACCATCAAATGTAGTTGTACTTGTGGCACACTTACCATCAAATGTAGTTGTACTTGTGGCACACTTACCATCAAATGTAGTTGTACTTGTGGCACACTTACCATCAAATGTAGTTGTACTTGTGGCACACTTACCATCAAATGTAGTTGTACTTGTGGCACACTTACCATCAAATGTAGCTGTACCTGCGGCACACTTACCATCAAATGTAGTTGTACTTGTGGCACACTTACCATCAAATGTAGTTGTACTTGTGGCACACTTACTATCAAATGTAGTTGTACTTGCGGCATACTTACCATCAAAGATGGTTGTACTTGCGACATACTTACCATCAAAGATGGTTGTACTTGCGGCATACTTACCATCAAAGATGGTTGTACTTGCGGCACACTTACCATCAAAGATGGTTGTACTTGCGAGCTCTCTAACGTCTATCTACTCTATGTATCATTGCAAGCCATTACATATATGGATGAAACTGGAGTCAGCATGTGTGACAGCTTCTACCAACATCTAATTCACATCTTTGAAGTAGCTCTACATTCGTGACCGCACATATTAATGATCCTTTACTCAACGACGGTCTAGGCCATAAAGTTATGCAATTCGATCTAGCACACCTGGTTAGAGAAGTCAACCTGCACCGAACTTGCTTAATTTGCGTTACTATACACTCAACAGACGTTAAGCTTGTGTTCATGACATGGTTTGGTGATTCTTCTACACTAGATTACATTGCTAGTCGTCCGTTACGACACTGTGTCAATGGGACAGTGGTGCTAATCCCATCTGTCACACACACTTAAACCTCTCAGAAACTGATGTGAACTAACTGACATCGTAGACCACCTTGTATCCATTCTGTTGCTTATCGCTCCACCTGAAGCCTATGTCCACCGCTACTTTTGACCTGTTTGCAGAAAGCCTGCATGAAATCACTGATGTGCTCTAGAAAGAAATGGTCTCAGTGCCACTTTGTTTGATATGTTTAGTTTCTTCCTCGTTCGTCTTCAGACCTCGACTTTAATGACTCTAACAAAGGCAGCAGTCGACTCAAGGCTCTGTACACTTCCGTACAGCTTCTCGTGGAAGGACACTGGCTGTTGTCAAATGCTACGTCTTTTGTCGGGATACAGTGGACAGGACTGCAACATATGTTCTGCCTTCATGGGGGCTGTGCCGCAGGCACAGAGGTATGAGTGCCAATCTTGAACTTGTTGTACAGATGACATCTCAGTCTGCTGTGACCTGTTCGTAGCCTGAGAATGATCACCTGGTCTCGCCTGGAGAGTTGATGGTAGTCATCGTTTTTTAGACATTTTGAGTTTGCCAGCCACATGTACAATCCTGATTGTTCACCTATTACAACATGCAGTAGGGTGCAGCGACCCTATTCTTGTGTCTCCAACAAGGGGCCCCAGGTCTCATACGGTGAGTTTCTATAACAGAAAAAGGTGGGGGGGGGGGGGGGGTGGCGAAGTGGTTAATGACACGGCTCAAAACCCAAACTGGCTTGTGTTCGAACACGAGTATTAACAAGGTCGCGCCCACATGAGTTGTTAACTAATACATAAATCCGTGCTGAAGTCGGATACACGACTCCATATCGGCTTCCCCTGTACTATTCCATTCCTTCGACTTGACACCCCTATTATCAATGACTGCATGCAACAATATTTGACGTTCCTAGGCAAAAAAGCTAGGACTGCTGTAAACGTCCATTTTTCCCTTAGCCGAGTTCGACTTCCCAGATTACGCGTAAAGTCAAGTATACAATAAACGCAAAAGTCCTTAGGCATTTGATTGCTTTGTCTACCTCCGACACAAGCATTACGTATGGTCTAGGCTTACTAATAGTACAGTTACGAAGTGATTGAGACTATAAAAATGTCTGAATCGAACTAGGCCTATATTCGAACTGTCACAAGTTGTGCATGAAACAAAACCTTACCTACTGATTACATTTCTTGAATAAATCCCATAGTGCACCTCTTTGTTGTAGCGTTGCCGTCACGTCATCTGGGGACCCAATTCCGTTCAATTTCGGTGTGTGTGTGTGTTTTTGTGTGCTTGCATGCGTGTGTGTGTGTGTGTGTATATATATATATATATATATATATGCTATCTGACCCTTAAACAATTGTACAGGATATAAGAAATACGAGTACCTTTTTTTTTTTATAAGGCAAGCAGCTAAATTGTATTCTCATTGATCATTGTCGTGTGGACGATTATGAAGTAAATTATGAAGACAAATAGAAATACAAACAATGCATACACTGCTCCTAAATCTTGATTATTGGTAGATTAGTATGTTGTAAATGTTTCTGTACATGATTAAAATAATTGGATACAAAGGAGATGAACGAATTATTTTGAAACCATTTCAACCAATTTCATCAAAATATAAATGAAAATCTATTGTGGCATGTGCAGTTATAAAGATTGCCGCTAATTCACCTCTGTTGAGCTATTAATATGTGGTAAAATTGTAGTAGTGTGAATGTGTCCAGGTAACATTGCCGTAGTGTGAATGTGTCCAGGTAACATTGTAGTAGTGCGAATGTGTCCAGGTAACATTGTCGTAGTGTGAATGTGTACAGGTAGCGTGGTCGTAGTGTGAATGTGTCCAGGTAACGTGGTCGTAGAGTGAATGTGTCCAGGTAACATTGTCGTTGTGTGAATGTGTCCAGGTACCATTGTAGTAGTGTGAATGTGTCCAGGTAACGTGGTTGTAGTGTGAATGTGTACAGGTAACGTGGTCGTAGTGTGAATGTGTACAGGTAACATTGTCGTAGTGTGAATATGTCCATGTAACATTGTCGTAGTGTGAATGTGTCCAGGTAACGTGGTCGTAGTGTGAATATGTCCAGGTAACGTGGTCATAGTGTGAACGTGTCCAGGTAACGTGGTCGTAGTGGGAACGTGTCCAGTTAACATTGTCGGTGCTCGGTTACTTAAACACCCCCTTGAATTGTTTATCTTCATCCAGAAATGACTTCACAAACATCCGTTGAAATACGCACCAAGAAGGTCTGTATGCACATGTTTGCTTCTTCTCATTCTGCTATCATTGCTCATTTAGACTGGATTCTCGAATAAGTTCTGCTTCTCTTTCACAGTCTCAATACGGCCATGCATTATCTCCTCAGGGGTGTCAGCCTTTTTCTCAGTTCTGTAAAATAGGGATAGACCTGAAGTGCGGTAGTGCCAGGCAGCAGTAACATATGTCTGTGGTACCTGACTTGCAGCCCCTGCTTTTTGTTGTAAATGTCTTCTATACTGCAATGCATGATGTTAAGTCTTGGCTCCAATGAATTTTGGCCAGTAATGTATTCCCATTATTCCAGTTTCCTGGCTTTCCGAACTGGGTAGCCTGAGGTGAACCCCTTCGAGGCATAGGACCAGGCTCTTATCGCCTGGCTGGTCTTCACACACAGGACAACATATCTAGAATCCTTGTCACACTCTGGATAACATCATAATGTATGTTGCACAGTGTTATGCGCTCTCTGTTCAATTGTTTCCGCTTTTTGCCGGTTTTTTTCGAATTTACCTTCTCTTGCCTTTGTCTGTTCTGTTTCATGATATTGTCACTAGAGGGCCTGCCATCCCGTGATCCTCGAGCTTCATATTCTCGCACCGTATGTACAGTGTTCCTCTTTTATGTGGTCTGCATTCTTAGACTCTTCATCACCATCTGCCCGGCTGCTCCATTCTAAGCCTGGCTCCTCTCCCGTGCACTATCCCGGTTGGGTTTCCCATTATCTACTTTAGAAATAAGAAACTTTAGAGCTGTAATACACAAGAAAGTAGATGTTGATGAAAAGTTGGCTACACAAAGGGCATCATCTGGTAAACTTGTATGCCATAAATATTTTGGCAACAGAGAAATAAGTAAGAAATCTAAGATATGTGTGTACCACTGCGCCGCTGTACCAGTTTTGATTTATGAAGGTAATGTCATGGACAATGACACCAACGCAGAAAAGCCAGCTCCAGGCATCAGATGTTAAGGAAGGTTGTCAGATTAACAAGAGGATAGGATGGTGAGACGCTAGTCCGGTCAAGCAGAACGTACTGGCCAGGACGTCACGTCAGGGTCAGGCACAATAAACTGACCAAGATGACAGTTTCTCTTCCATGTAGCGCTTCCTGGTAACAGGCTGTTTTCAAGACAGCCTGAGTGACGATATATGGGTCAATGTGATCCCCGTAGTAGTGAGCACCACGCAAACGAAGCTAAGAATAGCATGACCGGCTGAAGACCTCTTGTCCACCTTCATCAGTATGCTCGAAATGTGAGGACAGCTACTACAATCCGCCACTTAACGTCCTTTTCAGGGCACACAAAGGAGGGAACTTAGTCATTGTGGGCATTAGCCAACAACAACAATAAGATACAAGATCCACAATCAGACAATACGACAATATCTTGCAGAATCGAATGAGCAACTTCAACTCCACTAGTTTGATCAATTGTGCAGGATGATTTCAGATCATGTACCACACGGTAGTCATGGCAAGCAAAGAAGAATCTAGACTACAAAGTCTGCTGGGATGACAATAAAGACAGTCTGTAGGAGGCCGTGTAATAGAGTGAAGCCAGGACAGCATGAAGACTGCAGATATAATGGTTTGGCGCTCTGTCTTGCAAACATCTACACACCAGGGTAAAAGAGAAGTGACTAAGTAAGTAAGTAACTTATATTTCAAGGTATTATTAGTCTTCCACATGATTAATTTTAAAAATTAATTTACTCAAGATTTACCCCGGAAGCTTTGCCGTAAAAAGGTGACCCACAAATAAGCAGGCATAAGAACAATAACAGTGTCACTCATACATAGTATAATATTTAAGACAATCAGACATTATTGTGATTTAATGAAAATATAAGTAACAATAAATGCTCTAATCGCAAACACAAAGTGAACTGTCCTAACACTCACAAGTCAAGTATTGCAATTTATATCGATATTATAGTCCGATTCATAAACACGGTCCGAAGCCATTTTGTACTAAACTGCATGTTAGATCAAATGATTTTTCGCATGCAACTTTAGAATATCCATGACGTCGGGTAAATATTTTTTTCTCTAATAAATTTGATGTATTTTGAAAAATGTTCTCTTTGTGCAATATTAAAAACAACCTCACTGAATTGGACGTAATTTTAACATGTATACGGTACTCAGTCGTACTGTTTTAAAAATAGATGCTTTGACATTCAAATACATTGAGTTTCCTGCACGGCCATCTATAGTCTAAACTACAGATGGCCATGGTTTCCTGATTATCCTGTGCCGCAATTAGACATTTTGTCGAATGCGGAAAACTACCAAGGTCAATTAATACGAAACTGTGGTTCAGTTATAGGTGTATACCGATATCATAGTTTATGGGGTCGTTATTGTAACATATAGTTGCTTTTTCAAAAGTTACATTGAAACAATTTCAAAATGAGTTTGAAGTGTAAATTTATAACAATACATAAGGTTACCGTTTTACTATACACATTTTTTCCGCAGGGAATCTAAGATGGGTCCTTTATATTATATTTATATCATGACCCAAAGAAACGAGGTTAATTGGCGTTTGGTCTGGATAGATCATCATTTAACCGTTGGATTGGACAGTGCACTCAAATCAAGCAAGGTAGGAAAAGGACATTTGATGATATCGACCAGTCATCATGTAGCATGTCCTTTGTAGGACGTCGCTCCCATCACAGTCTGTCTGAAAGCATCATGTAGCATGTCCTTTGTAGGACGTCGCTCCCATCACAGTCTGTCTGAAAGCATCATGTAGCATGTCCTTTGTAGAACGTCGCTCCCATCACAGTCTGTCTGAAAGCATCATGTAGCATGTCCTTTGTAGAACGTCGCTCCCATCACAGTCTGTCTGAAAGCATCATGTAGCATGTCCTTTGTAGAACGTCGCTCCCATCACAGTCTGTCTGAAAGCATCATGTAGCATGTCCTTTGTAGGACGTCGCTCCCATCACAGTCTGTCTGAAAGCATCATGTAGCATGTCCTTTGTAGAACGTCGCTCCCATCACAGTCTGTCTGAAAGCATCATGTAGCATGTCCTTTGTAGGACGTCGCTCCCATCACAGTCTGTCTGAAAGCATCATGTAGCATGTCCTTTGTAGAACGTCGCTCCCATCACAGTCTGTCTGAAAGCATCATGTAGCATGTCCTTTGTAGAACGTCGCTCCCATCACAGTCTGTCTGAAAGCATCATGTAGCATGTCCTTTGTAGAACGTCGCTCCCATCACAGTCTGTCTGAAAGCATCATGTAGCATGTCCTTTGTAGGACGTCGCTCCCATCACAGTCTGTCTGAAAGCATCATGTAGCATGTCCTTTGTAGAACGTCGCTCCCATCACAGTCTGTCTGAAAGCATCATGTAGCATGTCCTTTGTAGAACGTCGCTCCCATCACAGTCTGTCTGAAAGCATCATGTAGCATGTCCTTTGTAGAACGTCGCTCCCATCACAGTCTGTCTGAAAGCATCATGTAGCATGTCCTTTGTAGAACGTCGCTCCCATCACAGTCTGTCTGAAAGCATCATGTAGCATGTCCTTTGTAGGACGTCGCTCCCATCACAGTCTGTCTGAAAGCATCATGTAGCATGTCCTTTGTAGAACGTCGCTCCCATCACAGTCTGTCTGAAAGCATCATGTAGCATGTCCTTTGTAGAACGTCGCTCCCATCACAGTCTGTCTGAAAGCATCATGTAGCATGTCCTTTGTAGAACGTCGCTCCCATCACAGTCTGTCTGAAAGCATCATGTAGCATGTCCTTTGTAGAACGTCGCTCCCATCACAGTCTGTCTGAAAGCATCATGTAGCATGTCCTTTGTAGAACGTCGCTCCCATCACAGTCTGTCTGAAAGCATCATGTAGCATGTCCTTTGTAGAACGTCGCTCCCATCACAGTCTGTCTGAAAGCATCATGTAGCATGTCCTTTGTAGAACGTCGCTCCCATCACAGTCTGTCTGAAAGCATCATGTAGCATGTCCTTTGTAGAACGTCGCTCCCATCACAGTCTGTCTGAAAGCATCATGTAGCATGTCCTTTGTAGAACGTCGCTCCCATCACAGTCTGTCTGAAAGCATCATGTAGCATGTCCTTTGTAGGACGTCGCTCCCATCACAGTCTGTCTGAAAGCATCATGTAGCATGTCCTTTGTAGAACGTCGCTCCCATCACAGTCTGTCTGAAAGCATCATGTAGCATGTCCTTTGTAGAACGTCGCTCCCATCACAGTCTGTCTGAAAGCATCATGTAGCATGTCCTTTGTAGGACGTCGCTCCCATCACAGTCTGTCTGAAAGCATCATGTAGCATGTCCTTTGTAGGACGTCGCTCCCATCACAGTCTGTCTGAAAGCATCATGTAGCATGTCCTTTGTAGAACGTCGCTCCCATCACAGTCTGTCTGAAAGCATCATGTAGCATGTCCTTTGTAGAACGTCGCTCCCATCACAGTCTGTCTGAAAGCATCATGTAGCATGTCCTTTGTAGGACGTCGCTCCCATCACAGTCTGTCTGAAAGCATCATGTAGCATGTCCTTTGTAGAACGTCGCTCCCATCACAGTCTGTCTGAAAGCATCATGTAGCATGTCCTTTGTAGGACGTCGCTCCCATCACAGTCTGTCTGAAAGCATCATGTAGCATGTCCTTTGTAGAACGTCGCTCCCATCACAGTCTGTCTGAAAGCATCATGTAGCATGTCCTTTGTAGGACGTCGCTCCCATCACAGTCTGTCTGAAAGCATCATGTAGCATGTCCTTTGTAGAACGTCGCTCCCATCACAGTCTGTCTGAAAGCATCATGTAGCATGTCCTTTGTAGGACGTCGCTCCCATCACAGTCTGTCTGAAAGCATCATGTAGCATGTCCTTTGTAGAACGTCGCTCCCATCACAGTCTGTCTGAAAGCATCATGTAGCATGTCCTTTGTAGAACGTCGCTCCCATCACAGTCTGTCTGAAAGCATCATGTAGCATGTCCTTTGTAGGACGTCGCTCCCATCACAGTCTGCCTGAAAGCATCATGTAGCATGTCCTTTGTAGGACGTCGCTCCCATCACAGTCTGTCTGAAAGCATCATGTAGCATGTCCTTTGTAGGACGTCGCTCCCATCACAGTCTGTCTGAAAGCATCATGTAGCATGTCCTTTGTAGGACGTCGCTCCCATCACAGTCTGTCTGAAAGCATCATGTAGCATGTCCTTTGTAGAACGTCGCTCCCATCACAGTCTGTCTGAAAGCATCATGTAGCATGTCCTTTGTAGAACGTCGCTCCCATCACAGTCTGTCTGAAAGCATCATGTAGCATGTCCTTTGTAGAACGTCGCTCCCATCACAGTCTGTCTGAAAGCATCATGTAGCATGTCCTTTGTAGGACGTCGCTCCCATCACAGTCTGTCTGAAAGCATCATGTAGCATGTCCTTTGTAGAACGTCGCTCCCATCACAGTCTGTCTGAAAGCATCATGTAGCATGTCCTTTGTAGGACGTCGCTCCCATCACAGTCTGTCTGAAAGCATCATGTAGCATGTCCTTTGTAGAACGTCGCTCCCATCACAGTCTGTCTGAAAGCATCATGTAGCATGTCCTTTGTAGAACGTCGCTCCCATCACAGTCTGTCTGAAAGCATCATGTAGCATGTCCTTTGTAGGACGTCGCTCCCATCACAGTCTGCCTGAAAGCATCATGTAGCATGTCCTTTGTAGGACGTCGCTCCCATCACAGTCTGTCTGAAAGCATCATGTAGCATGTCCTTTGTAGGACGTCGCTCCCATCACAGTCTGTCTGAAAGCATCATGTAGCATGTCCTTTGTAGGACGTCGCTCCCATCACAGTCTGTCTGAAAGCATCATGTAGCATGTCCTTTGTAGGACGTCGCTCCCATCACAGTCTGTCTGAAAGCATCATGTAGCATGTCCTTTGTAGGACGTCGCTCCCATCACAGTCTGTCTGAAAGCATCATGTAGCATGTCCTTTGTAGAACGTCGCTCCCATCACAGTCTGTCTGAAAGCATCATGTAGCATGTCCTTTGTAGAACGTCGCTCCCATCACAGTCTGTCTGAAAGCATCATGTAGCATGTCCTTTGTAGAACGTCGCTCCCATCACAGTCTGTCTGAAAGCATCATGTAGCATGTCCTTTGTAGGACGTCGCTCCCATCACAGTCTGTCTGAAAGCATCATGTAGCATGTCCTTTGTAGAACGTCGCTCCCATCACAGTCTGTCTGAAAGCATCATGTAGCATGTCCTTTGTAGAACGTCGCTCCCATCACAGTCTGTCTGAAAGCATCATGTAGCATGTCCTTTGTAGAACGTCGCTCCCATCACAGTCTGTCTGAAAGCATCATGTAGCATGTCCTTTGTAGAACGTCGCTCCCATCACAGTCTGTCTGAAAGCATCATGTAGCATGTCCTTTGTAGAACGTCGCTCCCATCACAGTCTGTCTGAAAGCATCATGTAGCATGTCCTTTGTAGGACGTCGCTCCCATCACAGTCTGTCTGAAAGCATCATGTAGCATGTCCTTTGTAGAACGTCGCTCCCATCACAGTCTGTCTGAAAGCATCATGTAGCATGTCCTTTGTAGAACGTCGCTCCCATCACAGTCTGTCTGAAAGCATCATGTAGCATGTCCTTTGTAGGACGTCGCTCCCATCACAGTCTGTCTGAAAGCATCATGTAGCATGTCCTTTGTAGGACGTCGCTCCCATCACAGTCTGTCTGAAAGCATCATGTAGCATGTCCTTTGTAGAACGTCGCTCCCATCACAGTCTGTCTGAAAGCATCATGTAGCATGTCCTTTGTAGAACGTCGCTCCCATCACAGTCTGTCTGAAAGCATCATGTAGCATGTCCTTTGTAGGACGTCGCTCCCATCACAGTCTGTCTGAAAGCATCATGTAGCATGTCCTTTGTAGGACGTCGCTCCCATCACAGTCTGTCTGAAAGCATCATGTAGCATGTCCTTTGTAGGACGTCGCTCCCATCACAGTCTGTCTGAAAGCATCATGTAGCATGTCCTTTGTAGAACGTCGCTCCCATCACAGTCTGTCTGAAAGCATCATGTAGCATGTCCTTTGTAGAACGTCGCTCCCATCACAGTCTGTCTGAAAGCATCATGTAGCATGTCCTTTGTAGAACGTCGCTCCCATCACAGTCTGTCTGAAAGCATCATGTAGCATGTCCTTTGTAGAACGTCGCTCCCATCACAGTCTGTCTGAAAGCATCATGTAGCATGTCCTTTGTAGAACGTCGCTCCCATCACAGTCTGTCTGAAAGCATCATGTAGCATGTCCTTTGTAGAACGTCGCTCCCATCACAGTCTGTCTGAAAGCATCATGTAGCATGTCCTTTGTAGAACGTCGCTCCCATCACAGTCTGTCTGAAAGCATCATGTAGCATGTCCTTTGTAGAACGTCGCTCCCATCACAGTCTGTCTGAAAGAAACTCGTTCCCTTGCCAAAACACCAGCTTCCGCCACTGTCAATACTGTCATACTCAGGCACTCCTGGATATCTTGGTGCCATCGTCTTCTTGGTCTACCCCCTTCCTCTTTTGCCTGGCACCATACCTTCCATCACCGTCCTCTCAAGACCGTTGTGTCTCTTGATGTGACCAAAGTATTTGCATTTTCTAGCCAAAATGGAATTGATAAACCAGTTCTCCTCTATGCTCAACTCTTGCCGAATGTCTACATTTGTTCTTTTTTCTGTCCAGGGTATTCTGAGAATCTTTCTGTAACATTTTGACTCGAAGGATTCGATTATTTGTCTAGAAGTTTTGGTAATCGTCCATGATTCACAGCCATAAGCTGCCACAGGAAAAACACAGGCTCTCAAGACTTTTACTTTTATTGTTCTGTTGGTGCCCTGCCATAATTTCTTCAGTCTGTTCAGTCTCTGCATTGCCATAGCTAGTCTTCTTCTGATTTCTTTCGAGCAGTCACCTTTTTTGTCGATTCTGGAGCCCAGATATTCAAAATGTGTAACCTGATCTATTTCCTCACCACCCACTGTCAATTTATGCTGACATTGTGTTTTATCGGTGGTCATTACCTTTGTTTTGTTTATGTTTATGAACAGATTTTAATCTTTACTATGTCCATTAACGGCTGAAAGTAGCTGCTCTAGCCCTTCCGCACTTCTTGATAGTATCACTGTGTCATCTGCGTATCGTAACTCTGGAATCTCGTACCCCCCCCCCCCCTACCCCCCAATCGTAAATGGGTCGAAACTTTCAATGTTCTCATCTTCTCGTACATTTCTCATTATACATTCCGCATATATGTTGTACAGATAAGGTGAGAGGATACATCCCTGTCGGACTCCCTTTTGTACTTCAAACCAATCTGATGTTTGCCCAGATACTCGGACAGCGGCTTGTTGATCTTGGTATAATGTTTCAATGAGATGGACTATATGCAAAGGAAACCCCATTTCCTTCATGATTCTCCACAGATTTTGATGTTTTACCGTGTCGAAGGCCTTAGTGTAATCAATGAAACATGTGTACATGTAGGTCTACATTAAACTCTCTACATTTTTCATAGATATTCCTTAAATTGAATATGTGGTCCCGGGTTCCTCTGTCTTTCCTAAAACCTGCCTGGACTACGTGAATTTCAGATTCAAACCTTTTCTCTATCCTTTTTAATAGGATTCGCAAGAGTATCTTGCTAGCATGGCTGATCAGCGCGATAGTTCGGTAGTTCGTGCACAGCTTCAGGTTGTCTTTTTGGGGGAGAGGGGAATATAAATTGATTTCTTCCATGCTTCTTGCTACTCTGCACTGTGCCATATCTGTTTACGCAGCTTGTGATAGACTCGAGCACATCGACCAGAGTAGTCATAAAATGGGAGATATTGAAACTGTTGACGAAAAATCAACTTGTTACTCTGCTGAAACTAAAAATAACATTACAATCCGACTACAGTTTTGACGTTTCCAAAAGTACTTTTTGAAAAATTGTTAGAGCGCCAGGCTTTACATTCATGAACCTGGAGGGCTGGGGCGATCGACCCCAACCAGGCACGTCCATAGGTGGCGGATAATGGAACGATCTCCAGATATGGAGCGTCAGCTGCGATATAAGCCATGTATAATAACTGGACGAATAAGCAGTCGTGGACCAACCGGCGGTGTATTCCAGCAGGATGGGGTGGGACAACAGGTAGCACTGCTTTCCCCACTGAAATACCCCATGTGTCCTACAACGGGTACACCAAGCGGGTAAGGGTCGCTATATGCTCTAGCCACGAAAGGAAACCACGGTAGACAAACCAACCTACTGCCTTACAGGTACCATAGGGAGGTAGAAAGGCTATGGGAGACAAAACAACCTACTGCCTTGCAGGTACCATCGGGGAAGGGAAAGGCTGTGGGCGACAAACCAACCTTCTGCCTTGCAGGTACTGAAAATCTTCAACCAATCATGGAGTACGGGTAAGATCACAGACCAGTGACTGGAAGCTATCATTATCCCCATCAGAAAAAAAAAAAAGACAAGACAAGCAAGTCAAGCTAAAGGCTAATTAGTCTGCTCAGTTGTGTTGGAAAAGTCATGTAAAAAATGTTAAACATAAGACTAATAAAACATCTGGAAAAAAGTAGCTCCTACTCAACTCACAGTCAGCCTTTAGGAAAACCGCAGCACAGAAGACCAACTAGTGTATCTAACCCAAGAAACAGAAAATGCATTCCAGGAAAAGAAAAAAATTACTTGCGGACTTTGTGGATATGGCAAAAGCTTTTGACAAGGTTTGGGGAGAAGGACTCTTCCTAAAACTATTAAACAACAAAATAGAAGGGAGAATGCAGCGCTGAATACGAGAGCCATAGAATAACTCTCCAACAAGGTGTACCCCAAGGAGACGTCATCTCCCCTACCCTCTTTATCCTGTTCATAAACGATATAGCGGGAAAACTCCCAAAGAAAGTATTCAGTGCCCTACACGCTGACGACTTCGCAATGTGGAGTGCTGCAGAAAAAACTATCAACAGCTAAAAACAAAATGCAGACAGCACTGGACACTGTTGAAAAGTGGGTTACATGTTGGGGATTGCAGATTATCATCTCAAAGACAGTTACAACATGCTTCTCACTGCCCAACACCAAGGAAGAAGTAAAACTGAATCTAAACGGCAAAGAGCTTGTACAAGAAAATACCCCTGTGTATCTCGGAGTTAAAATGGACAAGAGACTCACATGGAGGGAACACATACAGGAGATAGAACAAAAAAGCAACCAGAAAACTATCCCTCATGAAGAAGCTGGTCGGAACATGCTGGGGTGCAAATAGCAACATCCTCAAAAATGTATACACTGGCACAGTCAGGCCAGTACTTGAATTCGTCATGACAGCCTACCCCACATCATGAAAAACAAACAGGGAACGCCTAAACAAAATTCAAAACTCGGGCTTAAGGATAATAACAGGAGGAATGAAGACTAAACCAATCCAGACAATGGAAACATATACAAATATAAGACCCCTAAATACTAGACGAAGGAAAGAGTGCTGACACACAGTGAAAAGATGCTACGCATGCCTGATCATCCCATACATGTCAAACTGAAACACCCAGTTTAAAATAGGCTAAAGAGAACCAGCTTCATTCATATATCAAACCATTTACACCAAAAATATGGAGAACTAATACCTATCCAACCTGCAGAAATAGAAATGCTTATTAACTATGAAGAGCCAAGCTGCAACATAAACAACATCGAAATAAGTACAGAGATCCCAGGAATCAGAAGAAAAGACCAACACAGTGTCCACGAGCTGAAAACTTTAGCACAAACAATGATTGAGGAGAAATATAATACCAAGGAATGGACACAGGTGTACACAGATGGTTCAGTAGAGGGGGCAGGCCGAAATGAGGAAGGAGGCATATTCATAAGACACAAAAGTGGAAATATAACAGAAGAGGCTCTCCCAACAGGAAAGTTGTCCACAAACCCCAGAGCAGAATCTATGACCCTCCTATGAGCACTGAGAATACTTCAAACAGAAAGGCAACCTCCAACAAAGATAGCTGTATTCGTGGACTGCAAAGTACTTTTAGAAGCAATACAAAAAACAAACAACGAACTACTGTTATCAGAGATCAGAGCAAAACTTGGAAAACTCAAGTATCCTCAACAATAGCGCTACAGTGGCTACCCTCCCATTGCGGAATCACAGGAAACGAGAGAGCAGACGCTCTAGCAACAGATGGCAGCAAAAAGGCGCAATTTAGGCATCGAGTACCATGCAGAGATATCAAGAACATCATCAGAAATCAGTATATACACCAATGGAGATAAGACAGAAATGTAAGCAGTACACCAGACCCAATTCACCAACTCAAAAGTAATCAACAAACTACCTTATTTCGCATGAGAACTAGACACCGCAGACTACTAGAACATACATACCGACTAAAGATATCACACTCCAATGTATGACCATATGGAACGGGAGGCCAGAACCCTGAACACATTCTACAGGAATGCCCATTCTATAGGGAAATGATATACCAGACATAGCCAGAAGGTGCCGAGCTGAGATAAAAGCTACGGGGCAGTCGCTCCGACCTGGTTAACTTTACAGACGTCATCATGGTGACCTGCTGCAAATATAGCATGACCAAAAGATCCTGAACGCAAAGAAGAAAAAAGAACATTTATGAAAACTTCAGGCGGCAGGAATATTATATGCGAAAAGCCACATTTGATTGCAGTACGAAGCAAATGCATGAGACAGAAACGTGAACGGCGTAGGCATGGCTATGATATTGTATACTAGAACGATTCCTGGGTCAATGCTCACAACACTTATGGTAAAAAATGGCAATCAGTTGACGGCGAACAGAAAAGACAAATTCCAAGCAGCAACGGACAGCACATTATACTAACGTATGCCAGAAGCAGTGAAAGCGGACTTGTTCGTGACGCTGAACTTATTTTCCAAACAGAAATAATGTCGGTAGACTACCACACTGAAATGAATGGACAATTTCCAGGCACAGGTTGACGAATGAGCTGCTTCCGATTCTGGATAGACCGTCATGTCTAGTAATGGACAATGTATCCTATCACAATGCAGTATCAGAGGAAGACAAAGTTTCAACTGCATCAAATATAAAAGCTCAAATTAGGACATGGCTAGATAAGAAAAAAGTGAATTTCAAAGACACGTATTCGAAGCCAGCGTTGTTGCAGCTTGTGAGGAATACAAATAAGACAGCATATCATGCGCATCTAAACCCTACAGAGCTTGAGTGGGCTAATGGCAAAGAGAACGTTTCCGAACATAGCATTAACAATGTGTGGTGTTGACACGCGAGTGCCTTTCCAAATTAAGACATTCAGCGTGGAACAAATGTTGAAGACAATTACGAGAGGTTCAAAACAATTCTAGAGAATCCGAAACAGGAATTTGTTTCATGTAGGTAGGCAAACTTTAAATTTTAAAAATGGATAACTAAATTTGTAGTTAAATGAGAAGAATACAAAAATTAATCATGGATAGTATTATAGAGACAGGAAATCGAAAGGAACACTAACAACATTTAGACAAGCAAAACATAGCTCATAAAGTTAAACGAAGTGTGCAACGAAGTGTAAAATGGGGCGGGGGAAGGGGACGGGGACCTAGGTAGGAGACGACAATTATTGCATTAAATCAAAATCATTTCTGTATCACCAAAAATGGATATCTTCTTGTAGGCAGGATATAATATATGTTCTTCTATCTATCTGCAGGTAGGCAATATATAATTTTAGTACTACAGTCTGAGGAAGGAGAAGCTTATAATAGGAACATGGTATGTCAGAACACCTGAACCCATGTGGTAAAGTCAATGAGCCAACACACGAGATGAAGAACTACCGGTGGGACATCCTGGGTATATGCGACGCTAGATGGAAAAATGTTGGTGCGTTCACCACGGAGGACGTCCACAAGTTCTACTTCAGCGGCAGGGAGGACAAACACTTACATGGAGTGGGGATACTGGAACATAAAGACACAGCCAGATGCATATTGGGTTGCTGTCCAATATCTAGACGCTTTATAATCTTACGGCTGAAAGCAGCACCGTTTAATATTACGATAATAGAGTGCTGCGAACCCACTGCAGACTATGAAGATTGTGAAATAGAGGCATTCGATGATCAACTTCAGAGTCTGATAACCGGAACGACCAAAAATGGCATATTGGTAGTCCAGGGTGATTGGAATGCAAAAATTGGAGAAGATGCAGTCCATGACTGAAGGGGAACAACTGGCCCATACGGAAACAAAGAAACTAATGACCGGGGCCTCAGACTCCTAGAATTTGCACGATGTAAAAAGCTGTTGGTGGCAAACACGTTCGGGTTTAACAAGCCGTCTAGACGCTGGACATGACATAACCCAAGCAATGAAGTGCACAGCAAAATTGATTATATACTGGTCCAGAGGAAGTTTAGATCTAACATCAACACCGACAAAACGAGAAGTTTTCCCGGAGCGGATATAAGAAGCGACCACGATCTTGTTATGATGACTGTGTGTCTGCGATTGAAGAGAGTCGCAAAGAAAGGAGTGACTAGATTAACGTTTGATCTGGTCAAACTAAAAGACCGATACAGTAACAGAGCCTCTTAACTCAGCACTCATAGATAAGGCAACAGAGATCATTGGATGCCACCAAATAAAAAAGAAGCCACGGGGGACCAAAGAAATTCTAAACCTTTGTGAAAGAGGGTCACTGAAAAGCCCAAAACATCCACCTGATGAGGTCGGCAGATATAAAGAGGTCAAGAAAGCGATACAACAAAAGATGAGAGAGGCGAAAGAAGCGTGGATATGTGAGTAATGTATAAACATTGAAGACAGATTAAACAGAAATGACGCTAAAGGGGCATACAAGGTGATCAAAGAACTAGTAACACCAAAGTAAGGCAGGAACTTTATGATCCAGGATAAAAGCGGCAAGTGCCTCATTGAGGACAATGACGTACTGTTCCGAGTTATACAACTATGAGGGACGGAACGAACCTGAGAAAGCAATCCCTCCAACACCAACAACTATAGAGGATAACCAACTGATAACGAAGGAAGATGTAGCTGCAGCAGTAAAGACATTGAGAAGAGGGAAGGCGGCCGGCGTGGACAATGTAATAGTAGAGCTCTTACAGGCAGGTGGGGAGGTAGTGGTGGAAGGCCTGACACATATCTGCAACAAAATGTGGGCGACAGGAAACATACAAGATTCAGACAAGGAAGTGGTTGACCGTTTTAAATATCTGGGTTCCATTATCAGTGATGAAGGATCAAAATGTGAGGTGTTGGCCAGAATAGCACAGACAATAGCGGCATTTGCATGGCTTAACGCAATCTGGCAAGATAAACGGTTAGTACTATGCATGAAAATCAGATTAATGCGTACATTTGTCCTGTCAATATGCCTCTATGCTTGTGAGATATGGACAGTTACAGCAGACCTTCAGCGAAAGGTTACAGGCCTTATCGATCAGTTTTATCCGAAGACTTTTAAACGTCACGTACAAAAATCTACCTACAAATAAGGAAATACAAGATAGAATTACAACAGCAATAGGGCCTTTTGAAAACCTTATGGCTACTGTCAAAATAAGGAAATCTCTTCGTACGGTCACAAATCGAGATCAAATGGTTTTGAAAATACTATCCTGCACGGAAAGGTGCATGGCAGACGACGAATAGGCCGTCCCAAAAAGAGGTGGGGGGATAACATAAAATAATGGACCAATCTCCGACCAGAAGAGGCACAGACAGCGGCCGCTGACAGAGAAGGGTGGCATGGGGTTGTTAGGATGTCTTCATGTGTGCCCCAACAACCTCACTAGTTACGGGATGACCTGACCTGATCTCACTACAGTCTATCCTTCTTTTATTTCATTTTTTAACTTAACTTAACTTAACTTCTTTATTCTGGTTTAGAAGACTGCAGAGTCTGTGTACAACCAGTTTCGTTTACATTTTCTTGCTACAAAAGCTATGATCATCAAATCTATTCTTAAATGCATTAATTGTTCTTGCCTCCATTGTGTCCTGCGGAAATGCATTCCAAGCATTCCCCACTCTCTGACTAAAAAAATATTTCCTAATATCTAATTTGGACCTTTCTTTAGTTCATTTGTGGCTATGCCCTCTTGTTCTTGTAGGTGGTTGTATTTTGAAGAAAAAAACTTGTTAGTCTAATTTAAAGTTTCCTTTGATTATCTTATAAACCTGCATTGTCACCTCAAATTCTTCTCTTTTCTAGACACTGTAGGTCGGTTTTTCTGAGTATTTCCTCATAACTGTAATTCTGGAATCCCACTTTAAGCTTTGTCGCTCTTTTTTGTATCCTTTCTAGTATGTTTATATCCGCTCTATGATAAGGACTCCACACCTGTACACAGTACTCCAATCTAGGTCTAACTAATGCTTTATACAGTTTGACTATCACTTCCTTGCTCCTATGTTTAATATTTCTTTTTTATGACACCTTACATTGCATTTGCCTTTTTCACTGCTACCTGGACTTGATCACTCACTTTACCTGTATGATCTATTATAACCCCTAGGTCCCTTTTCTTTTCCATCATTCTAATATTGTTCTCGTCCATTCTATAATTATGTTCCACATTGGATCTACCTATATGGATGGCTGTACATTTATCTACATTAAACTCCATTCACCAGCTCACAGACCATTCTCACATTTTATCTAAATCCGACCACAATATATCTACTTCTGCTATAGATGAAACACTACTACATAGTTTTGTTATCAGCAAATTTTGCAATCATGGATCCCATATCAATGTCCAAATCATTTATATATATCAAGAACAAAATTGGTTCCAAAATTGAGCCCTGTGGCACTCCACTCTTTACTTCACCCCACTCAGAGTACTCCTTATTTATGCCAACTCTCTGTCTTCTTCCCGTTAAGCAATTTTCAATTCATCTGGCAATTTCTCCATCTATTCCATGTGGTTTTAACTTTCTAAATAATCTTTAATGAGGTACTCTATAAAAAGGCCTTTGCAAAATGTAGATAAGTAACATCCACTGGTTCCCCTTTATCTATGATTTTAGTAACATCCTCCATGAATTGCAATAGATTTGTAAAGCATGATCTCCCTCTAGTAAACCCATGCTAACTATTTCTGATCAAATTAAACTTGTCTAAATGCATTACAATGTTTTCTTTGATTATTGACTCTTAACAATTTACAGACTATGCTTGTTAAACTCACCGGTCTATAATTTGCTGGGTCTGATTTTTTGCCCGTTTTCAATAAGAGTATCACTCCTGCATCTTTCTAGTCCCCTGGAACAATACCTTTTTGCAAGTAAATGATAACATAATATAGCCAATGCTTTTTCTAACAGGTCTCTTGTTTCAAACAGCAGTTACGGATGAATACCATTTTGACCTGAACATTTATCCTCTGTCTACCCCTCCAATTTAAAAAAACAAACATTTCCTCTGTAATACAGATCGATCTTAATCCCACTGTATCCATGTCTCTTTGGAAAATGTCTATAGGCTCTGGGATCTTGGAGCAGTCTTTTTTTGTGTAGACTGAGCCAAAGTACTGATTGAGTAGATTAGCTGCCTCCCTATTCTCACTTAATATTTTTCATGTGCTATCTATGATTTTATGCTATCATCCACTATGTACCTCTGGTTACAAAATAATATGGGCCTAACACCACATTTCCCATGCGCCACATGGCGTGATGGGATATTTTATCAATGAGAGGGTCTACTTCGTCTTTCATTCCCTGTTTATTTCTAACATAAGAAAAGAAGCTTTTATTATCAGTCTTGATTTTATTAGCAAGTTTTTTTTTCTAAGTCTAATTATTTCCTTTTTATTCATTTTCTGAGTTTTGTTTTGCTTGTCCAAATATATCAAATATATTTCTTTTTGATTTACTACCTCTATATATTTTTTCAAGGATTTATTTTTTATTTTTTCTATATTTAACTACAAATCTAGTTAACCACTTTTTACACTTGAGGTTTACCTCCCTATATAGAACACATTCCTCTTTTAGCTTTTCTAGAACTGTTTTGCAACTCGCCCACTATTGTTCAACATCGGTTCTAAACCTTTTAGTCCTGTGGATCTCTTCTTGGCATAAGTAACAGTTTGTACTGATGTTATTAGGGAGTGCAATGCTTTTCTATAGTGCTTCAGCTTTTTTTTGTCTGTCTCATAGTGCTCGCTGATTCTAACTGTTGGTGTGACACATTTTCTGCATATCTGATATATTTGTGTTCTGATAGAGTATCTGGCAGATTGTCCCTATTGTATTTATGTTACTGCAAATGCATTTTCTTGTATTTGTCTTCTATGAGATAGTGACAGCTAAATTTTTGCACTGCATTTATTTTACTGTTATTATAGATTTCTTTTTGTAGTGATGTAGGAGAATAGGCTCCAAGCACCTACAAGAGTTCATGTCTGAGTGATGTAGGTGAATAGGCTCCAAGCCAAGAGTTCCTGTCTGAGTGATGTAGGAGAATAGGCTCCAAGCACCTACAAGAGTTCATGTCTGAGTGATGTAGGTGAATAGGCTCCAAGCCAAGAGTTCTTGTCTGAGTGATGTAGGTGAATAGGCTCCAAGCCAAGAGTTCTTGTCTGAGTGATGTAGGTGAATAGGCTCCAAGCCAAGAGTTCTTGTCTGAGTGATGTAGGTGAATAGGCTCCAAGCCAAGAGTTCCTGTCTGAGTGATGTGTTTACAAGTTGTCTTCCTGAAATAGTTTCTCTGGAAGTGTGTTGTCTATCTTTATTGTTCTGTTGACAGTAACTTTCTTTTGGTGAAGGTGCATCTATTTTGAGCATCTGAGCAGTAGAGTGGAAGAGCACTCGCTTCTCACAGCAAATGTATCAAGTTCAATTCCCATTATCCAGGTAACCAATCTGTAAATTGTTAGCTGGTTAATGTTACGGAGACAAAGGCAGTTCAGTTAATCCCGTGACCCATCAGAGCATTTGGGCACACTTGAAGACACTCCCACACCATCTCTCTCTGCTACTGTCATTCGTGCCTCACCGGGATGAAGGTTTGACCACTCAGTGATGTTGTCTGCCCATCTCTTCCTTGGACGTCCCCGTCTTCTCTTTCCTGGCATGGAACCATGCAGTAATTCCGTTGGACCTCATGACGTGCCCATACCAAGACATCTTTTGCCTTTTGATAGCTGTGAACAGATCCTCAAAAGGCTCAATTGCGTTTTCCACTCTTCGTCGTATTTCTACGATCCTTATATGTAACATTTAAGAGTTCTAAAGCACCTCATTTCCATTGCATGTGTTCTGCACTGGATATTCGCAGTAATAGTCTGTCTCACAGGCATACACAAAATATTGAGAGCACCAATGAGCGCATTAATCTAACTTTTATGCTGAGGGCGAGCTGCTTATCCTGCCATATGGGATTTCAAACGCATATGTGCCGCTGTTGTCTGTGCTATTCTGGCAATTATCTCAGACTGCGAGTCCTTGTCACTGATCAGTGATCCAAGATACTTGAACTGGCGTACAACTTCGAGTTCCTGACCATTTGCTTTTATCACAGATGTAAACCCTTCCGTGTTATTAGTCATCAGCTTTGTTTTTTCTTCATTTATCTCCATGCCATAGCTCTGCACCACTCTGTCCAATCTACTAATCAACTCTTGGAGTTCCATTTCCGTGCCTGCCAGACCATCCATATCATCTGCAAATCGTAGGTTTGTAATCGTCTTGTCACCTGTTCTGACTGTACCAACATGTCCCTCCAGGGACACCTAGTATTCCGTCTACAGAAACTGCACTTGACGCCTTCTCATAAAGGTTCCCAATTACCTTCATAGTAATACTATTGATCTTATAATGCTTCATTGTAATCAATAGCGCTGTATGCCATTCTCTGTTGAACGCCTTTTTGAAATCGATGAAGACATGATATATGTGTTGTTGATACTCATTTAATATCCACAGATTAAATATCTGTTAAGTGGTACTTCTTCCCGCTCGAAACCCTGCTTGCTCCTTGGCAATGATATTCGCTGCCTGTGGTTTTAATCTGTTGAGGATTATTCTCCAGAGAACTTTGCTAGGATGACTAATGAGGCTAAATGTTCTATAGTTCTGACACATCTTTAGGTTGCCTGATTTAGGCAGCAGTAAAACCATTGATTTCATCCAGATGGTTGGAAGAGTTCATGCTTGAATTCTTGTGCAGCGCTAGAAAACATTACATGCTGAAAGTTGCTGGACTTTCAACCAATCTGAATGACTATCCAGCAAGTGGAGTGATTAGGACTAGTGCGTGGTTTATAGGACTAGTGCGTGGTTTATAGGACTAGTGCGTGGTTTATAGGACTAGTGCGTGGTTTATAGGACTAGTGCGTGGTTTATATGACTAGTGTGTGGTTTATAGGACTAGTGTGTGGTTTATAGGACTAGTGTGTGGTTTATAGGACTAGTGTGTGGTTTATAGGACTAGTGTGTGGTTTATAGGACTAGTGTGTGGTTTATAGGACTAGTGTGTGGTTTATAGGACTAGTGTGTGGTTTATAGGACTAGTGTGTGGTTTATAGGACTAGTGTGTGGTTTAACAGTCTTGCTGTCTCACATGCATTCTCTACTTGGTAGACAGACATTAACACTCCCAGACAGACAGACAAATAATCTGAATGACTGTCCAGCAAACAGAGTGATTAGACTAGTTTTTGGTGTAACATTCTTGCTTTCTCCAAGACAACTGAGGTCATGTACCAAACAGCATTAGCGTATAAACAGTCAGTGGTTACAATGAGGGGACAAGGATTACAAGCAGTTGAAAAGTATGTCTACACTGGAAGCATGCTGTCGAGATCAGTGATTATTGCTAATAAGCTGGCTAATATAATAGCAAAGGCTAGCACAGCTTTCGGTAGAATGCGCTCAACAGTGTGGGAGCGTCGATGAATCAGCATAATGACTAAGCTAAAAGGTATACAGTGCCGCCATCCTCCCCACTCTGCTCTACACTTCTGAGAGTTGGACTGTTTGCGCTGGTGATGCCAGGAGACTTCTTCTTCGTACACTGTCAGACGTCAACTTGAATTTGTTCGAAGAAAGCAGCTGTCATCCTGAGGCTGTCGACACTGCCATAGAGCTTGTCTAGTGTTGGCACTGGTGATGGTCACATGTGCTTTCTCTGGTCCTCGTATGTCGGGCAGTTTTGCAGCAGATGTTCAGCGGTCATTTTCCCTGTACCACAGGTGCATTCGTCAGTGCCACTTATCTTCAGTTTATTGAATAGATGGTACCTACCTCAGTCTGTTGTGGCCTGTGCGGAGTCTGAAGACCACAATCTGCTCTCTTCTGTTCAACTGGTAATAGGCATCATTTTTTGTGTATCCATTATGCTCTGTTTCCCATTTGGCCATGTATCTGGCCCTAATAAACCTTTTGGACTCTTCGTAGGTCACACTAGAATCTGGTTGTGGTAATCTTGCACCTTCTTTTGCCAGTCTGTCTGCCTCCTCGTTGCCTTGAATGTTACAGTGGGATGGAACCCACTGCACCACTACTCTTTTTGGTCCGGATTGCTATGCCAGGAGACTAAATCGTTTCCACATTAACTGTCTGAAACGCATACTGCATTCATGCTGGCAAGACCATTTCACAGATAATGAAGTACTATCCAGAGGCAATATGCCAGATATTCGTGTACTTTTGCAAAAAACTTAACTGAGATGGGCTGGGCACCTTGTTTGAATGTCAAGTGAAAGGCTTCCAAAGAGGCTACTGTATAGTGTACTGAGTGAATTAGAACAATCACAGGGAAGTCTAAAAAAGTGTTTCTAGGATGGTATGAAGAAGTTCCTTAAGTGCTGTCAAATAGACAACACCTGGAAAAACCTGGCAAAAAGGTAATTCAACTTGGAATAGTGCTGTCCCAAATGGCATTGAAATCAGCACAATTATAAAGTCTAGAACACAGGCAATACCAGAGGCAGCTGCAGACTATGTTTGCTTGCCGTGTCATAGAACTTTCTGCGCTCACATTGGCCACAAGTGCACCCACATACTCAAGGACGCAGCATGACATGCAATGATGTTGGTGGTCCTCATCGACGACAATGGATGAATTGTTATTATTACTACATGCATTCTCTACTTTGATAGACCGACATAGAAATTACAATTGAATATTCGAGTATACATATATAGGCCATAATAAAATCTACACAACACAGGAACTTCATATGAATTAATTTAATCATTTCATGAGTATAACTTTTAAAAATATTGAGAAAAAAAAACCAAAACACCAGGGCATGTTTAGCTGACATATAAGATACCTGAACCAGATGGCCAGTACTGGTAACTACAAATATATGGCAAACACGTAGGAATTTCTAGTACTTACGACAATTACAAGATTAATTTACAATAAAGTCTCTTAACACTTCATCCCTGACTGCAGTGCCTGTTATAGCAACACCTTCATATTTTGATCATATACAGGGATATTGTTTATTTAGCTTTCAGACAAAGCCAGACGCTAACTCCACCCTTGGCAGGGATTTTGTTTGTGTGAATGGTCAGACATGGAATTCAATTAAGTTGGAGAGTCTTCTACCCAACAGGGGCTAAACCACACTACTATTTGTCTCTTACAACATGCTCTCAGTGTGGCAGTGGTGCTTTTCTTGTCTCTGTCACACACAGGGCCTTCCTGGAAATCACACAGGTTGGGTGTTATGTTGTAAACTAGTTTGTTTCTACCCTGGAGCCCATGGCCATCAAAAAGATAATTCATAGATAGCTCAGTAGAAACAAATATCTGATTTCAACCTGAAATAAACAGATATTTACTTGGCTGGATGCACGAAGTAAGGTCCGTTAATGGTTGGATGTCATGTAAGAAGAGTTTGGAGGTAGATACATGTGAGAGCCTGAGTTCAAAAGCCCAGTAATGTTGTCCTGCACATTTGGATGGTGAGGAATCCACTCTAAGCGCGTACCCCCCCCCCCCCCCCCCCCCATCTTTTCCCTGAAGCAAGCTTAAAAGGACTTTCCTATTGCATGCAGAGACAGAACACACAAGAGGAAGATAAGTCTCCCGACTGCAAATCAGCAAGTTGTTGAATGGCAGACAGAGTAAGTCTTTAGTACTAGGAAGCAGGGTAAAACTAACAATGACTTTGAAGCTGTATCAATGAAAATATCTTGACTGATGCTAATACTTGCCATTGCTCAAGCCTATTTTCATCATCAGGCTGAAGACAATAGATGGTAGTTATTTTCTTTAACTAGAACATCAATGTTTTCGCTGATAATTTTGAAAACAAAAAATGTGCACCAAATAAAATGTATTGAGAAAAACAGAAAACACAGGCTTCATTAGTGAAACAAAGGAATCAATAAACCTGAATGACATGGAAAGACAGATATTCCCTGCCAACATCCAGGTTTCAGCAATAATGCTACAGAATACATTTACTTATATACATTTAATCTATTCTATATTTACAAACACATCTATATAGGGTGTCTACTGCATGCACTCAATTTCTACATAAATATACAGATTTGCAGTGGCATGGTTTTAATGTGAGCTAAGAATGGGTCATGTGACACTAAATATAGTTATAATATTGCTGAAGTGAATTCATATGCATGGATTTATTGAATATCTCAACAAGAGAATGGCAAAGTGAGATGACCTCATGTGGACTTTATACATTGGAGATTGCCGCAGCTTGTCTACGGATAACAGCATATTACTTCTGCAGTAAACTGATTCCATGATAAGTTACAATGCATATTTAATGAAACAATTGAAGTATCATACAGGAACAATTTTATGTAATAAATGTAGTAAACAAATTAAGATGAAAATAAGTAGGTATCTGCACTGAGATTGGCACACCCCACCTACACAGAAATCCTTTTTTTGGTCTAGTTCTAAAGTTAAATTGTAGGCAATTTTTAATAGTCTTGTAACCATAGCATCTAATATCAAGATTTGGTGAATTCGACTACCATAAAATGTACAAAACTGTACATTTTCACAACCTGTATTGTGACATGGACCATTTTAGCAGTATTCTTTGTCTGATCTTGGTGGAATTGAGTTTTTAACTCTTTCATTTATTCCCGTATCATATATGGTGAGTTATTTCTAGAACTTTCTTTTATTCCTGTTTCAAACATAAAGGGGTCGTTTCTGGAAACTTAATTGTTGTCCTAATTTAGGACTTCCACTTTTCAGAAAGCTGTACTCCGATCAGTCAACAGCCATCAACATGGAGTCAAGAATCTCCACCACCAAAATTGGTAATAATTTGCTGTGGGCTCAGATGCTGAAAATCAGCATTTTCTTAAGCAATAAAGTATTTTTAATTGTACAGTACACTGTTTGGTTTAGATCTAACACTTTTAAGCACTTTAAATAGACATAGTGTGTATGTGACTTCAAGTTTTTATATGTACTGGGAAATTTTTAAAAATGAAAGTGACCTGCTTTATTGCGATATTTGCTTTATTGCAGTAGTTTGGAACCAAACCAGCAATATCTTAGGTGTGTCTGTTTAAAAAAAAATACATTTATGTTTTTAGTAGCAAAGTTAAAGGTTTGTGGTTTATTTATGTGCAATTGTAATATTTTTTTTTACATTTGTCAATTCATATTTATGCTTTATTTATGTGCAGTTGTAATATTTATTTTTACATTTCTCAATTCATATTTATGCTTTATTTATGTGCAACTGTAATATTTATTTTTACATTTATTTGTCAATTCATATTTATGCTTTATTTATGTGCAACTGTAATATTTATTTTTACATTTATTTGTCAATTCATATTTATGCTTTATTTATGTGCAACTGTAATATTTATTTTTACATTTATTTGTAAATTCATATTTATGCTTTATTTATGTGCAACTGTAATATTTATTTTTACATTTATTTGTCAATTCATATTGTATGTAAAGGAAATACATTTTTTAATGCACTTTCATTTTAAATTTCATGTAGATTCTGATAACTCTTTTAGGGGAATCTAGGACCAGTGCAATACATGTTATGAAAGGTGACTAAGCAGGGTGGTGCATGGGTTTGGCTACCTCACAATAAAAGCAAACACATGCCTTGGCATGGGTTTTTAGCAAAGGGGTCCTATACACTTACTAGAGCTATACAAGAAATATTTTCAACTATAAATCAATAGTGTTATTACAGTTAATTGCATTTTAAAATCACAGGAATGTAGTATTACTCACTCCTCTAACCAATATGTTATTCTGTGTTTGTTGTCACTATATTGTTATGAAGAAATTATGGTACAGCACCAACAAAATGACAAAAGTAAAAGTCTTGAGAGCACTGTGTTTTTCCTGTGGCCGCATATGGCTGCGAATCATGGACGATTACCAAAACTTCTAGACAAAGAATCGAATCCTTCAAGTCAAAATGTTACAGAAAGATCCTCAGAATACCCTGGACAGAGAAAAAGACAAATGTAGACAGACATTCGGCAAGAGTTGAGCATGGAGAACTGGTTTATCAAATCCATTTTGGCTAGAAAATGCAAATACTTTGGTCACATCAAGAGACACAACGGTCTTGAGAGAACGGTGATCTAAGCATTGGTGCCAGGTAAAAGAGGAAGGGGTAGACCAAGAAGACGATGGCACCAAGATATCCAGGAATGCCTGAGTATGACTGGGGCGGAGGCTGGAGTTTTGGCAAATGAACGAGTTTCTTTCAAACAGACTGTGATGGTAGCGACGTTCTATAAAGGGCATGCTACATGATGATGATGAGTGCAATAGCCCTATTGAAAAATAGTAAATATTCCTTGCCTTGAAAAATAGAAAAGTAATATAGAATTTCTTTGTGGGCAGCCAGTTTACCAGTCAAATGACTTAGCTATGAATTGCATACTGCACCAAGCTTCTAAAAAGTGAAGGCAATATTTGCTTAAGATTAATCACAAACACAATTTGGAAAGACGTGCATGCTGTTAGAAGAGTAATGATGGATACACATGTTGGTGCTATCATATGAGTATGGTGTTAAAAAGCTCAGCCCTGCAAGGCATTATCTTGAAGTTTAATCGATATTGTACACATCATACATGCATTGCTGTCTGTCCACAAACAAGCCATAAAATTATTCAGTGTTTTGTTGAAAATGTGTTACACATACAGTTATGATAGTTCCATAAAAGGAACTGCCAACACAGATGGAGTGTTGAGATTTGATTGTGCTAAGTTTCAGTTGTTTTGTGAGTTGCAATTTTTTCTCGATGTCTTGACTTTCCTAATAATGAGTCGGGATCTAATTTAAAGCTTGATAGACTTAATTGTTTCTAATGGGGAAGGACTATCTGCGTTGCAAGAAGTAAGAGCTCTAAACAGTTCACTGCTATTATGTGGATGCTGCTACTTGAATGGTAACAGCTGGTAGGAGGCTCAGGGGGAATGAGCTTTAAGAAAACACATAATGACAGAACAACAACTTTTGACTTATGGTCAAGAACAACAACCAATACAGTTGGAGATAAGATGAAGATAGAATACAACAGGATCAGAAGTTTTTACAACATATGTGCTATCAGAACACTCAGTATTCACACACTTCGCAATTTCTGAGGGAGACTGAGCATTTATTGGTCTGCCAGACATCCTGAAAATAACGGAAGACACTCAAAAGGAATCCTAATAATATTACTAGACATGCACTGGATTGTAACTCACAGTGAATGAGAGGAGTAGGGGAGTACAAAGAACACCTGACAGAGAAAATCTGGAGTCTCATTAAGGGAGCTTTAGAAAGATGCCCAAAACAGAAATAACTGGAGACCATATTCTGCAGTCCTTTGATCCCAAACTGTAACCAGAAAAATTCACTCAAAGTCCAGTAACTCATTTTGGGGAGCTTACCTTTGAATATAAAATATGTAACATTTCAAGTTTCTCCTGTGGGGAAGGACAACTATTAACAAAGTTCTTTCTGATCATATTAAGGCATTCATAGCCATGAAAAAATAATTGCCAATCAAGCTGAGAAGTTCATCTGCTTTAATATCAGATGTGAAGTTTGTCCCAAACTAGACAAATGTAAAAGTTGTTTAGTATTACTTACGTAGTACACACATATTATGACTGTCAAACAATGGCTGTTTTATCCCATTCGGCGGACAGCCACTCTCCCCCTTCTCTCTCTTCTCTCACCTCACTCTGTTTCATTTGACTCTGTCCTACAGTCACACCCTTGCACAACTTTCACACGCGCCCTCGTGGTAAAGCCCTTCCATAGCACTTTGGTTGGGCTAGCTTCTGAGGGCGCACAAACCTAGCATAGGTACATACAGATGCACACATGCATCCAAGCACTGGTTTATGCGTCCTGATATCGCCCAATTGACTACGGTCTGGGGTGGAAAATGGCGCGCCTCCGCCAGTAGAAACTAGTGAGGCAAACATCTAAGCAAAAAAAAAAAAAAGCTGTTTTATCCTTTTTATATGGAAATTGATGGAAGGGGTCACTATAGTGAAATGAACAAAAAGTATGACATTGGTGTGTTGTTTGAATCACTAAGCGTTCTAGCGTTCTCTAGTATCAAGGAAGATGAGATCAAGATGATAAACTCAGCAGTTCCCATGTTCACACTGTATGTATAAAAAACCTCTGGAGTTGAAAATAAAAAAAAAGGAAGGCTATTGGTCTTCCTCCAGCCAAAAGTTCTAAAGGCAACCAAATAACCACCTATTATTATCCCACATAAAGGTCAAAGGATGGCTAACCCTCCATCATGCAAAGACACAACAGGCCAACCACCTATTTGTCTGTACACTCGATTGCAAATATATACAATGACCTCTACATCCCGAAAGTAGAAAAGGAGCGACTAAGAGAAAATATAAAAATGCGGATCATAATAATAGTTAAAAATAACAAATATAAAACAAATCACTAAGTGTTAGAAACGAATATATCACAGACTGCAAGTTATACATATTCAAGCAGTGTTGTTATATTATATATAATAACAATATATATATATATATATATATATATATATATATATATATATATATATATTATATATTCTTTTAATATTCATAATATTTACAGAAGTTATTTAATGTAATTTGTCACTTGCATGAGAACCATAATGCAAATAATACAAGAAATGAATTATCTATGTTAGATGGGGTGTCAAGGAAGTAGTGATGTACACATCCCAATGTGCTGCCACTATTTATAGTAAAAAGCCAACATACTAACAACAAATGAAATGTTATATAATTATGTGAGAAACTAATTTGACCAAAATTTATACAGTTAAAATAAAAGGAAACAAAAGTGTACAACATGGCCCTAATATTTAATGGCATCACCCAATACCTGATTGACAGGTGTACTTTTCAATCAATGACAGGTGTGTTTGTCAATCAATGCTTATCACAGGCACTGAGGAAATGTGATCACTAACAGTTATATATTAAACATGACGTCTGCCCATTGCAAGCCAGTTCTAGCTAGACCTATAGCCTGCCACGTAGTGATAGCAGCTAGTCGCCGACACTAACAACAAAACTCAAACATTTCAGGACAATGTTCTGCCTTTAAAGCACGAACTGCTCGACAAAAGCTTGACCTTCATTGGGGTTGAAGGTGACACAAAATTTGAGCATCAAATCTAGTGCATGAAGTACGTCCTCATACAGCCAAGGAGTCCTGTTCTATATTTGGCATGCAATAGTTGTTGGAAGGGTCACTGTTGCTATCTCCATGATCGGCTACTTCATCTGAGGTTTCAGTGGTAGTAGTCGCTGCAGCTGTTGCCGCCATACACACAGAAGATGATGCACTTGCTAAAGATGATGAAGAAGCGGAGAACTGCGATGATGAGGAACTTGCTGATGCTACTTTATGTGGTGACCATGGGTTGCTGTAGGGTGCACTAGATTCCCGTCGTGTCCACCGTTGTTCCTTGCGCTGAGCTAACAGCATCTGTATACGCTGCATTTTGCCTCTCAGCAAAGTATTGTCTGGATCTTCTTCAGGATTATGGACTGTAAAAAGAAGAGAACCACATATTTATCAATTAAAAACATACTGAAAAGCTGACCTCACAAATAGTCTATTAAATAAAATTTGTGAGATAGTACAAACCTCAACCTAGAGGACGGCGTGGCCTAGTGGTTAAGTGACACGCAACCAAAGGTGCTGGGTTCGATCCCCATCACAGCACTGGCCGTTACCCCAGGGAAGCAAGTCCTTAGAAAATGCAGGAGGAAGCAGACCCTTACATAAAATGCATGCTGAAGTCGGATGCATTGGGCCGACAGGCACAAAATAAAAACCACAGTGCAACACACATCGCCTAGGGGAATAGATAAATAAGGCGAACGCAAAAAAAAAAAAACCAAAAAAAAAACCTCAACCTTTCATATGATTTTCTTCAATTATCATTAAACAACCACATATACTTCCTCGTAACACTGATGAACTATCTAAGAATTTCTCATTGCCATATAAATTGCATCCTAAAATAGGTAGGAGAGGTTCATACTATCACTTTGCTCTGTCGGTGGAGCTGTTCAATATATTCTGCACAGGGACATTCTGTTACCCAATTTGTTAAAGAGATTATATTTTGAGTCTAAGGCAGCCTGTTTTCAGAAGATATATTCACTACATTGCTTCCTAACCAGAAACAGGTGTTTTTATATTTTCATCATAAAACTAGGCCAGTTAAATAGTTCATCTCCATAGAGTGTGATGGAGAAAGTCATTGAGTCATTATTCTCCTCTAGTTGAGCTGACATACTTGGAAGTAATGTTCTTTGTTGATAAACTTTGTATTTCTCTAGAGAGTTTCACATTTTTTTTCCAACTGGAATTTGCATTTTCTTGTTCAACATTGTGACAAAATACGAGTGTGCTGAATGGGACATAAACGTTTTTTCACTGTAATTATATACAACAAACAAGGAACATATTTTGCTTGCCGTAAAATTGGGAAAAAATGTTACTCGGGCTACAAGAGAGGCGGAAGACAAATACATACCATGACACTGAGTTACAACCCGGTAGAAAATGAGACAAAAAAAGAAGAAGAAAGAACAAGGAACATATTTTGTCATAAAAGTAGGAACTAGTCCCACTAACCTGAGCTAATCTTGGCTATGGGGCTGGTCGGTGGGGTCAATGGAAGTGTAGTATTGCACTGGCAGTCAGTCGGCATATTTCTAGCAGCTAGTCCTTGGCTTGGAGTGGGGCTTGGAGTGGTACACTGTGGGCCTGCCACCAGGAGGTCATTGAGGATGTGCAGAATAGTGCTGACACTCCTCCGAGGCTGACCATTTCCATCTTGAAGTGATGGATCCAGGGTTCCTGAAGAAGAAGAGAGCTAGTTATGTTTAACATTGAATATAACTAGACTTGGAACAATGGAAAATGGCTCATGGAGCCAGCAGTGTCATTGCATGTGAGTTCCTCCATACATGCTGTGTCCCCATACATGCTGTGTCTCCATGCATGTTGTGTCCCCATATATGCTGTACCCCCATACGTGCTGTACCCCATACGACGTGGTACCCCCATACGTGCTGTACCCCATACGATGTGCTGTACCCCATACGTGCTGTGTCCCGATACGTGCTGTGTCCCGATACGTGCTGTGTCCCGATACGTGCTGTGTCCCGATACGTGCTGTGTCCCGATACGTGCTGTGTCCCCGTACGTGCTGTGTCCCCGTACGTGCTCAGCCCATTACATTATTTAAAAGCCGACAACAGATTATGAACTCTGTGGCTCCAGTGGTGGCTCTGAAATTTGTCAGACTTTCTCAGGTACCCATTTACAGTTTGGTCGACTATGGGAAGCAGTCATAAAAAACCTATGACATGCTTGGTCACAGATAACTGAGCGCACCATGATCTGAACCTGGAATGTTGGGTTTCTAAGCCACTATTACAACCCCTTGGCCACATGTTCCCAAATTAGACTTAATATGAGTTATATGTCCCATTTTACTCCTGTAGGAAAATATGACCACCACAACAGCAGGCATATATACAGGATACCTGCACAAAGTATTTATATGTTTTCACAGTAAAAGCTTCTGTGGTTTTACATGGTGAGGCTATCAGCGTCATGCACAACACTACTTCTTGTCCCTTTATCATTGTAGTCAGAGTAAAGGACCACCATTACAGCTGGCCTCTGACAGGAAGCCTGTGTCAAAGCAGTTTACATGGTTTCTGTAAGAATTTGTTTTACATGATGAGGCAGATAGCCCGACGCACAACTCTCTTTTGTCACCTTTTACTAGAAGTGCAGTAGGCATATTCCTTCCTTCCCAGTAAAGGACCCAAAGATCAACTCAAGATAGACATAATAGACACGGATCATAATTATAACATTTGACATTTGTCAATCAGCTAGTCAATCTTGAGTTTGTTTTCTCGGTTAATATATCATAGCCATGTATCATTTCTTTGGGTTTGTTATCTCAGTTAAATGTCATAATGATGTATCATTTCTTTGAGTTTGCTATCTCGGATAATATATCACGATGATGTATCATTTCTTTAACTTGACACCCGAAACACCATTCGTAACTTTAATCCCTAACTCAGACAGGTGAGAACTTGTATAAACAATGTAATAAAGTCAATTTTGACAAAAAATGACAACTTTGCAACAAAAGTCACAAGCCATGTACAAGGTAGGTGACCCTATGAGCAAATCTAATGCAAACACCCCACTTTTCTTTGCTTTGTCAAAGAGATTCAACTCAAAATAGAAACAAATTATCTGCAAACTCCAGAACATAAGTATCTGGTTTAGAAGAGTTGTCAAACACAGGAGTGGCCAACTAAAAGTTCAGCAAATAAACATGAGTGAAAGTCAAATAGTCCCTATAAGAAAACTGGAAAAATAAACATACAGCTGCCAGCATAATGTACTGATGGATGTTTACATAGTGGTGAAATTGTTGTGCTGATTTGATTTTATTCTTTATGGAGGGGGAGGAGGACTTTGAATCATTATTGACATTGCAATTATTCTGTAATAACAGGATGTGGAAATACAGAGAAATATTTCTCAATGACGTTAAGAAAGGTGATGAATATATGAAACTTAATACATAGTTCAAGGCCAGAGAGTAGCACATGACCACTTTCAAACAATGGCCTGACCTTGGAAGGTTCCTGTGTAGACTCCACGACCTAGATGCTTCATGCTGTCAATGATTGCCCCGGGGCTTGGTGGGGAAGAGGCTAACGAGTTGGTTGTGAAGCTGGGCAGAGGCTGTCTTTGTGGAAGCTGCAGCAAAGTTTGACATGAAGATGTTGCTGGAGGATTTATAGAACCTGTTGCTGCTGGTGGTGGGCTCAATCTTGGTACAGCTGAGGTAGACATGGTTGTAGGTGGCTGTGATAGAGAGAGAACAACTCTTAAATGTGATATTACCTTGGCTAAAGTGCTGACACAAAATTCCAGCAAAAATGAAAAACGTAAAAAAAAGGCAAAGATAATTATTCATTTAAAAACCATAGTTTTGATATTGTAGAAGTGAAAGAATTATAATCCCAAAAATATTTTAGAAGTCCCACTTTATTCTTCAAGTTTCTATTTTCACTCCTGCTGGAGTATAGGGTCACTTTTTTAGTTGGCATCCTTTAGGATATCTGCATGAAAACATTTGGCGTGCATTAGCAGCTATTTGTTTTATATAATGAGGTTGCTAGCCCCATTACCAACTCTCATCAGTCACATTTTAACTTTATGATGCATGTGGAGATGCAGTGGACTTATTCCTACCTCCCAGGTAAGGGGGCTCAGGAATCTACTCAGGGAAGAAGTATCACCCTAAAGGTTTGAACAAATGAACTCTACTAAGTAAACTCTGACAAATATTTGAGTATGACATAACTAATTTATGAACAATGGTCTAAAACTGATAAGATTACAAGATGAACAATTTGTGTGTGCAAATGACAAGATTAAATCATGAACATTATTTGAGAAGTGACAAGACTAAACTATGAACGTTTGAAAAATGGCAGGACTAAATTGTGAACAAATCTTCTAGAACAATGTTCTGGAAATGACACAATGAAACTTGAGCAATCTCTATAAATGTGAGGATTAAATTATGAGCAATGTTTTAAAATTGACAAAGCTTTACAACGCCTTAACGAGTCGAGGTCCTTATCTGATGTATTCCTTCTAGCTTACCTTCAAGGTCATTCTCCTCTCATTTGTATTTTTAGATGAGTTCTGGTGCTCTGTCCAGGAGGCTCCAGTAGTCCTGACTTCCTCTTCACCATTTTTTTGTACTTTTTATTCAGTAGTCCTGACTTCCTCTTCACCATTTTTTGTACTTTTTATTCACTCTTCTGGTAAGTATTTTCTTTAGTGTATCAGTAAATAATGGCATGACATGAGATATGTAAGAAAATCGGAAGGTTCATCAACCAAAAAATTCAGGCAAAGTGTACTCACAAGTGAAGAGCTAACATTCATCTCATGGAGTTTGTAGAGTTTCTGGGACAGGCATCTTGTTGCTTCTGCAATGGCTGAAGGTGACAGTCCTGTCTGAGATAACACAGCAGCTGCTGCTGGGGTCATGGGTGTTACACTTGGCCTGGGCTGGGGTGGCCTTTGACCTTGAAGCATTGACAGCTGCAGTTGGACGAAGACCATGTTCTCTCCCATACGGATGGCCAGCATGAGAGGACTTCTGCCTGACAGGAAGTCATTCACCTATTCCAAGATATCAATACAGAGTATATACTATATGAAGGCCTATTGGTCGTAACGTAGGTTTCGTTTGTGTTCCGTCTCTGTGCGATATCTGACCATACCCATTTTACACTTTACTTACTTAGTCGCTCTTCTACAGAGAGGTAATTTAAAAAAAAATTATTTTATCTTGCTATATAATATAGCATGGTTTCGCAACTTGATTTCTGGGGAAAGACGTTTTGCAAAATGTCTAAAGAGGTTGCACAATAGATCCTGAACCTAACTGGCCGTTGTGGGCGGATATTGAGCAGTCATGTATGTCAGTGCCCAATTAATAGGCTATGTTCTCTATTGAACTAGTTTGTCATTTGACTTTTTGAATTTTTATTATTCAATATGGTCAACTACTGCTAATCCCACTTTTTGAATGTGTAAAGAATTGAATACAATCAGTAACAGAAGACCAGATACGTATTATTAAATTATAATATTTACAACTTGCAGATAATCATAACATATCGTAAGTTAAAGAAATCAGCAGTGTTATAGAGGAGTTTTCTTCTGAGACTTGATAATCATTTCTCTAGTTCATCATAGTTAAAGTTGAGGGAAGCTGAATATATACATGTTGTTATATTCAAATGTATGTGTGTTTGTGTGGTGAATATGTATTGACACAAAAGGTGACGCCATGGTGTCCATACAATTTTTAACTCTCAGGGCAAATATCCATCACCGAGATGCAAAGATGGCCTGAGTGATGCCCTTGGCACAACATGGTATTCCAAGACAAAAGACAGAAATTAATAAACGACGACTTGATATGCCTGATTGAACATCTGAATTATATATCAATCATCGTGTAGCATGTCCTTTGCAGAACATCGCTCGAATGACAGCCCGTCCTATGCAGAACGTCGCTCCAATGACAGCCCGTCTAAAAGAAACTCGATCTCTTGCCAAATCGCCTGCCTGTTCCAGAGCTATACCCGAGCATCCCTTGACATCTTGGTGTCATCGCCTTCTTGGTCTGCCTCTTCCTCTCTTCCCAAATCGCCTGCCTGTTCCAGAACTATACCCGAGCATCCCTTGACATCTTGGTGTCATCACCTTCTTGGTCTGCCTCTTCCTCTCTTCCCAAATCGCCTGCCTGTTCCAGAACTATACCCGAGCATCCCTTGACATCTTGGTGTCATCGCCTTCTTGGTCTGCCTCTTCCTGAGCTATACCCAAGCATCCCTTGACATCTTGGTGTGCCTCTTCCTCTCTGGTCCGGCACCATACATTCCATTTCCATTCTTTCAAGACAATTGCGCCTTTTGCTGTGGTCAAAGTATTTTAATGTTTCTGTTCATTTTAGAATTGATGAACCAATTCTCCTCTTTGCCCAACTCTTATGGAGTGTCTGCATTCTTCTTTGTTTCGGTCCATGATACTCTGAGGACCCTTCTATAACATTTCAACTCAAAAGATTAGATTCTCTCCAATGAGGTTTGGGTGTCCATGTTTCGCAGCCGTATGTTGCCACAGGGGAAAAATTTCAGTTTTGTTTGTTTGCTGGTATTCTGCATAGTTTCCTCAGGTTGTGTAGCCTCTGCATTACCATTGCCAACCTCATTTTGATTTCCATTGAGCAGTGGCCATTGTTGTAAATTCTGGATCCAGAATTTTGAAGATCATGACCTGTTCTATTTCCACACTCCCGATTTTGAATTTATTTCATTGGTCATTACCTTTGTTTTGTTTATGTTTACAACGAGATTGTGATTTTTGCTGCATTTGTTTACAGCTGAAATTAGCTGCTCTAATCTTTCTGCACTGTTTATTTGTATGCAAACAAGAACACTGTGAGACATTTGTTTTCTTCTTTGAACTGCTACTCTTGTATTTCCATTTCGTTCCTTATGAAGCATAAGTCTACTACCACCACAGTTGGTTCCTTACAGGAAGCCTGCGTCAAAGCACGCTGTGTACTTTTACAACGATAGTTTCTGTTTTCATTTGTTTCTTCCTTTTCTTCTTTGGCTTTCATCTTACAATGACGATTGTGAGGTTGCGTCATAAAGATGCCATACTTGCGCTTTTCAGCCCGACAGAGTTGTCTATTCTTGTCTGCCTCGATAACACTGGCAATGGCTTCTCCGTGCACACCAGTCACACATACAAATCAAGACACCGGTCACACATACACATCAAGACACCAGTCACACATACATATCAAGACACCAGTCACACATACTCATCAAGACAACGGTCACACATACACATCAAGACACCGGTCACACATACACATCAAGACACCGGTCACACATACACATCAAGACACAGGTCACACATACATATCAAGACACCAGTCACACATACACATCAAGACACCGGTCACACATACACATCAAGACACCAGTCACACATACACATCAAGACACCAGTCACACATACACATAAAGACACCAGTCACACATACAAATCAAGACACAAGTCACATATACAAATCAAGACACCAGTCACACATACAAATAAAGACACCAGTCACACATACACATCAAGACACCAGTCACACATACACACCAAGACACCAGTCACACATACACATCAAGACACCAGTCACACATACACATCAAGACACCAGTCACACATACAAATCAAGACACCAGTCACACATACAAATCAAGACACCAGTCATACATACAAATCAAGACACCAGTCACACATACAAATCAAGACACCAGTCACACATACAAATAAATCAAGACACCAGTCACACATATAAATAAATCAAGACACCAGTAACACATACAAATCAAGACACCAGTAACACATACAAATCAAGACACCAGTCACACATACAAATCAAGACACCAGTCACACATACAAATCAAGACACCAGTCACACATACAAATCAAGACACCAGTCACACATACACATCAAGACACCAGTCACACATACACATCAAGACACCGGTCACACATACACATCAAGACACCGGTCACACATACACATCAAGACACCGGTCACACATACAAATCAAGACACCGGTCACACATACAAATCAAGACACCGGTCACACATACACATCAAGACAACGGTCACACATACAAATCAAGACACTAGACACACATACACATCAAGACACCAGTCACACATACAAATCAAGACACCAGTCACACATACAAATCAAGACACCAGTCACACATACAAATCAAGACACCAGTCACACATACAAATCAAGACACCAGTCACACATACACATCAAGACACCAGTCACACATACACATCAAGACACCAGTCACACATACACATCAAGACACCAGTCCCACATACAAATCAAGACACCAGTCACACATACAAATCAAGACACCAGTCACACATACAAATCAAGACACCAGTGACACATACAAATCAAGACACCAGTCACACATACACATCAAGACACCAGTCACACATACACATCAAGACACCAGTCACACATACAAATCAAGACACCAGTCACACATACAAATCAAGACACCGGTCACACATACACATCAAGACACCAGTCACACATACAAATCAAGACACCGGTCACACATACAAATCAAGACACCGGTCACACATACAAATCAAGACACCGGTCACACATACAAATCAAGACACCGGTCACACATACAAATCAAGACACCGGTCACACATACAAATCAAGACACCGGTCACACATACAAATCAAGACACCGGTCACACATACACATCAAGACAATGGTCACACATACACATCAAGACAACGGTCACACATACACATCAAGACACCAGTCCACCTCTGCCAGTCTACACATCAATGATATACAGTCAACCTCAGTCTAGACATCAACGAGATACAGTCAACCTCAGTCTAGACATCAATGAGATACAGTCAACCTCAGTCTAGACATCAATGATATACAGTCAACCCCAGTCTAGACATCAATGATATACAGTCAACCTCAGTCTAGACAGCAATGATATACAGTCAAGCTATGTTAGTCTAGAGATCAATGATATACAGTCAACCTCTGTTAGTCTAGACATTAATGATATACCTGAGTCTCGGTTAAATTCTCCAGCGCCTGCATGATACTTTTATCTGACTGCTGCAACTGGAGATAAAAAAAGATTTACAAATACAGTGTTCTTTTATTTTTACAGGACAACAACACGCGCTCACTCACTCCATACACTCACCGAATACAACACGTACATCTGACACACCATCACATATATAAAGTAAATAACACACCCACACACACCAAAGGTAAGTAACACACCCAAGGTAAGTAACGCACCCACGCACCTAAGGTAAGTAACACACCCAGACACATATAAAGTAAATAACACACCCACACATCTAAGGGAAATAAACATATTTGATCTCACTAGTCTGAAATAGCACATGCCACACTAAATAACTTTCTTGAGCGAGATAGATCAGTTACAAATAATGTCTCTCGCAGTGAAAAATCAGAATTAACAATGCAATACAGGACACGCAGATAATCAACGGAAATATGGTTCTCGATGAAGAAATTAACCATTCTCAGGCAACCAAGAAATCAAATGAAGAAAAAACAGCTTTAAAACGATGGCCACACACATAGAAAAAAGGTTCGGGCAGCAGGAAACAAGGATAACAAAAGTAAATAGAGCACGCCCTGCTACATCCATACACAGATACATCCTTTTGGCTATATTAGTGTTTGTGAGACATCATTAAAATAGTCACCTTTCAGGCAGAAACTCTAGAGAAACGCTAAAGGGCACTCCGCCATGCAAAGATGGTCAGAGAAAACTACCGGATAGTGAAGTTAAACAGTTGAGAATTAAAAACTGTCTCATGCCCGAAGTGAGCTCACACCAAAACAAATATGCGCATTATACGATAGCGATGGCCACTGAAAAACATTAACAAAAGTTGACGAGTAAGCAAAAACATTACCCGTACAATGTTTGTTTTCCCACCTTAGTCAAACTAAACAAACATTCCCTAACGTAAAATCCATCAGTGTGGACCTTCACCTTCCCCCCAAGTCGTTTTCACACAGGCCGTCTCTGACCTGATTTCCTCGACAGCCAACGCCCACCACCTACAGCCCGTAATCCGTTCAATGACTGGGTTCAATGTCCAGAGAGAGAGAGAGAGAGAGAAGAGAGAGATATTTACGGGTAATGTACTCTTATAATTCACGTTTTTAGCGTTACTTCCCGTCTATTCTTTCCTTCTCTACTTCAGAACACGATCTTAGCAATTCTTTCCGTTCAAGGATCATCTCACATCCGAATGGTACCCGGCTTGGGCGGCACCGAAGAGTTATCAGGGTCAGCTGATCAAGATCCCCACCCCACGTCCTTGCTCGTATTCCTGGAAATAAGATGTGTATAGCAGTTTGGCCCACGAGGTGGGGGTTGGCACTGCAATCCCTATGAGCTAACTGTGGAACCTCGCGTTGCACTACAGTTAAGGAGGAACCCGTTTCATCTTCTTAACTACACCTAGAAAATCAAGGATGTGGGGGGGGGGGGGGGGGGGGGGTGGTGTCTTAGTCAGTATGTTTCACCTGGCCCTGTTTACTCTTGAAATCCTCGCAACCCGAAGTAGCATTCAGATGTTGGAGTGGGGGTCTTTTGTTTTACTTGGAGTGATACAAGGAGTCCTCGTGGAATCTATCTCTATTTATCTCTCTCTGGTGAGAGAATCTCACCAACTTTCCTGTTCATTTTAAAGATTTAGATGAAGTTTATGTTAAGACATAAAAACGGAAGCATGCACCATAAGGTATAGACATGTAACGCGCAGAAAAGCAGCTTGGAAAATGCATGTATGCTTTATCTTCAGCTTCAGCCTAGGTTAGGGAGGAAAGTCGAGCACAGGACGAGCCAGCTGCTACTGAACTTCTCTTGCAACTAACCTATATAACTGGCACTTCAAACAAAAGCACACAAATCAATCTGCCACCCCTCAGTTGCGGAACAATGAGCTCCTCCAGTGTGAGTAAATCAGGTCCGCTCGTGCGTAAGTTGTATCGATCTGTTATTGATTTTCCTCATTCTCATTCAGGAAAAACCAGCCTAAGCACAAGCTGTACGCACAAATATTTGATTCCCAGCATCGTTCTTGTTTGTTTTTTTGTGCGCGTTCTTTTATCCCCCTCCTGATTATGCATCTTATCTAATCATTTTTTTTTCTCCAGGATGAAAATTCCGTAAAACATGGTCACTGAAACGCTAACAACAACAGCAAACTGTGGGTACTATTGTATTAGGAAATGGAGCAGGTTTGCCAGATAAGATTATAAAAGTCCTTTACTGCCAGCGGTATTACGCAATAACCTTGACGGGGCCTAATCAAACATTGACACTGGAATATGCTAATGTTCATGGAAAATACTTTGACCTCCAGAAACCAAAACCTGATCAATATCCATATTGAATGATTTTTAGCAAACAAAAAAGGTGCTGGCGCGCATATTGGATATTGATTCTTTTCCTCGCTCCCAGTAAAGCAGGCGGCGACAACTACAGCTCGGCCTCTTAACACGGGCCTGTATACGAGGGCTTTTGTTTCAGTAGCAATGGTGTTACATGATCATGTTATCAGCCCCAGGCACAACCCTCTTTAGTGGTCTTTTTACACCATGATTTGAGGTTGCAGTGGCCCTCTTTTAAATCCATGTGCCACTATAGTCATATTACATTCGTGTGGGTATGTATGTCAGAGACAGACAAAGAGAGAAAGATTATATATATATATACACACACATATATATATATATATATATTTATATATATATATATATATATATATATATATAATATTTCTCTCTTTGTCTGTCTCTGACAGATATATAAATATATATATATATATATATATATATATATAAAGAGAGAGAGAGAGAGAAGAAAGAAAAAAGGAGATATATAGATATACATGGCATATTATCATCTGGGTTTGTATAAATGAGGCCAGAAAAAAATTGGACTAAAAAACTCGACTAAAGAACTGTAGTTCTTCTTCTATGTCTCCTTCTGAAGCAAGTTAAAAAGGTAGTCCCATATAATCTTTTAGTAGAAGTTTCTAGAACCATGAATGTCGTTAGAGGCGACTAATGAGGTTTGGAGATAAGTTTCTTCGTCCTGTAGAAGTGATACGGCACAAAAGAAACGAGAGAAGGCCTCTACACCCCTCGATGTAAGAGAACGGAAAAAAAGGCTTCTACATCACACCATGTAAGAGAAAGGAAGGAAGGTCTCTACACCCCGTGATGTAAGAGAACGGAAAAAGGCTTCTACATCACACCATATAAGAGAAAGGAGAGAAGGCCTCTACACCCCTCGATGTAAGAGAACGGGAAAAGGCTTCTACATCACACCATATAAGAGAAAAGAAAGAGGGCCTCTACACCCCGTGATGTAAGAGAAAGGAAAAAAAAGGCTCCTACATCACACCATGTAAGAGAAAGGAAGGAAGGTCTCTTCACCTCACGATGTAAGCGAAAGGAAAGAATGCATGTACACCCGACGATGTAAGAGAAAGGAAAGAAGGCCTCTACACCCCACGATGTAAGAGGAGCGATTAAGGCACGTTTCTAGAGCTCTTTTGTTATTGTTGAACAAACCCAGAAAGCCAGCAGAGCTTGGCGAAATGTAAAACCCAAGAGATAGAGAGCCTTCTACTATAGACGGGTTACGATCTCCAATAACAGGGCTGGGGTGAGACAGGAAATGTAACACCGGAGTATTAACACAAATTTGCCTATACACCGTGGAGGGGTAGAGTCCTGGCAATTTCCTGTATTATATATTTAAACATAACAAATTAATGAATTCGTGTAGACAAATAAATATTGTATGTAACGGGAGTTTAGTTTTTTATTTGCTAAGAAGCCATATTAAAGTATGTATTTCATAATAGCAAATAATGCTTGTGATCAGATCAAATTGAGGACAGAAGACAATTTAATGGGCAAGGCTACTTTTTAGAATGTTGAAAAACGCATAGATGCCAGACTGTTACTCAGGGTAAGGCGGCGCATAGACCCCACCTCACTTCCAAACAGCTCTCCTTGGAAACTGTTTCCTTGGACTGTTTCATAGCTGTCTTGTTAGCGAAGTGTGGGATCGGCACTATGATCCCCATAGAGGCGAGCGTACTGATTAGCCTCGCATTGCACTACGGCCATGATTTAGGTCCACCTTCTCAAGTACGCCTCGGGCTATGAGGAGAGCTAATATAACACACCAGTAAAGAAAGTCGCAAAGAGCAGCTAACTCAAATAAGAGTGGCATTTGAAATAACAACAAACATAATAGCGTCTCCGGTATTCTAAAACAATATTTCAGAAAGACAAGCAAAGAGACGTACAAATAACGAGATGAGGTAAATGGAATATTCTGAAATGGTCGAGGCTATGACATAACCTGTCGACCAACCACCGGTTGTTATCAGAATGTCTCCACAGAAAAACCAGCGACTAAAGACAGAAAAAAAACATAGGACTAAAAACATACAAAACATAGGACTAAAAACATAAAAAACATAGGACTAAAGACAAAATAAAAGAACGAGTGATTCAATATTGTAATTGGATGCATCACGGTGTGCTACGAATTAATCGAATTTTTATATTACCATTTTGTGGACATTTCTGAGGATACACGAAAGCAACAATTGAAAACTGATGACGTCAGATTAAACCTCTAAAAGAAAAGCAGCTCCTGGATGGCAGGCATATCGTCTTACAGACAGCAACGCCGTACGGAACAACAACATTGTGTGGGAACTTAACTGACGTCATTAAGGTGTTTACATCAAACCACCAGTAAGTGATCCCGGGCGTTTAAGTGCACGACAAAATACTTTAGCCCACAATGCCCTATTAAATTTAATTTGGGATTGCAAATAAACTTCAGGTCATACGCTACTCGGCGCTATTAGATCATATATATGCTCAACCAACTTTTGAAAATAAGAAACCTTTGACATTGGCACTTCTCCAGAAGGTGATTCAAACGCTTATGCTGTCAGTTGTTCCTCAAATTAATAATGGAATCAGAGAAAAAGTTATTGGGATACATTGTATAACTCCCAGTCCTTGCTTCCGAACCTACATAACGGATGACCAATACATGAATTAATAGCACTATACAACGGATGACCAATACATAACGGAGAATGATTTCTTCGAAAAGTATAAATATCTCCCTCTGCAAAATAATTCTCAATGCATTGACCTAGTATGTGGCACTGTATGGTTTGGAGAATGGACTAAACGGAAGATAGTAAGAAAGGTATTTATAGGCTTTGGAAACATGGACTAAACGGAAGATAATAAGAAAGGTATTTATGGTTTGGAGACATGGACTAAACGGAAGATATAAGAAAGGTATTTATGGTTTGGAGACATGGACTAAACGGAAGATAATAAGAAAGGTATTTATGGTTTGGAGACATGGACTAAACGGAAGATAATAAGAAAGGTATTTATGGTTTGGAGACATGGACTAAACGGAAGATAATAAGAAAGGTATTTATGGTTTGGAGACATGGACTAAACGGAAGATAATAAGAAAGGTATTTATGGTTTGGAGACATGGACTAAACGGAAGATATAAGAAAGGTATTTATAGGCTTTGGACATATTGTGTTATCGAAGGATAGACACGAACCTTATGACAATAATAAGGAGAAGATTGATTTGGTTGGCAACAAACTGAAGCGCGTTGGACCAATTCAAGAAAAAAAATGATTTTTTTAAAAAATAACAAGAGAGCCACGATGCGGTCAATGAATACCTTCATCACACGGGTTTACATGGGCGTGGCAGCAAAATTCTACACTCAGGAGGGCAGTAGAAGATATATTACATGTTTGATAACACTGTGGTCGATCAATTGACGATCCGCAGGTTACAGGAATTTTGACTTCCAACGTTTACAGAGCAGGGAAGAAGCGCATGGGAGGACAGAGCGTATGGGAGGACAGAGTGCATGTGAGGACAGAGCATACATGTGTAGAACCAGCGAGCTACATTTACAATCAATACCCAATCCCTGCGTCACTTGCTGAGAGAGATTGAGCACTAAAGAGTCTACCTGGACTGGAGTGATGTAAAGTATGTATAAGACACACCCAACCGCACCCTGTATTCGCACTTAGCTTCTTCTGGGGTGGCGCCCCCTACAGTTTACGAACCCTTGAAATAATAACTTAAAAAACAACAACAAAATAACGCCTATTTTGTTTGCTATCTGTTAAGGCGGTTACTGCTACTAACTGTTCCAGGCATATATCAGCTCAAAAACTGGTTAGAACAAGTTGAGTCATTCATCGAAGATGAATTGTGTGACCTTGACCAGGTCACAACAAAACAGAAAAGACGCATCAGTGACGTCAGGAATGACGTGTCTGTAATTGAGCCAGCTTAAAAGTCCGACTGCAGCCCAGCGTACCCAGCCCTGAGTTGTAAGCATGATTAATCTAATGTTAGTGACCTGGAAGATGGCTTTCAACTCCGCCTGGCATTGCAACATTGTTATCCTAATGACAATGATATCATTAATCTAGCAGATCGAATACGTCAGCTCTACATTGACGCAATAGTGTGAGCTCCAGCATCATGTTGGATCACGACAACCACAACACATCTAGAAACGTATTTCTCCAATGCTGTGTTTCTGCGGCACACCATTCTATTACCAATTATATCTAATTTCACGGCGTAGTTTTTCATAACTTTGCTATCAAGTATAAATATTCATGAGCTCAGACTGCATGTTGGAGGGAAAGGGGGGGGGGGGTATGTGCTTGTCACCGCTGCTCAAGAATTCAGGTCTGGACGTCGACTAATGTGTGTATGGTGCACGCTCTCAGTTATACCAAGAGTATAATAACACATGGCCTAATATAGCAGGGAGGTAAGGCGATCGCCTATCAAGAAACCAACGCAAGCACGACCGGTTGGTGGGTGTTTAAAACCTGGAAGTTTCAAGTGACCCCTGGTCTCAAGGAAGGTCAGATCTAGCACTAGGTCCTACGGAGACAGAAGAATTACACTTCAATTTACCAGGTCTCAGTGTTATTAGGTGATCTGACCAGATCCCTTCCTCGCTGACTTTCCATCCCCTATAGTACACCAGCTACCCACTTACAACTGGGTAGTCTTGAGTGTATTTTGATAACGAGGATAAAACCGTGTACCTGTGCCGTGAGAAGCAAGAGCTCTTGACACTGAGACATTCACTATTTGCCTACATCTGGTAAAGCTGACACGCACACCACCTTCAGAAACATAATGTATACTTTCGGGTTTGGTTTTTACAAAATTGTACAACCGTTGCCCATTTGATTACGCAGGCTGCGGAACCCAGGTTTCTCAACTGGGGTTCCCGAGAAATCGTTAGGGATTTCCGCGAGAAATCGCTAGTTCTGGGAAATATTGTTGGGGGACCGCGATAAATAATGATAAATAGCTTTATGTAAATGTATTTTTGAGTAATTTTTGTGTTTTATTTTATTTCCGCAATTTTACTATACACGTACGTCATATTCTTGGGCATTTTATAAAGTTTTCAACCTGTTATACCATTTAGAAGTATAATCGACTCCGAATGAAGTTTTTGTGTTCATAAGACACGTCCATGTTTTACATTAGAAAAAGGAAATTGTGTTATATAAATTAGCTTAAAAAAATAACATTTCCGTGAAACATATATATGACCTTGATTTATTCTTTCAACATGGTCAATAAACGTTTTAGTTATTGTAGTAATCTTTAATTGCTCCAATGTATTTGTGTTATACACGATATTTGGGTTTGTATGTTTATTTTGTGTGTGTTCACAGGTATGGGCTTAATTTGAGGTTTCTTGAACTTGTGAAAAACCTCATGTATTATATGTTTAAACGAGCCATCAGATAAAAACATATGTTTTCATTATGGACTTAAAGTTTATAAAAGATTAAAATATATTTTAATAATTATATACTTCCGAAGACGGATGTGTCGATTCAAAAGGTGCAAATTTCGCGGTCAAGCTGTAAACTAGCGACACACCGCATTCTCCATACTACATCCTGCTATTTGCAAAGTCATGTTCAGAACTTGATAGCGGGAGACAGAACGAACGTAGCAGAAGAAGAATTATATATACTAACTGTTATGTAGGGGTTCCCCTGAGAAATGAATATTATTTGAATGGTTGGTTCCACAAGGATAAAAAGGTCGAGACACGCTGATCTAATCTGTGCGTAACGGTGTCCTGGAGCAGGACAAAACTGAGGTACTCTGATCTAATCTGTGCGTAACGGTATACTGCGGTAGGAAGCCCCGTGCAGGACATAACTGACGTACTCTGATCTAATCTGTGGTTAACGGTGTCCTGTGTATGACATAACTGACGTACTCTGATCTTATTTGTGCTTAACGGTGTCCTGGAGTAGGACGTCCTGTGTAGGACATAACTGACGTACTCTGATCTTATTTGTGCTTAACGGTGTCCTGGAGTAGGACGTCCCGTGCAGGACATAACTGAGATACTCTGATCTAATCTGTGCTTAACGGTGTCCTGGAGCAGGACAACTGAGGTACTCTGATCGAATCTGTGCTTAACGGTGTCCTGGAGTAGGACAACTGAGGTACTCTGATCGAATCTGTGCTTAACGGTGTCCTGGAGTAGGACGTCCCGTGCAGGACATAATAATTGTACTTAAGTTTCTCGCACGGAAAGCGCTGTGCCTGTTTGGTACATGGTGTTTTCATAAGCCATCAACAGAAAACCGTTTATTGGGAAACCTTCGTCCAAGTGACGGTTCAAGATACGAAGATTGCACATTTACAATATATTTTATTGGGAAACCTTCGTCCAAGTGACGGTTCAAGATACGAAGATTGCACGAGTCCAAGTGACGGTTCAAGATACTAATATTGCACATTTACAATATATTTTATTAGGAAACCAGAGTCCAAGTGACGGTTCAAGATACTAAGATTGCACGTTTACAATATATTTATACAGCAGGGGATGCTTATCCTGTGGGAGGGCAGAAGAAGAGTATATAATTTTACAACATGAATGACACGACAAAATAAGTGGTTTTTTTTCGAGGGGCTGGGGCGCGAGTATTATAAGAGAAACCACAAAACGTGTCTTCCCGATTTGAAAGTCATTAACCCACTTATTCTTCGATATCTCAAGGTCATCGACACAATGTTTATTTCAGTAGGTGTGGAAAAAGAACAAACGAAAACTATAAGAGGTGAAAGCTAGGACTTTTTTCATACCGCAGAATGACTTGAAATAATTGCCATTCAGCAGACAGCGTGGGCTAGGGGTTGAAACGTTCATTTTCACATTTCCAGCGCACCCAGTTCGAATCCCACCGTGCCTAGTTTGGCAGACAGGAGATTTTTCTCTGTGTGATCGCTCCTTCGCCTTCGGAAAGTAATGGCGACCTACCTGACAAGAGATTTATAACGGCCAAATAGGCGGCTGTTGTAGGAAGCGACGGTCCTCTGAGGACATGCTACTGACTTACTTCATTGCCATTAACTGGGAGGAACTGAGAAGCTATGGTTATGTCTGGATTGCTCTTGAGAACACAGTAGAACGAGATTTATTGAGATGCTCATGAGTGACATGGTATAGTGGTACAATGGGAGGACGAGTAGCACTATTGTAGCATTCAAACATGTGCGACAAAATAGTGGAGTGCATGTAACTAGCAACTTCATCATGTAAAGAGATATTGCTATAATAATGTGCCAGTGCAACAGCTTAGATTCAGGATTTATATACAAATACCAATTGAAACATGCACTTAACAATAGAGCGGAAAGGTGAATGACTTGCAAGTTGCTCGGAGATACGCTTCATATAAACGTTCCAACTAGAATAATTGCGGCATATGCATCTATTAGAGCAAAAATATGAATTAAGAAGGACAACACTAACATATGTGACATGACTAACGTAGGTGACATGACAGATGGAATAGCAAAAACAGCAAAGGAAAACAAAATATCAGAATAATACGTGTATATTAAAGATAATGGAAGAAGTGCATTTTTTTTTGTTTTTGTTTTTTTGTTTTTGCGTTTGCCTTATTTCTCTATTCCCCAAGGCGGTGTGCGTTACACTGTGGTTTTTATTTTGCGCCTGTCGGCCCAGTGCATCCAACTTCAGCATGCATTTTATGTTAGGGTCTGCTTTCTCCTGCATTTTCTAAGGGTTTGCTTCCCCGGGGTAACGGCCGGTGCTGTGATGGGGATCGAACCCAGCACCTTCGGGTCGTGAGCCGTGCCACTTAACCACTAGGCCACGCCGTCCCCGAAGTGCAGTTTGATATTGCCAAGGATCCAGGAACACAAAAAAACAACAACACAGAATGTCAGCACCAGGACCATCTAAAGCAGCTCTATTCGCCCAGTACCGAACTACTACCCTTTTCCAAGAAAACAATTAGGTCATTAACATGAAATGTCAGACCCTCGCCAACAGTTTTAGCTATAACAATTACAGAATATATCTGTGCATGTTCACTATTTATTGGTCACTTAGTTTCATATTGCTTTATTCCCCATGTACAAAATATTTACAAAAATGAAATGGTAGCAATAAATACTTACTTAACTTAAAGTTTTTATACTGGTTTAGAAGACTCTACAGAGTCTGTATACAACCAGTTTCTTGGAGGGTGGTTTTTACCGATGTGCGAGCCCATCTTAATAGACTCAAACCCTAGAGCTAAGTAGATCCGCAGCCGGTTAGGCGCTACATTCAGCTGCTCTTAACAAACCACCCGTGGAAACGTACAAATAACTTTTGTGTAGATTTGTAGCTTGAAATTTGTCCGGGCAGCGGTCGTTAAGTCTACTCTTTTCGGTTGCCAACTGCCAAGGGATTTTTAACATGCTCGACATTAAACAATGGAGTCCGATCTCACTATCCAGAAATCAGAGGAATGTATACCAGAAGATCCACGTGAAAAAAATCCCGGTCTCCACCGTGATTCGAACACGCAACCTCTGGCACCTGAGGACACCTTACCTTGAGACCACAGAGTCCCCTCTAAATATAATGATGGATTGAAGGAAGAACACTTTTAGATGGATACGGCATACTATTAGAAAGCTAGCTAACAGTGTAACCAGATATGCGTTTACCTAGAGCCCACAAATGAAGAAAGAATGAGGAAGATGGGGAGAACATAGTTAAGAACATTATAAGAGGAAGCCATTGTGCCTTGTGGGCAGAGAAGCCCAAATATAGCTCGATGGCGAATGATATCTGTAACCTTATGTTCCGATGGAAAGTATATTGTGGGAGCTGAAATAATTAGGTCAAGATGAAGATACAGCGAGATAAAAAAAGAAGAACGCAGTGAGGCAGAATTAGAAGACGAAACAACATGAAAGCACAACGCAAAGGAAAGTATAAAGACATAAAACAGTACAGAGTCGAGAAGCAGATATACGCTGATACAACAGACGGCGAACAATCATGGACAGCAAAAGAATTGACAAGACAATGAAGCAGAAAGAATACTTACGCTTAGGCCAGATTCCATATGTGGTAACAATGTCACATGACTTTCGTCTGGAATCTGGTGGTCTTGTATACAACCCCCTTTCAAAACTCTGTTGGAACAAGAAACGGAAATATCCAGTCAGATACACTGAAATGATATAATCTGCGGAAACATGAAACTGGAAAATCCAGGCAGATACAGGGAAATGATATAATCTGTGGAAACAAGAAACTGGAAAATCCAGTCAGATACACGGAAATGATATAATCTGTGGAAACAAGAAACTGGAAAATCCAGTCAGATACACGGAAATGATATAATCTGTGGAAACAAGAAACTGGAAAATCCAGTCAGATACACGGAAATGATATAATCTGTGGAAACAAGAGACTGGAAAATCCAGTCAGATACACGGAAATGATATAATCTGTGGAAACAAGAAACTGGAAAATCCAGTCAGATACACGGAAATGATATAATCTGTGGAAACAAGAAACTGGAAAATCCAGTCAGATACACGGAAATGATATAATCTGTGGAAACAAGAGACTGGAAAATCCAGTCAGATACACGGAAATGATATAATCTGTGGAAACAAGAAACTGGAAAATCCAGTCAGATACACGGGAATGATATAATCTGTGGAAACAAGAAACTGGAAAATCCAGTCAGATACACGGAAATGATATAATCTGTGGAAACAAGAAACTGGAAAATCCAGTGAGATACACGGAAATGATATAATCTGTGGAAACAAGAAACTGGAAAATCCAGTCAGATACACGGAAATGATATAATCTGTGGAAACAAGAGACACCCCTATACTGTTACGTCAGCTAAATAGTAAGGTTTCTTCTTCTTCTTCTTCTTCTTCAGCGTTAGTCCTGTGACAGTTAAACTGCGATAGCTGTTGCGTTCGACCCGACACATCCAGTTTGAGCTGGTTATTTGCGAGGTTTGCCTTCCCTATTCTCACAGTCAGACCTACACTTGTGCAACCTATATCCAGGGACGCCACTTGCAGACGGAAGAGGATCTTGATCAGCTTTGGTTAGTTGACCCTGGTGAAAGCAGCCAGCCATGTTGACTAGCTGCTGCCAGCTCATTCAGTGGGCTGTATCTTCTGCCACAAGAGTGAGGTTTAATCTCTAGACTGCTGCTTCTTCGTTGTTCGCTCTAGCGATAATCACACCCATTCCCTTCAAACTTGGTGGTATGTCCCATGTATAAAAAAAAAACCCCAGATGCTTCGGGTAGACGGAGTCACGTCAGAATGAAAGGTAGCCTATCTAGGAGAATGAAAACACTAATTTAAGTCTTGGAGGTAGGTTGGGGACAGTCAATGCAAAGACTAGCCGAAAGCATGCATTCCGAGCATAACTGTAAACTGCCACCAAACGGGATTAACAATGAACACAATAAATATTGACTGCTGATCTGTGTGTGTCTAGCCCACACTAGGATCGAACTGAAGGTTTGAATAGCAAAGTGATTGACTTTTCACGGAAAAGGTACCGGACACAGGCCTATCAGGTTGCAGTGTTACTTTTCTCTGCTTCCTTTTCGGGCCCCGGTAGCTTACATAAGAGCAGTACTTTATAGTTAAAACGATATGTCACTCTTTGACAAACAGTGTGCATATGATTTTTATTACGTTTGATTTGAGTGTTGTCACACGCTAATATGACATTCCTTAACCTCTGTAAATTCACAAAATAGAGCCGGGCAGCCTTTACTTACAAAAATATAATTTCTCTGCACAGCAATAAAACAGCATTAACCCTCATCGTCAACCACCGAGGGGATCTCAAGCTAACTGACATTCACCAATGTCAGCTAACTGATAGGAGATATGCAATACAACACAGAGCCTAACCTACATTTTCCTGGGAAACTTCGAGTTGGTTTAAGCAAGCGAATTTCGTGAAATAGGCCGTTTCAAAATGGCGTACTTTGGGTACTTCAACCGTTGAAATCCGCTTTCTCAATCAAGAGAAAAAAAGGAAAGAGAAAGAGTGAGAGCGAGCGCCAGAGCAAGAAAGAGTGGGCATACACATATTTTATAGCATCGATGGGAGGAGGGGCTATGTGAATCAAAATTCTCCTTTTTGGTTGGACGCCATCAGAAAGCGCAATGTTTTTTCGTCCGATATCTGAGTTGCCATTCACTTGCGTCACTTAACTCCTATGTAACGCGTATTTAACACCGCCAATCCATAGTTTCCTTGTTCTTTATCTTGCCATGAAGTCCTGCTGCACTGTGCCTATCAACCATACATAGGTGACCGCAAGCACCAGGAAGCTCAACGTCTGTGTTACACATGTCAAGCTCTAATTGAGCTGCCTGGGTGGTGTATGGTACACTTCAACAACAGAATGTGGCCACGCCATTTTCTCAGTCGGATCTGGACACGAGCTGATTGAATGACGTATCATACCATACATGAAACTTATGACGGATAAGGACACATATTAGAAAGGTACTTTCCCCGGTGTCTCCTGTCATCACAAATTTCTTAGAAAAATGTTCATTAAAATATTTGAATTAACAAAGTTATTTTTTTTTAATAGCTTCGAATTTGTATATTATGTTTTATTTTTGTAACATTCGTCTTAACACATTAAATACTGGATTGATTGGAAAGCAAGTCGTGTCCTAATCATTTTGTTCTCGCATTTCTTCAACCTGAGGTGAACGTACATACTGAGCTGTAGTTTTATTTATTGTTATGAACGGCTGGTTTGGGTGTTGGCCTTTGATCAGGAGAACTTGCGTTCAAATCCTCGGTATATGATATAGCAAGAGTATTATAGCCCTCACAAAGAGAAGATCAAGTTACAATATTCAGAGCATTGCCGACTGAACAATCATCTGTCAACATTACCAATTTGGCATATACATTTTCCCATGGGAGAACAAACGGCGTTCACTGTTATCTCGGCCTGCCAGCTCCAAAAGAAGATCAGAGTGACGACACGGCCCTCCATAATTACATTGCAGGTTACAAACTGAGAAGAATCGTTAGGTTTATGAGGGAAATAGATGCGAGTTTTTGTGTGAAACAGATTCGAGTTTATAGGGATTGTGCAATTATTTGAAAGCAGAGACGAAGAGCAAGAAATATCCAGTGAGGAAGACGATTTGCTTTTCTTCTATGGGAGGTCAAATAAAACCGTGGGCACGTGACGACTGTAAGAGCAATCAATCAAAGCCTGTCGCTCCTCTCCGTGCCTGGACCATCGACAACATCTCGCCAGCGACCACAGTCCTGGGCTGCTCTCGGTGCCTGGACCATCGATAACATCTCGCCAGCGACCACGGTCATGGGCTGCTCTCGGTGCCTGGACCATCGACAACATCTCGTCAGCGACCACAGTCCTGGGCTGCTCTCGGTGCCTGGACCATCGACAACATCTCGTCATCGACAACATCTCGCCAGCGACCACAGTCCTGGGCTGCTCTCGGTGCCTGGACCATCGACAACATCTCGCCAGCGACCACAGTCCTGGGCTGCTCTCGGTGCCTGGACCATCGACAACATCTCGTCAGCGACCACCGTCATGGGCTGCTCTCGGTGCCTGAACCATCGACAACATCTCGCCAGCGTACACGGTCCTGGGCAGCTCTTTCTGCCTCTCTCCAGGTGTAATTATTCAACTTTAGCTGCTTCTTACATTCTCTTCTCCCCGTATTTTTGGGTCTACCTGTCTCTTTTCCTATGAGGATTCCATGTAAGAGCCTGTCTGGCTATGTTAGGCTGTGCCTTCCGCAGTGTATGCCCTATCCATCCCCATTTTCTTTGCTTAATTTGTTGTTCCAATAGCTGTTGTTGGCTCCATTCATCACCATGTCCTGTCACTTTATGCCCATTATCCTTCGTAGGCATCTGTTAACGAAGAACTGGGGTCTCTGTTGTACGACCACGGTCGTTCTCCATGTCTCCGCTCCATACAGCAACACCGACTTGACACTTGTCTCCGCTCCATACATCAACACCGACTTGACACTTGTCTCCGCTCCATACACCAACACCGACTTGACACTTGTCTCCGCTCCATACAGCAACACCGACTTGACACTTGTCTCCGCTCCATACAGCAACACCGACTTGACACTTGTCTCCGCTCCATATATCAACACCGACTGGACACTTGTCTCCGCTCCATGCATCAACACCGACTGGACACTTGTCTCCGCTCCATGCATCAACACCGACTGGACACTTGTCTCCGCTCCATGCATCAACACCGACTTGACACTTGTCCCCGCTCCATACATCAACACCGACTTGACACTTGTCTCCGCTCCATACATCAACACCGACTTGACATTTGTCTCCGCTCCAAACATCAACACCGACTTGACACTTGTCTCCGCTCCAAACATCAACACCGACTTGACATTTGTCTCCGCTCCATACATCAACACCGACTTGACACTTGTCCCCGCTACATACAGCAACACCGACTTGACACTTGCTTGAAATATTCACATTTTGGTGTGAATCGTGATATCTCTAGATCTCCATATATTCTTTAGTGTCAGGAATGCCCCTCTTGCCTCTCCAATTCTGGTCCTCACGTCTGCATCTGTACCTCCTGATGTGTCTATTGTGCTGCCTAAATGGGTATAGGTATCCACTGCAAGAGCAACCGACCTTTATTATTAATCCATATAGATCTCGGTGGGCCTCAGTGGAAACGAAGTCCGTACTGAGAGGCAGGTTTATTAGTTGCTGAAATATCTGTGTACAGATCAACTGTAAGTACTCCAACTTTGTAACGTCATTGTCCCACACAGAGAGGGTTGACATGGCCACAAGTCATGTTGTCCCACACAGAGAGGGTTGACATGGCCACAAGTCATGTCCCCCACGGAGAGGGTTGACATGGCCACAAGTCATGTTGTCCCACACAGAACAGCGTTGACATGGCCACAAGTCATGTTGTCCCACACAGAGAGGGTTGACATGGCCACAAGTCATGTTGTCCCACACAGAGAAGGCTGACATGGCCACGAGTCATGATGTCCCACACAGAGAGGGTTGACATGGTCACAAGTCATGATGTCCCACACAGAGAGGGTTGACATGGCCACGAGTCATGATGTCCCACACAGAGAGGGTTGACATGGTCACAAGTCATGATGTCCCACACAGAGAGGGTTGACATGGCCACAAGTCATGTTGTCCCACACAGAGAAGGCTGACATGGCCACGAGTCATGATGTCCCACACAGAACAGAGTTGACATGGCCACGAGTCATGATGTCCCACACAGAGAGGGTTGACATGGCCACGAGTCATGATGTCCCACACAGAGAAGGCTGACATGGCCACGAGTCATGATGTCCCACACAGAGAAGGCTGACATGGCCACGAGTCATGATGTCCCACACAGAACAGAGTTGACATGGCCACGAGTCATGATGTCCCACACAGAACAGAGTTGACATGGCCACGAGTCATGATGTCCCACACAGAGAGGGTTGACATGGCCACGAGTCATGATGTCCCACACAGAACAGAGTTGACATGGCCACGAGTCATGATGTCCCACACAGAGAGGGTTGACATGGCCACGAGTCATGATGTCCCACACAGAACAGAGTTGACATGGCCACGAGTCATGATGTCCCACACAGAGACGGTGACATGGTCACAAGTCATGTTGTCCCACACAGAAAGGGTTGACATGACCACAAGTCATGTTTTCCCACACAGAGAAGGCTGACATGGCCACAAGTCATGTTTTCCCACACAGAGAAGGCTGACATGGCCACAAGTCATGATGTCCCACATAGAGACGGTGACATGGTCACAAGCCATGTTGTCCCACACATATTTGGTTGACATGGCCACAAGACCTGACACATGATAGTGGTTATAGAAGGAATGTTTTTCACACAAAAACAGATTATTATTGTTATTTTCAATTCCACGACTTAGCTTTCATTACATGACGGCCACGAAGGATAAGGCTTATAAACTTGCACATAACTATATTAAACCAATTTGTTTGTATTTCATAATCTTTGGGCGGAAGAATACAGCAAAGCTGGTCCATAATCGAAATGGCACGTTGGGTTAGTTCTATTTCAGATAGTGACGTCAACAGAACTTATCCAGCTATAAGTCGTGACACGTCATGTTTTGCAAATGGTGCGTGACCAGCCCAAAAAAACAGACTTGCCAGATTGTGATAAAGCATTACCTTCTTTTGTCAAAAGTAACCCGCTTTCAGCCTAAAACATTTCTTTTGGTTAAATTGGAACGTAGGAGCAAGCATACAATAGACATCATGGCCTAAATTTGTATGCAGCGCTAAGCGCAAGGCAAGGGATTGCACATCTAGCAAACCACAAATAATGTTCAGGGTATGAATTGATTAAGTGCGTGCTTGTAGTGCGTAGTGACAGACTTGCACGAAAGAGTTTTGTGCGAATTTTGTTTGATATTGTAAATGTAAGTAGCATGTTTTTTGCTGAAATTATATATATATATAATACTTCTGTTATTGCGACCATGCTCAGTCATTATCTGAAGTCATCTCAGTTATATATTAGGGGGTATGGGTTAATACTATACAAAATCAGCATACAAGCTCGAATATATAAATATATACTTTTCAAATTGAGATTTTATGGTGTTAGCTCCCTCTGTTATGAGGCATGCCGTGTTCAAATCTTGACGTTCCTATGATTAAATTAGATATGTTTTCTTTTCCAATTTATGCTGCTTGGCGTGTGTGATCTGTACAGTTGTTGACAGATTTAACGAAGCTTCGACATATTCTGTTATAGCTTGTTGTGTTTCGACTGTAGCCTAGTTATAACACACGATATATAATTTATTGATGTGTATATCAAGGGGCCCCTTAATGGATAGGAAGGCCATACGCTCACTGTACCCCTTTGCACACCGTAAACGGCGATTAAAGAGGGTTTGGCATGGGTTTAACAGAATCATTGTGTAAATCAGTTCCTTCAGAAACAGCCACTGCAAAGTAAATCTTGTGGCAGATTTCCTGCACAAATCCATCTACAGTGACACGCCCCTGCACATACTACTTGCAACTTTCAGATCGAGGGTGGGGTAGATCTACACCATTATCTCACGAATACCTGATTATCTATGGATTGTTACGCTTGAAGGAATGTCAACTGTGGGAAAGGTGAAACGCCTGCCATTAAGTGGAGGCGTAAGTGATCAAGAAAATGGTTCGATCACATCCACACAGCGACATTCTGGCGTGACGACCTGTATGACGGACAAACCTGTTACACTCTCAACATGGCAGCTTGAACTGACGGGACAGTTGGCATACTTCCAGTAGCAGGAACTCGTTTCTATGAAAGCAGAACGGCTTAAGCTCCAAAAATGTATTTGTCATGGACGCGAAATAGAAAACAACATAGTCAGCTAATACACAGTTAAATAAAACACGCTCGAACAATACTTAACAATGTTTGTTTACTGTCTCGAAGTTACTATGGAAACCATGCCGTTCATGGATTATTTCTGGCTATCAGTAATTGTTACATGCAGTAATCTCTTCAGTTTTTCTTAGTCGCCCATGACAAGCAATGATGGGCAACATACCCAGACAGTTTTGTCTTGATGATGTAACTTGCGCTGTATTTGAATTATAGTGAAGAAGCAACTGCGCTAGTTATCAACCTCACTGTGTGGTCCCGAACGACCTTGGACCAGTGGCAAGACCATAAGTCGAGACGGTAGTTCAGGATGCAGGTACTCAGGTCTCACCTTATTTGAGACGAGAAGCCGATTGAAAGCTGTAGGACTTAACCTCCCACCGTTACCGGTCAGCAGTTTGAGAAGCGAATACCTTAACCCTAGTCCACAGCGACCCCCTAATAACAATATATATATATATAGTTTTCTTAAATAGATTAATTTCTTCAGTTTTTCTTATATGTAGTCACAGTCAGTTATCTCGCGTACTCCCAAATCATATACAACCAAATTGAGAACGAGGTTACCAGGCCGTGTAATAACCCACATGGCTGCGTTACTTGCGAACATGCGTCATCCTGACCAGCCCAGTTACATTCCCAAAAGCTGGGTTCGTCTTTACATAAATCATCATATCATACCGGTCTCCATCCATTTGCCTTCCTCTTTTCTTTCTTCCTCTATCACCATTTGGTCTTTTTAATATTTAGCCGCTACTGGCCTATCCAGCCTCCTCTCACGTACTTCGACCTCCTTGGCAACTTCATCCGGACATTGTCTGCCATTTGGTAAGCTGCATCAGACCTGTGAGGTGCAATATGTCGATTTCTCAGATAAGTTCCATATTTTCGCCTTTGTATGATATGCCCCATTTATATAGTTCATTATTGTTGTTGTGCCAAATCTCTGATGAAGACCTATTGGTCGTAACTAAGGTTCCGTCTGTGTTTCCGTCTCAGTACGGTATCTGACCGTAACTATTTATAATTTTTTTTTTCACTCCCCGTTTTTGTATGAAGCCTAAACTTCTGCAAGGCGAGTTAATCAACCAGTTCATTTCCTCACAAAGTAACAGCGCCAGGTACCAATTTACAACTACGTAGAATGGTAGATACCGGAACTATATTACATATCCAACCAGTTTTACTTTGAAGATGTACGTGCTCTAAACGCGTTCAGACTTTATCAACACGATCTGCTTTGGGACAATCCTTGCCCAGGCACCTCATCTGAAGACAGCCTTGCCCAGACACCTCATCTTAAGACAGCGTTTTATGCCTCTCTTCTTATTGACAGTCTTGCCCGGGCATATCATCTTACGCCCAATGACCTTTCCATCAGGAAAGTAAGAAAAAAAAACAAGGCAGAAAAATAAAAACAACTGATGATGTGGGATGTATAGCTAGTTTGATCGTTGTAGGTCAAAGGTCAAATTGTGGGATACTTGTAGGCCAAATCGTGTAAATGTATAGGCCAAGGATCATATTATGGGACATTTGTAGTTCACTAACTTCTTTTCACAATCATCCTATGACGTGACAGCACTGGTTTGTTAAAGAGTTGACGACACTGCATTCCAGGTAGGTGCTGTCATCAACGAAGGAGATGTGCGAATCTCATGGTTCCAGTATCCCGCTGATTGTACATACTCCTGCCTCGTGCGCGTTGTGCCCTTCCCTTGTACCAACATTTCTTACTGACATTCGCTGGAGCTAACGACGGCAAGCTACAATCGTCAAGCTTCTTAGGATCCTGAAACATCAGTTTTATTGTCGAAAACCGTACAAAGAAATAGGCTTTAACTAAACAGTCTGGGGGAACATTGGAAACGTTGTAGAACAAGGGACGCATGATGACACACATTAAGAATAAAGAGCAATATAAAATTTAATATATGACCTAAGGGTCACACGAAGACACATTGAATGACCCAATTTGTTTTAGCGTAGAGGTATAGCGCTCGTTTTTCACGGCAAAGGCGAGGGGTTCAGTTCCCGCTATACATACCCAGCTGTAAATGGATGCCTGGCTTACTGTTAGGGAATAATATCCAACGAGGAAGGAAAGTGGTCACCACACCCGTAAAGATGCGGCTTAGTATATTGAAGTCTCTAATACCTCATTCCCAACCAGCGGTTAAAGTCTGCTGTTGAACTTCCTCTGGCTTCTTTTAAAGGGCCATTTAGAATACCCGCGATCAGTACCAGAACACACTCGATGACCAATCAATTCTGGGTCTTTCTGAAGTGCTTGCATAACGTCATATTTCCAACGTGAAATATGTCTCTATATAACCAATCAATCACTTATAACTTACGTTTCACGTCAGAGCATATCTCTCTATATATGACGACATCTGAGCAAAGACATTGAGAAAACGACAGGCCATCCGACAAGAAAGAGTGCAATCGGGGATGAAGTGTTAAGACTTCCTTAAGAGTACCTATTTCCCTTTCTAGCTGCCTTTCATTTCTTTACACTGAGCCATATACCAATTTTCTGCTGGATCGACCTGGTACCTTAGCTACGGGAAGCGAGTTGTCTACCGCAGTTACTAGGACCACCCGTTAAACATCGCAGTACAAACAACCGACTGTTTCAGTGTTAGCATATCGAGAGGACAGCCACCCCCTCAACAGCTCGATTACTAAGCCTCGGCAAACAGAAAACTAACGACACAAAGTGCTAACCTTCAAATCATGGCCGGATTGGACAAATCGACGTTTTGACGACAATACTGATACCATTTTTTTCATCGATTTCAATTCGGAAATGTCACGTCCTTCTAATCTGGTATTTACATTTTGTGGAATAAATGTCAGTTTGGTTTGTTCTGATGAAATCTTTACTTCAAAACTATGATGCGCCTACTACAAAAGGTAGCCAGAGGAAGAAATATCGGAATAGCAAACAAAGAGGTGTATTGTCTAGAGACAGATTGAACGACGATGTATTTATGAAAGAGAGAAAATAGGAAGATGAGAGATTATGGAGAAGAGAGAAAATAGGAAGAGAGAGATTATGGAGAAGAGAGAAAATAGGCAGAGGAGAGAGATTAACATAGTCTGGTCAGTATATATTACCTGAGCCTAGCATAGTCTGATCAGTGTATTTCACCTGAGCCTAACATAGTATGATCCATATATTTTACCTGACCTAACATAGCCTGGTCAGTATATATTGTCTGACCCTAACATAGCCTGGTCAGTATATATTGTCTGACCCTAACATAGTCTGTTCAGTATATTTTACCTGACCGTACGTCAGTCTCAGCTCCCCAAGAGCATCTGACAATTTGATGATTACAACGTAGTCTAATACCATTTTGTGTGGAAGTCTCTCAAACTCAATGACCGCCATTTATACAAGCCGAAAGTATGTTGATTGTATGTGAAAGACAGCTCTAGAAGCAATATCATATTTAAATACAGACTTAATTAGTTTTCCCGGTGACCAGATGAAGACGATTTGCGGTGTAGTCGTGCCGTTATCTATTCCCAAAAGGTGATTCATCCTTCAACATCTGTTTCCTTCTGACGTCACAAAGCTTGGGGGTGTCAACATTTCCATAACAAAGACATAAAAACTACATACACCCACATACACCAATAGTTACTCACACAAACCGTGACACATAATCTACAGCCAGTCAAACAAGGCTATATTCGGAAATATGTAGACTAGCCAGGTAGCAGGTCATGCGGTTTCGGTATCAACAGTATGAAGATAGGAAGCCAGGTCATATTCACATCGATACGAGTACAGAGAGGTCATCGAACAGTCAGGTGTAGTACAGAACAGTCAGGTGTAGTACAGAACAGTCAGGTGTAGTACAGTACAGTCAGGTGTAGTACAGTATAGGCAGGTGTAGTACAGTACAGTATAGTCAGGTGTAGTACAGTACAGTATAGTCGGGTGTAGTACAGTACAGTATAGTCGGGTGTAGTACAGTACAGTATAGTCGGGTGTAGTACAGTACAGTCAGGTGTAGTACAGTACAGTCAGGTGTAGTACAGTACAGTCAGGTGTAGTACAGTAGTCAGGTGTAGTACAGTACAGTCAGGTGTAGTACAGTACAGTCAGGTGTAGTTCAGTACAGTCAGGTGTAGATTTGTTGTTTTCTCTACACAGAAGAAAAGATTAGGTCTCAACTTTACTTTCAGCCCAGGAACACACGAAGGATAAGTCCGGCTCTAGCTGCAGTCGATCTCCAAGTTTTCCATCTCCACCCCCCACTCCCCCCTCCTCCTCACGATGCAGTCTGACAGGCTTTTATCTTGTCCACCACTTCATGCTATCATCCCATCTATACCAGTGTCTTCCTCCTGTCCTTCCCTTCATGCTATCATCCCATCTATACCAGTGTCTTCCTCCTGTCCTTCCCTTCATGCTATCATCCCATCTATACCAGTGTCTTCCTCCTGTCCTTCCCTTCATGCTATCATCCCATCTATACCAGTGTCTTCCTCCTGTCCTTCCCTTCATGCTATCATCCCACCTATACCAGTGTCTTCCTTCTGTCCCTCCCTTGATGCTATCATTCCATCTATACCAGTGTCTTCCTCCTGTCCTTCCCTTCATGCTATCATCCCATCTATACCAGTGTCTTCCTCCTGTCCTTCCCTTCATGCTATCATCCCATCTATACCAGTGTCTTCCTCCTGTCCTTCCCTTCATGCTATCATCCCATCTATACCAGTGTCTTCCTCCTATTCATCATTTTGAACTGTCGAATTTCGTACATAAATTCTATATTCTAGAATAATTTCTGCAAGACAATTTTATTCAGTCTTCTTTACTTTCCATATTGTGACATTTGCCAAACCCGTGGCTAAAATAGAAAAGAGATTGTACCAGTACATATTTTATTTATCTCGTAAAAGATTCAATCTGCACGTACATAATTAATTGTCAATACTACTCTACTGCCAAACTGTGATAGTGGAACACATTACAAACAGATACACACATTGGGCCATATTTCCTTATTTCGGTCAAAGGACTACGGTCTGGACTGGTAAGTGGCCAGAAGAATCTAGAAAGGCAAACTTTGAATTAAACAATCAAAAACAGGTGAGGTTGACCGAATATAAGCACACTTACATGCGTCTATCCAAAACAAGCAGTGACAGAAAATCATGAACTAAAATAGCTTCGAAATGCAAAAGCAGAATAAATGAGAAAAAAATAGATTTGCGTTGATGTCGCTAGAAAGAAAATTTAGAGGTTTACAGTATAGTCAGATAATATTGCTTGACTCACTCGCACATGATATATGATATAACAAATAAAATGACTCATATGTACACATGTAATATGTTATAAGTGACACAATGACTCACACATACACATATAGTATTTGCCATATGATACACAAGAACTTACATGTAAATACAGGAGTGCTACAAATTCAAATCTGCCATTTTTTTCCCCTTCAAAAATTGTTTTAAAAAAGTGACACTCAACTATTTCGAGTTTTCGGCGTAGTCTAACTTGAGTCAGATACAATTCTCCCAGCGCCTACAACGTGAAAGGATTCATCTAGAAAGATACCTCTTGGTCGCGTTTGTGTCCCATGTCGTGTTAATTATGAAAGCAGCTGCCATGGCACATCATGTGCTCAATCTTGTCTGATGTCCAGATGAGAGACTATGCCATGCAGTCTTTGCAATTTGTCATCACGGTGCGTTCAACTGATGCAATATGTTATGTTTCTTACCTTCGCTGCTAAAAAAACCACAACAAAAATAGTGATAAAAGATGGCTGCTTTTCATTTGTGCATGGCGTTAGTAGGACAGTCATTATTTAACTGCTATTATGAAGTCATGTAACTTGTTTCTACCTTGATACCATCGGCAGGACACTCTCGAAGTCCTTACATCAATACTGTCAAATTACTTAGCTATGGGGCAATGTTTCGTATTTCTTTTGCAGTTTTAAGGTTTTCATTTGAAATCCGATTGTAAATAATGTAGGTCATAATTTACAATATGACTCGCACGTGCATAATGAAGTCTAACTTTGTTTACTGGTTGGAAGAGCGGACAGAGAGCTTGTTAATCAAAGGGAAATGACAGGCTTCATGTCCTGGTCGTACACTTGTCACGTGCTATTTTCTCCAGTTTGTTTCAGCTTCTCCCTTGATTTTCTTGTAACGACGTCTTAGTTTCTTCCCCGTGTGGTCATAGACCTTCATTGATATCTTGTTCCCGTGGCAGCTATTGTCTAGACCTCTTAGTTTCTTCCCCGTGTGGTCATAGACCTTCATTGATATCTTGTTCCCGTGGCAGCTATTGTCTAGACCTCTTAGTTTCTTCCCCGTGTGGTCATAGACCTTCATTGATATCTTGTTCCCGTGGCAGCTATTGTCTAGACCTCTTAGTTTCTTCCCCGTGTGGTCATAGACCTTCATTGATATCGTGTTCCCGTGGCAGCTATTGTCTAGACCTCTTAGTTTCTTCCCCATGTGGTCATAGACCTTCATTGATATCTTGTTCCCGTGGCAGCTATTGTCTAGACCTCTTAATTTCTTCCCCGTGTGGTCATAGACCTTCATTGATATCGTGTTCCCGTGGCAGCTATTGTCTGGTGATACTGACTTGGGCCTATCGAGTGCCACATTCTGTCAAAGACTTGCTGTTCTGCCTGACCTGCTCTTGTACTCTATCACGAGCTTCCATTTGCAACCTTCCCCAACCACTGCATGTCCATCTTTCGTAGGGTTGATCAAGTCATGTCATCCTTTAATATTGACATGACCCTAGTTAATTCCATATTCTTACTTAGGAGTGTCTCAATAAGTTTTAGAGAAATCTTTGTTCAAGATCATTTTAACGTGTAATTCGGCTGTGTGATTACTGTGTATGCACAGTGCACTCTGCCAAAACAGCGCTAATGACACGCCGTTAGGAACAAAAACACAGGATGCAAATGTTTGGCTCTCAAACTTGACAACTTCTTTGAGGTCTGACGTCACACCACGCGTTGGGGTTTGTGGGTCAACTTACCTTGGCTGTGAAGCCACACATCCTTGCTGATTTACGACTTGAGTGATGTGGGCATTTATGCAGATGTTTTATGACCTTTTTTTTTAAACAAAGCACTCATCAGACCTCCCCTGCTTTCCTTTAACAGAGTGCTGTTAGCATATTTTATTCATCGTTAGCTTTCACACAGGCGGATGAATACATATGCAATGAAAGTGGTTGTCAGTTTCAATGAATGCATCTGAATATATCATCAAGTCGTCTTCGTACCATTTTGAGAACTTTTGGGAATCAACTTGAATATATCTTAAGAAAGCTGTACCCTGCTACCATGATTGATATCTTCATATAGTGTGCCATTTCTTTGTTTAAGCTGAATATGTCTCCATAAAGCAATAGTCCTTTTCAGTAATTGTATATCAAAACAGCATGTTCTTCTATTTGAGCTTTCAGGTTATAGCTAAATATATCTAAATTAGTCAATGGTCAGTTTCAGTAGCTGTATTTTGTCCTTTCCCTCCAAATCCGTTCAGGTATTCACTTGAATATATCCAAATCAAGCAGTTGTCAGACTGAGGTCAGTGGTACCTCCCCAGAATGTGTCCTTGACTGACAAGGGTCAGCCTGAGGTCATTGGTACCTCCACAGAATGTGTCCTTGATTGACACTCGTCAAGTCATATTTGCTTCCATCCCAACTTCATATGTGGGTCATGTTCTTGCAGCAGACGTTAGTCGTTCGGTCTGTACTACAGGCACACTTAGTATCCATGTCCTTCTCCATTTACTGATTGCAGCGATGTCGAATCTGCGTAATATAACAATGTTTAGAAACGTGGTCTGAAGCTTCATAATCAATTCATAGATGGCTTGTTTGGACTGGATCTCTTGTCATGGTCAAGCGCTATTTAGCGCTGCAAAAAAGTTTAAATCTGCATGCTGACTATTTTTTGATAGTTTGTTTGGTCTGATATAACCAAGTAGATTATTATGTCTGGCTGAAAGTGATATACCACCCCTACGCCAAAACAACATTGGCCTAATTATTGGTAGAGTGATACATAGGTTATTTCTCGCAGCTGAAGGATAGTTCGTGTACCCATCGTATCACACTCCACTTTACATATCGGTTGAAATTGTTTTGCTCTGAGCTTTGTACAAGAAGATCAGTCCGCTTTAGCGTTTACGGCGGTGCTTTCTATTGGACAACTCGTACAGCTAGCTCATCTGACCTAGCCCATCTGACAGAACAACAGCTGATCTGAAACTAGTCAAAACAACGCTGCACCACCAAACAGAGCAGAAACTATAGCCGTATCAACACACGAGGTCTCCATTCGATTATAATATTAATTGTGTCCCTTATATTTTAAACACCACATACTGTATTATGGCATGGGTTCCATCTCAGGTCGGCTGCAAAGTGTCTCCAACACCATCTGTCTCTTGCTTTGGCGCTACAAACTGCCAGGCGTCTTCCCGTCCAACTCCTGACGTTATCCTCAGACTTATAGGCTTGTTGTCCTCTTGTACGTGTGCCCTTCACCTTTCATGTCAGTATTGCTGCCAGCAAGGTATATGTTTTTATGTGACCAAAATATCTTAAATGTTGGGACTGATTTCGTTGATCAGTTCTTTGTTCTTATTAACGAAAGACTACCTTATTCGTTTTCTTTCTTTCTTTCCCTGAGATGTGCCTCATTCTTTTTATCTCCACACATACTTGGAAGTCATTAATCCCTTCTCAAATCTTCCTCCTACGCCAGTTACTAAAATAAAGTGGATTGTCGACTTGAACTTAAAACTGCAGAAATAATGAATTACATTAGGTAAATGTGACCTTGCTATGAACCCACGTATAAACTTAACCGTTGACCCGAAAAAACACGTATCAGCTGATCTTAGTTTCGTTCAACTTACATTGCACTATCAAGTCAACAGGAAGATGTCACTTAGAAGTCATGACTCAGCTTGGTACAGCCTCAAGAAGCCCCAAGGGTTGAATCACTTGTTCAAACGTGCCCTTCTGATATTACTTTGTCTACTCTTTATGCAGTTCCTGTCACTCCGAGAAAGCCCAGACGAGATAAATACCAAAACTTGTGTGACAAAGCTCGTTTGTTCATGTTCTATCCGTAACCATAGCTACCGGGGGACTCTTGTCTTAATTGCGTCCTTAGATAGCTGGACAATGCATAGTGTCACTGCTATAGTTGACGTCAGATAGACAGTTGGCCCCTGACGGAAAGCTGACCAGTTGTAGACAGATGATCCCTTGCAGACAGACAGATGACCACTTGCAGACAGACAGATGACCACTTGCAGACAGACAGATGACCACTTGCAGACAGACAGATGACCACTTGCAGACAGACAGATGACCACTTGTAGACAGATGCCCACTTGTAGACAAATGCCCACTTGCAGACAGATGCCCACTTGCAGACAGATGCCCACTTGCAGACAGATGCCCACTTGCAGACAGACAAATGCCCACTTGCAGACAGACAAATGCCCACTTGCAGACAGACAGATGCCCACTTGCAGACAGACAGATGACCACTTGCAGACAGACAGATGCCCACTTGCAGACAGACAGATGCCCACTTGCAGACAGACAGATGCCCACTTGCAGACAGACAGATGCTCACTTGCAGACAGATGCCCACTTACAGACAGTTACCATTGGTATTCGTCGGTGATGGTCCTACAAAACGGCACATGGAGGAAGGGGAAGATATGGCTTTAATACGGTCACTGAACGGAATACAAATCGCGGATGACGCGGGTAGGCGCAGGCTGGTGTCAATCACACAAAAAAAGAGTTCGGTTCGCTTCTGTCGAGCAAGTTAGGGCTGTGTGAAGAATTTTAAGGAAAAAGTGTGGGCAGACATCATGTATATAATACCTATATGGGGAGGGATGAAATAGGAACGGTGTTTACTTGACCTATAAAGCAAAGGATTAAAATAGAATCAGGACGAATTAGCATAGCTTCTCATGGGGGAACTGGCACCTCTAACAAAACCACACACACACATCAATTATTGTTTTCAGAGGCTCGGGTCCGTCGGTGGATTTATAAAGATAAGGAATAAATGTCGCTTGTCCCGACAGGCGCAGAGCACAACCTAGATTTGTTTACAACCCAGATCGACAAAATGTATCTCCTTACAGGTTTGGACTAGTGCTACTGACTAGGAAGCAGGAGCCCTAGCTACTGCAGATACCACAGCTGTAAGCCTGTTTGTCAGTGCTATGATACATACTTCCTGTCAGGGACCAGCTGCAGTAATCGTCCTATGCTCCATAGGAGCACAACATTCTGACTAACGACTAGCTGTCTATCACTCACATACACGCTGGCTGTCCAGCCCAATACTCTCTATTCCACCAAGCTGTAAATTGATACGAGCTCTTTTTAAAAAGAAAATTGGACAATGATAAGTAGCCAGTGGCTGAGTAGCAGAATGGTAGAGCGCTCGCTTCTCGTGGTCAAAGGCCATGGTTCGATCCCCGTTATTAACACGCTTCAGTGCTAGGAAGGAATGGCAGCGAGATAAGGAACTGCACACCACAAATCATAAGTCTGTAACACTTGATCCCCGAAATCAGTGTCTGCTAAGATATTGTTTACCTTTAGATATATATGGACAGAACGGGATAACCCAGATAGCTAAAGTTAATATATGTTACAATCATGATAGTAACACTTCATCCTCCCAGACAGCACTGTCTGGTATTGGAACCACATATACCTCCTAGTATAGCCAGAATAACAGTGGCTTTGGGGGAGGGGAGGGGCTCTCTGGCAATAATGATCGGGGAACTCCTCCAGCTGTGTCCTAATTTGACTGTGCCACGATGGAATGTCGTAACGTGACCAAAACAAAAACAGGTTAGAAGATGGCCAACCCGATTTTCCCCATTCGAGAAGACAGTTCAAACTGACCACGTTGTAGACACGTGATAATATAGTTCTCTTAGGGGCGTTCCAAAGTGAAAACGGGTAAAGACATGATAGCGCGTAGAGGGGTAGAGATTCTCAGAAATAAAAAGTACAGAATATTACTTGTATATGTATCCATGGTAACTGACACACTCGGCCATGAAAGGATAGGAAGGGACAAGATCAATGAAGGACCTGGTGAAAACAGCTGAAATGGTTTCATTACATAACAGCAGTGGACTGTATAACTTAACGTCTTTATACTGGTTTAGAAGACCCTGCAGAGTCTGTATACAACCAGTTACATTTACATCACCTTGCTCTAAAAGCTATGTGCATCCAATTTATTCTTAAATGCAATAACTGTCCCTGCCTCCACTACCTCCCCTGGCAATGCATTCCAAGCAGACACCACTCTCTGACTAAAAGAATATTTCCTAATATCTAATCTGGACCTCTCTTTAGTCAGCTTGCAGATATGCCCTCTTGTTATTGTGGGAGGCTGTATTTAAAAAACAAACTTGTTATAGTCTAATTTATCCATTCCGCTGATCATATTATAAACCTGTATTAAGTCACCACGAATTCCTCTCTCTTCCAGACACTGTAGGCCGGTTTTTCTGAGTCTTTCCTCATAACTGTAATTCTGAAATCCCACTATCATCTTTGTCGCTCTTTTTTGAATTCTTTCCAGCGTGTTTATATCCCCACTATGATAAGTACTCCACACCTGTACACAGTACTCCAACCTAGGTCTAACTCATGCTTTATACAGTTTGACTATCACTTCCTTGCTCCTATGTTTAATATTTTTTTTTATCATACCTAACATTGCATTTGCCTTTTTCACTGCTACTTTAACTTGCTCACTCACCTTACCTGTATTATCTATTATAACCCCTAGGTCCCTTTCCTTATCTATCTTTCTAATATTGTTCTCTCCCATTCTGTAATCATGTTCCATATTGGATCTAACCACGTGGATGACTGTACATTTATCTACATTAAACTCCATTTGCCAACTTACAGACCATTCTCGAATGTTATCTAAATTCGACCGCAATATGTCCACTTATAAATGTTGTAAGCTTATTCACGTCTGAGATAATAGTTTCCAAAAACAAACATGATATTGGTAATAGAAGGATGAAAGCACTTAATCAATGGGTGACACTTCTGACGATCAGATGCGCTCATGTATGTTGGTAATGCCCACAATGAGTACATATACTTTTCCACGCGCCCTGAAAAGAACGTAAGTGGTTGGTTGTAGTAACTTTCCTTACATCCCGAGCTTGCTGATGAAGGTGAACCGTGGTCCTCAGGCGGTTGTGCTATAATTGGTTACGCTCACTAACTACACGTTTTTTTATACTGGTTTAGAAGAGTCATCATAGTCTGTAGACAACCAGTTACATTTGCATGAACCTGCTCTAAAAGCTATGCGCATCCAATCTATTCTTAAATGCATTAACTGTCTCTGCCCCCACTACCTCATGGGGCAACGCATTCCAAATATTCACCACTCTTTGACTAAACAAATATTTCCTAATATTCAGTCTACTACGGGGATCCACATCTGGTTAGTTAAACTGCCTTGAAAAACATGGAAGTGAGATAGTGGACTTTCTCAGTATATTGAGCCTGGCCAAGGCCTTCTTTTAAAAAACCTTTATAAAAGAAGGCGTTGGCCTGACCGTGACGCGACATCCTGGTCAGTATGTTGTGCCTGACTGGACTAGCTGTTTAATTGCGTGAATGAAGTGTCAAATCACTTTAGAGGTGTAAATAATATGCTACCGATTATTCGGTTACCAAATCGAACATGGTGGAACAGGGTAAAGCAGGCAATCGGGGGGGGGGGGGGGGGATGACAACGTTATATCTATCGACTGTCACCGCCAAAGCCCCCTAGTCATTATCACCAAATAATCTTTGCCAATGAATCCACAGGGTAAAATAGGTAAAGAAAGGCAAAAGAACAGAGAGAAGAGGCCGATACAACGTAACAGAGAGGCCGATACAACGTAAATATAAGCTGGAAAGAACTGGTGAAAATAGCGCAGTACATGTCTGCTTGAAGGGGATTGGTTGGTTGTGCCACAATGCGATATTAGTGAAGAGGAACTAGGACATTGGCGCCATGTTGCAGCATGCATGTCGGTACAGACACATTTACTGACATGCGTGCTACCAGTGTCGAAACTACCGGGCAAAGGTCACAGACACAAATTCAGTGAAAACGTTCAGGTGCAATAGACTCAGTAATCGATATGTTTATATTTTATGTATAATAACTGCTTGTGATTACATAATACTTGAAGACAGAACGTTCGACAGAACATTGGACTTAGCACCTGACACCAGACGACTAAAGAAGATGTGTCCGAGGCTGACAACATCAGCCTGTATGAACCATTGCTATGACAACGCACCGCAAATAACTGGAATCAAGCTTTCATAAAAGCTGGTCAGTGCAAGTCAAATGTTGTGTTGGACATACGAGCCATAAATGGGCGAGCATATATGGGAAGTCGTGGGAGTTTGACCAACCACCGTAGCATGTCTAGAGCTTGGTATTTGCTGCTAGAGACTTTACGACTTCTCATTCGTATTTCCACTTGCGTCAATGACAGCATTTGGGACATCCCCCCCCCCCCCCTCGGTTTTTTCGTAATTCAATTCTATGGTCCTCAGTGATCAACCAGACTATCGGTAATTGGCGAGGGTGTTGACAGCACATGATCAGCTGTTGCTAGACATGTTACTCAATTGTGATCAGAATTTCACAACGATGTCCTAGAACTGAGGATCTCAACCAATTATTGGTAATTGACACATGCGTTTTTGTTGTATATACATGATGTGAGACCAAACTATAGGTAGATACCACATATGCTTTTCCATTTTACAAATTTAGGAATACAGCCACACAGACCTTGAACACACCTGCACACGCTTAAGGTAATACACTGCGCGCGCGATGATGAAACATGGGGCTAAAAAAAGCTACACGTGAAAAGAACTTTACATCTGACGTCACTGTGTGTCTGTTTTGGGATCATTTTGCAAGAAACGAAAAATGGGGCGCGTTGTTTGCGAGTTATTTCGAGATACATAAACAGACTGTGCACATGTGTAGCAGCAGGTTGTCCTAGATCTGACACCGAAGTCAGGGATACAAATGTTGGAAACTTAATTTTACGTGGTGTCCACTAGTGTGTAGGGCAGTGGCCAGTTTAATTTCTCGAAGGCTCATCTTCCCTAACAATACGCCTGTACATGTTTACAGTTGGTTTGACTGGGGCGTGTCGTTAAATGGAACCGTGTCCAGCACCTTTAGCTGTGAGAAACAAATGCTCTTTGAAACTCAACCGTGTCTGTGGGACGTAATCTGTGTTGACCATAGGGCCTGTCTGCCCGTAAAACCAACCACAGTTACAACAATTAGAATGTCGCTACCGGTATACAGAAACACACACATATGCACGTACGTAACAAACATACACATGTACGTAACAAACATACGCACGTACGTAACAAACATACGCACGTACGTAACAAACATACACACGTACGAAATGAACATAAAGTCCTAGAACAATATAAAGGAGAATACATATAAACGTCGATTTTCTGATTGTTAAGACAGATCTGTGCACATGTAGAACAAGCCCCACAAGACAGATCTGTGCACATGTAGTACAAGCCCCACAAGACAGATCTGTGCACATGTAGTACAAGCCCCACAAGACAGATCTGTGCACATGTGGTACGTCCCACAAGACATATGTGCACCTCTGGCACGTCCCACAAGACAGATCTGTGCACATGTAGTACAAGCCCCAAAAGACAAATTTGTGCACATGTACACTTCCCACAAGACACATTTGTGCACATGTACACGTCCCACAAGACAGATCTGTGCACCGCTGGCACGTCCCACAAGACAGATCTGTGCACATGTGGTACAAGCCCCACAAGACAAATTTGTGCACATGTACACGTCCCACAAAACAGATCTGTGCACATGTGGTACAAGCCTCACAAGACAAATTTGTGCACATGTACACGTCCCACAAGACAGATCTGTGCACATGTAGTACACGCCCCACAAGACAGATCTGTGCACATGTGGTACAAGCCCCACAAGACAAATCTGTGCACATGTACATGTCCCACAAGACGGATCTGTGCACATGTGGTACAAGCCTAACAAGACAAATGTGTGCATGTGTGCACATGTACACGTCCCACAACAGCTGAACGCTTGCTGCAGAGCTCCTCAATATTCGCAAGAGGAGCGGCACATCATCGCAGGAGAAGCTGTATGGCAGTGTCGGGAGCATTGAACTGATTGTTGCTTTTGTTTCAGTCGCTGATGTAGATGTATGGTGACCAACGAGGAGGACAAATAATACATGCAATAAAGATGGCAGCTGATAAAGTAACAGATGGAGCATGCTTGATAAACATGTAGTAGTGATAAGCACATGATGGTTGGTGTTCCCGTGTGGTTGTTGGTGTTCCTGTGTGGTTGTTGGTGTTCCTGTGTGGTTGTTGGTGTTCCTGTGTGGTTGTTGGTGTTCCTGTGTGGTTGTTGGTGTTCCCGTGTGGTTGTTGGTGTTCCCGTGTGGTTGTTGGTGTTCCCGTGTGGTTGTTGGTGTTCCCGTGTGGTTGTTGGTGTTCCCGTGTGGTTGTTGGTGTTCCTGTGTGGTTGTTGGTGTTCCTGTGTGGTTGTTGGTGTTCCTGTGTGGTTGTTGGTGTTCCCGTGTGGTTGTTGGTGTTCCCGTGTGGTTGTTGGTGTTCCTGTGTGGTTGTTGGTGTTCCTGTGTGGTTGTTGGTGTTCCCGTGTGGTTGTTGGTGTTCCCGTGTGGTTGTTGGTGTTCCCGTGGGGTTGTTGGTGTTCCCGTGTGGTTGTTGGTGTTCCCGTGTGGTTGTTGGTGTTCCTGTGTGGTTGTTGGTGTTCCTGTGTGGTTGTTGGTGTTCCTGTGTGTTTGTTGGTGTTCCTGTGTGGTTGTTGGTGTTCCCGTGTGGTTTTTGGTGTTCCCGTGTGGTTGTTGGTGTTCCTGTATGGTTGTTGGTGTTCCTGTGTGGTTGTTGGTGTTCCTGTGTGGTTGTTGGTGTTCCTGTGTGGTTGTTGGTGTTCCTGTGTGGTTGTTGGTGTTCCTGTGTGGTTGTTGGTGTTCCTGTGTGGTTGTTGGTGTTCCTGTGTGGTTGTTGGTGTTCCTGTGTGGTTGTTGGTGTTCCTGTGTGGTTGTTGGTGTTCCTGTGTGGTTGTTGGTGTTCCTGTGTGGTTGTTGGTGTTCCTGTGTGGTTGTTGGTGTTCCTGTGTGGTTGTTGGTGTTCCTGTGTGGTTGTTGGTGTTCCTGTGTGGTTGTTGGTGTTCCTGTGTGGTTGTTGGTGTTCCTGTGTGGTTGTTGGTGTTCCTGTGTGGTTGTTGGTGTTCCTGTGTGGTTGTTGGTGTTCCTGTGTGGTTGTTGGTGTTCCTGTGTGGTTGTTTGTGTTCCTGTGTGGTTGTTTGTGTTCCTGCGTTAATATTTGATGACTGTCAATGAACGGTGCCCTATGGGCACTCTGTTACTGTGTAACATTTTATATTCATTTATGCTGGTGGTTTCGACGATAGTAGGCGTAATATTGGGTGAGCAGCTTACTTCAAACGCGTTAGAGATAAATGTGAGATGCGTAAAATGCTGCGCCCAACATTATGATACGAACAGGAAAGTATTCGAAATTAGTTTATACGTGTATCCTTGCTAGGGCGGGCCGCAATTCCTCACGTGTTTACAACGCATCAGTTGTTATGTCCCTGTCATAATTCATTCCGCCTTAGTCAAGGGATGTCCGAATATCGGCAATTCAGTTTTATTATTGCAAGAACAGCCTCAAGCTAAATGAAACGATTACCACTCACTATGTTCTGATGGGAACAGTCTCTAACTGAACAAATGTATCTCCAAAAAATAGAGAGCCGATCAAATTCGATTATGGTGAACGTCCCTGTATTTCACAACTATGGATAGGAATGACGATTTTTTTTTTTTAAAGAACAAAAATAAAAACAAAAAATGAAGGAAAAATGCTGTTGCGAAATCGATGGCAAAGATCAAGTCGTGCCAACCGGTGCGTAAAGAAGTTGATTTAGACATTTCCAATCCAACATTATAATCAGTTTAGTGTCAGGTCTGTCGATTACGTAAGCAAAAGCGTGCACTTTGTGGCCGCTGATTACATTCGATATAGTTCGCTTGTACTACCAGATAATCTATCTGCACGTGCTACTGAGTTAATAAAGTGATCTGACCTTATACATACATAGACTTAACAACAGGTTCTTCAATATTAGTACAAGAACATTCTCTTTGAGACTGTTACCTTAACACATCTTATCGTTCGTATCAGTGCGTGCACTAATGTCTGTACATATCAATGCGTGCACTAATGTCTGTACATATCAATGCGTGCACTAATGTCTGTACATATCAATGCGTGCACTAATGTCTGTACAGACAGCTTTTGGTGCCTTTTTGATTTTAGATCATTTTAAATATAATTTGTGACAGTTCCCACTAGAGCATGGACGTTTAGTGCAGGGATGATTGGGCTGGCGACTCTAAGAAACAAAGGTTGCCTGAATGCGTTGGACGAACTACGCCAGGGTCAATCACCGTTTCGATACTAGGTCGATAAAAGGAAACGAGGGGTTAGGTAGAAGACTGTGTCTGGTACATGGGTGGATGTCAGAACTGAGCACTCTGGCGTCAGACTGGACGAGGATTGCAGACAATCGGATACTTCCACGACCCGGCTACCACATTTAGAATGACAGGGACTCGTGGATAGACAGCCAATAACATTTTAAATGGGATAGTTTCAAATTGGGGTGATAGATAAATCAACCTTCCCACAGAAGACCACTGGACAGCCATGTTGTTGCTGGAGAATATAAAATACACTTCAGAGATACCATTGAACAGACTGGCAGAAAGATTGGGAGAGAGCCTGGAAGTGAGAGAGTTTACAGGGTGGTTACCCCATCATACACTTCGAGTTTGGCCAGTCACGGTCAATGGATACCATGTGAATATTATGAGATATGATTGCGTGTGAACGTACAACTCGTCTGAGTACGAGAATTGAGTGGGTGTGAATGCACAGATCGACTGAGTAAGTGATCTGATTATATGTGAGTACGTGATCTGATTATATGTGAATGCACAGATCGCCTGATTATACATGATCTGATTATATGTGATTATAAAGATCGACTGAGTACGTGATCTGATCGTGAAGACGAGTTTGTGATTGTGTGTTGAGGGTGCAGATAGATAACGGCCAGCTAACTGGGGCCATTTAGTTGTAACTAAATAGTATTATAGTTTATGATAAGTTTTGTTGTGACAAAAGTAGACATATAATTCTGGGTATCATAGGCTTTGGAGGAAACATCAAAAGCTAGTGCTTAAACCTCCTAGGTAGTTAAATGTGTTATTTATTTTATAAGTTCTTTGCTTTTTGTTGATATTGTGCAACGATTAATCTTGTAATAAATGATATTGTTATGTTTTATGGTCACGATAGTGTTTGCTGTGTTGTAGTCGTGTCGTGGTGTAGATATATGTTGTAACTCTTAAGATAAGTAAACTACCCAACTTAAAAGCATACGCTGCCACAAATTATATAAAAAAGTAACAAGAATGGCGTGTTAAGGATTTCATTGTACTCCTCGCTGCCTTTGATTTCTTTAAAGAATAGACTGAAGATAGGTGGCACTGATGAATGCACCTGTGGTACAGGAAAACTGACCGCTGAACATCTGCTGCAAAATTGCCAAACATACGAGGACCAGAGAAGGCACATATGCCCATCACTAGTGCCAACACTAGACAAGCTCGATGGCAGTGTCGACAGCCTCAGGATGACGGCTGCTTTCTTCGAACAAATTCAAGTTGACAGTGTATGAAGAAGAAAAAGATGATTTCTTTAAAGTAATAGAGCCAGGTTCCTATTTACAGTTGGGTCGACTAGAATCGCACCCAAAACAAATGCTGTATAAATCGTGCGCTCTATCCACACCATCCACACTCAAAATGATTTACATATGGATCCCCCTACCTCCCTTATTTGGAGTGGGCAGAATCGGCCCATTAAAACACACTAGGTAAGACTTTATTGTACACTAAGACTAATGAGGGTTTTGCATTGGTCTAGCAACTTCATCTTTGTGTACAACCGCTACAGAAACTGAACCGGACGCATGTATGCCACAGACTTTCGGTGGGAATACCAGGAATAACGCACATATGGAGGGCATTAGTAAACAACCTTTTTGTTGGTGCGACCACACTGGTGATTTGTTTAATTATGGCAATCAAATACAATGCCATAAGATATTACATTTCATTACGCACATTAACCGAAATGTATTTTCCATACACAAATATTTGTGCCGTTTAGCATTCTTTATATAGTTTACTTTTCAATCTACCCAAAAATTGTATGTAAGACATTTGGAAGTAGATACCAACATCAATACTATTAACATAAACAATGGGTTTCCACAAAATGTCTAACATCCGTGAGCTGGTATTTCAGTTTAATCATTGGGAGTGAATCTTCATTCTCTACTTCGACATTCGTCCTGAAAAGGGCGTTGTGTCGCAGTTTACCGCTACGAAGCTGTGATATCTGCACATTTCGGCCCGGCAAATCCGTTTTTTATCTGGCTGTTTTGTATTGACCTTCCCACTGTGATTCGCTTTCTCTTAACCAGACTGCACTGGCGCAGCCTGTTTATATGATCGCCATTTAGAGACGGAGTATGGTCTCGATCGGTGCTGGTTCGCTGATCCTCTGATGCAAGCAGTCAGTCATGAGTCACTGGCTGCTGTCATTTCATGCATTGTGCTACATCTGCGACGCGGGAGTGATTTCCTATGTGTCTCTGTGCAACTTAGGTGCTATACAAATCTTTCCAATGATTAAATTGAAAAGTCGTCATAGTATTTCATAAAACGTTTCCTACTTCTTACCTATACGGAATTCTTTTGGTACCCTTTTGTAGTTAACATAAAAATATAAGTGATCTATAAATAGCTTTCAATTATTTCGCCTTTCAGCATAACATAACGTATATAATTGGCATAACACCCCCCCCCCCCCACTCCGGTGCCTCTCTGCCATCATCAAATGAGCTGGTCCCTTTACAGGATGTCTATAGCTAAATACTTGCAACGTCGGTTTCTGTAGAACTGGTTTGACATGATGCGATTGCTAACTACGCGCACAACGTTCGTTAGTCTGTATTTTACGATATGCTTGGAAGGTTACAGTGGCTCACATTCTTTAAACAGCAGATAGCACAGGTAATAATAACTTTGACGGCATCCTAGATGTGGCCGTGGCTCGTAGTTCGTGCACACCACATGTGGCCGTGACCTCTTGTGTATTTGACTAACAGCTGGCACGTACACAAGATGGAGCAGACATAGGAGCTACTACTGTAGAATCCTATTGCATTTATAATCAGTCTTGATAAAAGACAAAGAGTAACTAATGGAACATCTGAGAACCACGCGCAGGCCTCTTCCAGCACACAGAAGTTGATGGTGCAAATATCGCAGGCAAGCTGTAAACTACGACACAGCGCAATCCGTTCTCCTGTTAGTTGTAAAGCCCTTTTCAGGACTAGGTCGTTGGAGTGTGAGAAGAAACTGCGAAGAAGTTGAAAGTATAATATGCTATGCATGAAGTATTCTGTATTGCGTTAGTACATCTAAAGTTTTTTTGTAATTGTCAGACAGACAGAGCCTATCAAGGTTGGCTTACCTGCACTGGTCGGAAACTGCTGTCGACGTGTTACACCTGAGCTCCCACATGACCTATATGTGGTTAATGATGACTCACTGAGTCACGAGTGAGTGTATGAACTTGGCAGAATAAATGTGTAGGAGGGCAAACAATATGGGTTAAACGAGCGCCAGGTCGCCCCCGTGTGAGTCCCATTCTGGCGAGAAAAGAATAAGACGCCCACCCCCTCCCCCAAGTTGGAACAGCAATTACTAAAGGTTGTGCACGGTGCTAACATTACGGTTGTATATTTAAAAAAATAGATTTTTGTTTTAAACTACACAAATATTTAAGTAAATGGTGCGGTAAGGGTGGTTCTACAGCGGGGAGCAGGAAGCCGGACGTACTGTCGGCTGACCATGGTAACATTGTCTATAACCACACTCTCTCACGTAACACTTGTCTGACCATTGTAACATTTTCTATAACCACACTCTCTCACGTAAGACTTGTCTGACCATTGTAACATTTTCTATAACCACACTCTCTCACGTAACACTTGTCTGACCATGGTAACATTTTCTATAACCACACTCTCTCAAGTAACACTTGTCTGGTCTGCGTATACCTAACTGGTATACAGAAACCATGGTCGACTGGTGGTTTAAATTAAATATAAATGGGACGTGGAAACTCACTGTCCCTCAATGTACGTATAATCACATAGCAGATACTATTCGGTAGAAGGGAACTTCCACGTTGGATGACAAATGACTTTTTCGCTGCCTGTTCAGCATGAATGGTCGGCTGTTTAACATTGCAAGGTTCTAGGCCAACACGAAGCCATCGAGGTCAGTGTCAGGGACACGCGTTTCGCTGATGCTGCACTTGTCTCTCACAGCCAACAGGAACGTCTGACAGATGGCTTCTCCCAGGCGTGGATTGATTTTGGTCTCACAATAAGTCTCAACAAACCAAATGTTCTGGAACAGGCAGAAGATGCCACACCAACTCTTTACATCAATGAACTGTCAGTTACGTAACAATTCCTACACCTTGGGCCCATCATCATCGATACGATCTCCCTAGACCAAGATGAAAGAAAGATGAAACCACATTTGCTCGTCTCATAATTCGTGTTTGGGAAAACGAGAAACTCAAAGTTAGAGCTAAGGCCACGGTGTACAATGGATGTGTATTCAGCACGCTCATATATGGTAGCGAAATGTGGGCAAGCTATGTCAAAAAACAACACAGGTTTAACACCGTCTTTCTACGGCGCTTGCGGTCCGTTCTGGAAATTACGTGGAGTGATACCACATAAGTACAGCTATGTTCGTAACATGGAACATGGCATCATTCCAAAAGATACGACAGTTGGTCGATCACAGCTGAGGTTCAAAGGTGTGTGTTATCATGATATGATGACACTTGACTGAGTGACACCCTGAATCATGACATAAAGACACTGGGCATGGGTGACATCCTGAACCATGACATAAGGACACTGGTCATCAGTCTGACATCCTGAATCATGACATGAGTCTGACATCCTGAATCATGACATGCGCCTGACATCCTGAATCATGAGTCTGCCATCCTGAATCATGAGTCTGCCATCCTGAATCATGACATGCGCCTGACATCCTGAATCATGAGTCTGCCATCCTGAATCATGCCATGATGACACTGGACATGAGTCTGACATCCTGAATCATGACATGAGCCTGACATCCTGAATCGTGACATGAGTCTGACATCCTGAATCATGACATAAAGACACTGGTCATGAGTCTGACATCCTGAATCATGACATAAAGCCACTGGACATGAGTCTAACATCCTGAATCATGACATGAGTCTGACATCCTGAATCAGGACATAGAGACACTAGACATGAGTCTAACATCCTGAATCATGACATAAAGACACTGGACATGAGTCTTAGATCCTGAATCATGGCATAAAGACACTGGTCATGAGTCTGACATCCTGAATCATGATATGAGTCTGACATCCTAAATCATGACATAGAGACACTGGACATGAGTCTGACATCCTGAATCATGACATAAAGACACTGGACTCCATAATTCGGAGATCTAAAACGATAATGAGGCAAAGAAGACAAAAAACTTGGTAGAGGACTACCATTCCAAGATCGCGTCATGACTGAAAGTGGCTACGACTGGAAAAAGCAACGAGTGGTACCGGGATGAAAAGAATAGAACGACTGTCACCTTCCGATGACGTGAAGGGTGAATGAAGGGGGTGTGCTTAGGGCCGTCAATCTCATCATGTAAAATAACATTGTCATTATAATCAACAGCTGCAAAATATCAGGATACAGACTTCCTGTAATGTGGCATGACGTAGTTACACCTATGCTTCACATTAGAGCGAAGATGTGACTGATTGCAAATACTTGAAATCGGGCTTCTTTTAAAACGGGCCAGCTATAGTGGTGTCTCATTTCATACTGGAGCCAAAAACTGAATGAACGAACACACGGCCAAGTTCACCCTGATGGTAGCCACGTCCATATTTCGCTACTCGTGCCAACAGACAAGCCGCACTTGTACAAACATTTTTTGGGGAGGAAAGATTACAAGACCCCGATCTTCCTTCTTGGCATTAAAATAGGACAACGCCATCTTGATAATGGATTTCTTGCCAGATTGTTTGTTGACATTATAGCACGCAGATACTAAAAATAGACTTGTTCTCACTCGGGACAAATAGTAGATCTATCTTTGACAGTACGTGGGTGTGCACAGACTGATGTCTGGCTGTATGACAAAGAATCTACAGTTAATCTCAAGTATACAATTCTAAAATGCTGACATCAGGAACAGACAACTATAGCTAATGCAGCATTTAATCCTGGAGGGGTAGAGAGATAACTTTTCACTGCAAAAGTGCCGGGTTCGACTCCAGTTATGGATACGATTCAATCGACCCAAATGTAAATTATTACCTGACTTGCTGTTAGAAAGGTAAAGCGGATAATGAACGGAACTTGCTAGATTGTAAAGCTCTATTATAATAGACCAACAATTATAAATTGATGTATAGTATTGGAACTGACGCGACTCTAGCAGAGGTGAGGTGCGCTTGAGAGTGTGCTGTTATAAAAAATAGTTATATATTAAGTTCTGTTTCTAAGAATCTGCTTCACTGCACTTCGGGCATACCTACAGGTGCTCAGTATTCTCTCGGTAAAAAACCAAAGGTAAATATATTAATGGTTCCTGCATCTCGCTGATTGTACACACTCCCGCTTAGTCCCCTCGTGGTGGAAGCTCATTTGATTAAAAATCTGCCAGAACTCTTCAGCTGCCATCCAGTCATGGATTAGACAGCCCTTCTGTAAGTAATGGGAGCCTGACACGACGACTGTCCCTGTTAAAGAGCTGATCTCACTGCTTCCATCTCCATTCTTGTACTGGCGGTTGTGAATGTCCTTCGCTCAGCACAAGAACCTACAGCCAAATGTGACCACAACGGTCGACAATCCCTTGTCTACAACGGAGCATTTTATTAAGATACATTGTTTTGGAGTGCGTGGAAAGACACCCTCGGACAGTGTAAGGTACCAGACTTGCAGTTAGGCAGAACAATGAGGAAGGCGCAGAACAATGAGAAAGGGTAGAACAATGAGGAAGAGTACAACAATGAGAAAGGTAGAACAATGAGGAAGGGTAGAACAATGAGAAAGGTAGAACAATGAGGAAGGGTAGAACAATGAGAAAGGTAGAACAATGAGAAAGGTAGAACAATGAGGAAGGGTAGAACAATGAGAAAGGTAGAACAATGAGGAAGGGTAGAACAATGAGAAAGGTAGAACAATGAGAAAGGTAGAACAATGAGGAAGGGTAGAACAATGAGAAAAGTAGAACAATGAGGAAGGGTAGAACAATGAGAAAGGTAGAACAATGAGAAAGGTAGAACAATGAGGAAGGGTAGAACAATGAGAAAGGTAGAACAATGAGAAAGGTAGAACAATGAGGAAGGGTAGAACAATGAGAAAGGTAGAACAATGAGGAAGGTAGAACAATGCGGAAGGTAGAACAATGAGGAAGGGAACTTTAAAATCAAGAATTGATACAATGTACTGGAATATTATTTTGTGTTTAGAAAACTTCATTGACCGGCCATTTATACATTGAAAGTACACGGGTGTGAATTTACGACACGCCTACGGAAGTTCGTATCTCAACCACGTACTCATCCGCGTCGACCTCTTTAACCTTTGAAAATGTTAAACCTGCCTGGCTGATATGATTAGCATGTTTGTCTACCACCGCCGCAATGATCCTGCTGGGAATCAGTGCTAACAGGCATACAGAATAAACTTATGAACACATAGTGGTTAACTGTGTTGTGCCTGAGAACAATCATGCTCACATATCTTAAAAGTGCATTTATCGTTCTACCTGGGAACACGGGGAGTTCGCCGACAGCTTCAAGATGTATTCTTGCTGGCAGGGTTATCCAGGCACGCCAGGGTCCACCCACGCACATTTTTCTATGGATGTTTTTTATGGTAGACTTTGAATGTCTATCCCAGCAACCTGTGGGAAGTCCCTCCATGCACATACTACGCCCGCGGATACCTGAATTTGGTGTCAATTTGGAGGGACTCCGAAGGCCTTCCCAATAACACATGTTATATTAAGCAGAACAATTCTGACAGGGTACATAGGCGCGTAGTTCAATAGGCTGATTGCTTTCACTACCTCGTCTTAACAGGGCGACATATCGAGTCTGTCGTTGATAACAACTTAGGGCATGCGTTTTATGGTTAGTTCACTGATGGCGGATGGCCAGTTTAGGATAGCACCTATGTGGTCTGACCAGCGCCTGCACAGCATGAACGCGGTCTGCCATCAGTTTTGCGCTATCAAATTTAAAGACCGGAGATAATTATTATTTTTGTTTTTTATTTTTAAATTTGTGTTCGCCTTATTTCTCTAATCCCCAACCAAGGCGCTGTGCATCCGACTTCAGCATGCATTTTATGTAAGGGTCTGCTTCTTCCTGCATTTTCTAAGGGTTCGCTTCCCCGGGGTAACGGCCGGTGCTGTGTGCTGTGATGGGGATCGAACCTAGCACCTTTGGGTTGTGAGCCGTGCCACTTAACCACTAGCCCACGCCGTCCCCAGGATATAAATGATAGTACCGAAGACCATAGACTGCTTTTAGGGGATAGTAAAACCGCTTTAAGTCATTGTGTCTGCGTATCGGGGATTTAACCTGATTTGCTACTGAGTCAGGCATCCTGATCTAGTTCTGGACTATTCTGCGCGAAGCTTGATCCTATAATCCCGCAGCGGTAGTACTGTTGGTTGAATCGATTGTAGTGTCATCGTCTGGGAACAGTGTGAACAAATGCCTTGTGGGCTTGATTTACAATTCCAACGCACCAGGTTCAAATCACGTTCGGTTTGACCAGTTATCTAAAATAGACCATAGTTTGACAGCCCAGGCAAGCCGTATTTTTGTAATGCTATTACCATTTCTCGAAGTCAACACACATATAAATAAATGGTTCACGGAGTTCGTACTCTGTCATCGGCACTTTAAGTAAAGAAAATGACTTGAGCACATTTGGGAATGCTTAAGTGCAAAGACATCGACGCGGTTCTATGAACCATTTTCCATCGTCTATCTGACAATGAACGATCATTGTGCAATTTCAATACTCTCTGCTGGCCGATATCTAATGGTTCCAACTTTAGGTGTTATCGAAGCCAACATATCAGCTCTTTCAATGTCGCTACCCGAGCAAAAACAAGAAAACTGATGAAACAATACAGAACCGAGAGATCTGAAAATGCTATCCATTAGCGCCGCTGTTGTCCCTTCTGAACAATTAGGTGTGAGAGCTAAGTGTGAGATCCCGACATCATGACTGCATTGATCAATGAAGTCTCAGACAGCCACCTCAAAGTTGAGGTACGAGAGCCCGACATCATGACTGCACTGATCAATGAAGTCTCAGACAGCCACCTCAAAGCTGAGGTATGAGATCCCGACATCATGACTGCATTGATCAATGAAGTCTCAGACAGCCACCTCAAAGTTGAGGTACGAGAGCCCGACATCATGACTGCACTGATCAATGAAGTCTCAGACAGCCACCTCAAAGCTGAGATATGAGATCCCGACATCATGACTGCATTGATCAATGAAGTCTCAGACAGCCACCTCAAAGCTGAGGTATGAGATCCCGACATCATGACTGCATTGATCAATGAAGTCTCAGACAGCCACCTCAAAGCTGAGGTATGAGATCCCGACATCATGACTGCATTGATCAATGAAGTCTCAGACAGCCACCTCAAAGCTGAGCTAACTGTCTCAATACCCATTCTTATGATGACGGTCGTTGCCAGCGAGACCGCAGCTGATCTCAGCACCGACCCTACCTCACTCTTTGAGAAGTCCCATTTCCCCACTACCCAGCACAGGCCCACGACTGCAGGCACCATCCCTGTCAACCGCGTATCATCATTTATCAGCTGCTCAAGCTCTGTTTCCCCCTAGCAACACTCTGCCCACCCCTCCCCCGATGAAGACAATGCTTTTGTTCTAATCTGGTACATTGTCTCCAATGATGACCCATTTTTCCAAATCCGACGATAGTCTCAAATGCGTGTTTGCTGTTGTGCAGATATATCAAAAGAAAGCTGAGAGGGCTGCATGTTACCATGGTTGTTGGTGTACCCCCTGGCCTCTCCACCCCCTCCCCCTTTTACAGACTGTCTTAAACTCAACCGCTGTTCTATTTTAGCTTCCGCCGGGTTAAGGCTCACCATCTGACACGATTATAACAGGGTCCACCAATGTGTAGGTGCAGGACAGACCCTCAAACTCATGGGGGAGTCTTGCAACCCGGATCACTGCCCCAGTTGGACCACAACTGTGTTTATCTAGCCAGTGAAACACGAAATCCTTGAGAATTAAATAAATTACTTAGTGGACGGATGTAGCGTAGTCCAGCTCATTCCAAACTTGCCTGTGTTTGTGTAGTCAAGGCAAAAATGTGTGTTGAAGTTGAATACACTTGGCCTTAAAGCGCAAAACACAGTACAGCACCATTTGGCGTTATGAAACAGGTAAACGGAAAATGTATCCTGAAACCAGGTTGCCTGTCCCCTGACCCAAGATTCACTGAAGCTGTCCGAACGTCAAGACTGGCGGCAGAATTAGGACCAGCATGACCTTAAAACTGATGACGTACAGACATTCTCTGATCAGCTGACACAAATGTGGGCGGCGGACAACAATAAGGTCAGCTAACATAAAATCATTCTGACACAAATGTGGGCGGCGGACAACAGTAAGGTCAGCTTACATGGAATCATTCTGACACAAATGTAGGCGGCGGACAACAGTAAGGACAGCTTACATAGAATCATTCTGACACAAATGTGGGCGGAGGACAACAATAAGGTCAGCTTACATAGAATCATTCTGACACAAATGTGGGCGGCGGAAAACAGTAAGGTCAGCTTACATAGAATCATTCTGACACAAATGTGGGCGGCGGACAACAGTAAGGTCAGCTTACATAGAATCATTCTGACACAAATGTGGGCGGCGGACAACAGTAAGGTCAGCTTACATAGAATCATTCTGACACAACCTGTACTTCCTCGTCCTTTCAACTTTGATCGCTTTTTTTCTTCTCTCCCTAATCCAATATAAAAGCATTCAAACTTCAACAGAGAGCTTTATCTTTCCTTGCAAATAAAAGGAGTCCAACACAATAGCGTTAATGCACCTACACGTGACTAAACAAAGGCTGTCCGTGGGACTAATAACATCCTGCAAAAACAAATTGCAGAACCTGCCACTGCAAGAGCACACACAGGGTTTTAGCCTATTTCTCCCGTAAGGAGCCGTAGGTAGGCAGCGCGGTATAGGGGTGAAACTCGTTCGGTTTCACAATCCTAAAGCACAGGGTACAAACCCCGGCAGGGAGTGGAGTTAACAAGGCTGGACAGGGAGTGGACATAACAAGGTTGTACAGGGAGTGAACATAAGGTTGTACAGGGAGTGAACATAACAAAGTTTTACAGGAAGTGAACATACAAGGTTGTACAGGGAGTGAACATAACAAGGTTGTACAAGAACACAGAGAAGTTGAAAAGTGAAAAGAGTGGAAATCGATAGACTCGGTAAGATTTTATCGGCCACATGGGAAATGATAAGATGTCGCGACACGTGGACAAACGCATCTATATATACACTGGAGGGATACAATGAAAATAATAGGACCGAGGAAAGGATAGAGTGGATAGAGCTTAAACAACGGTATGGAATATGTTGATTTCATGTGGCTTAAGGCAGCTCGTATGGGAGATTAATCTATAACACAGCTTGAATCGATGGTGATCGTCCGAACAGCAAGAAACAATACATGTGACCTTAATGTAGGCCTTACTCTGGTGCACAGGACTGTTGGAGTGGTTAGAGATCCGGGAATCTGAGTCCTTTGGAGATATCACTTATATGTTCCCTGAAGCGCGAACAGAGTTTCTTAGCCAGTCTCACCAATGTAGGTCATATTACACCGGCGACAAATGATAGCATAAGTTGTATATAGCAGGACTTGCAGGTGAATCATGTGATATTGAACACCACTTGCAGGTGAACCATATGATATTAAATACCACTTGCAGGTGAACCATATGATATTGAACACCACTTGCAAGTGAATCATGTGATATTGAACACCGCTTTCTAGAAAATCACCGGGAATACCTGGATGTCGTAGTGATACGCAAAGCTGAACAGGTTGATTTATGTTGGACATTGCCCAGGTGTTCTTTGGGGCTCTTGTCGTTACGGCGTCTGACCAGCAGGATTGGCATGCTTCTTGTCGAGTGAGTCGGTAGATGACATGGGGCGGGGGGGGGGGGTGGGTTGGCGCCGGATGAGGTAATACCTGAAGCATGGAAGATCAGAGTAAAGGATATGGAGATGCCGGAATAAGGGTATCAGTGCAGGAGAAACAGAGAATCCGCTGGAGATGAGAACTGCCTTAGAGTAGAGACACTTGTATAAGTGGTCAAGCATATCCTGGGCCTTTTGTAAGATGTCCGTCACCGTGACAAATGCGACGGAGGTTTAGGCAATGGTGGAAGGGAAGCGAGTCCCCGCAAGCTTTGGGGATGAGAGGGGTGATGGGTTTGAGCGATAGTAAGTGTATACTAGACAATGGAAGACAGACGAAGGCAAGAACGTTGGCCGATTTAAGCGAGTTATGCAATGTAAGATGCATAGTCGGGTGGCAACTTAACATAGTCCATGAAGCTAGAGAAGTCAGCCTCAGACATGACAGTCATGCGACCATGAAGTTAGAGAGGTCAGCCTCAGACATGACAGTCATGCGACAATGAAGTTAGAGAGGTCAGCCTCAGACATGACAGTCATGCGACCATGAAGTTAGAGGTCAGCCTCAGACATGTCAGTCATCCGACCATGAAGCTGGAGAGGTCAGCCTCAGACATGCGACCATAAAGCTGGATAGATCAATCTCAGTCATGACAGTCATGCCGAAATAGCTGTCCATGCATGTGTAGTACAACAGGGAGGAGGCGAGAGGGGGGGGGGGAGTCCTACTGCACCAAATGGCGTGCTAGAATGAGCACACGAGCAGATATGCGTAGCTAGGGCCAAATTCCTCTCCGCTGATCTGGTCGAAGAATTAGCCATTGACCTGGTAGGTTTCAACGGTTATGGGAAGTTCGGCGATGGAGGAGTTGATCATTCTGGTAATGTACAAGAGAGCCACGAGACTGCTCGAATGAAGATTTATAGAGAGGTAGCAAACATCTTACAAGATGCGGCTTTAGATCAGTGACAGGGAAGTCAGGACGTGGTTAAAGTCCTTGAGGAATGAGTGCAGATCCTCAATCACAGGCTAGGAGATGAGAGTAATGCAGTCAGATGACGTGTGCAGTGGGACAGGAGCAAGACGAGAAAATGGGTCTTCTGGGTTTGTTGGTTTCAAGAAGCATTTAGAATGATTGCAGTTTCGACTTCCTTGTTGAACAGAACGGTAGCAGCATCCTTACGTAATTTATAAAAAATGGGATTGGACAGTTGGAGACGACCTTTCTTGACGCACCGTTAGACAGATCGATATTGAGACAGATCGATAGTGAGACAGATAGTGCGTTCGATCAATGTGTGCGGAAGATCAAACTCCGCGTACAAATGGGTGGAGTAGGAAACAGCTGATATGATGTGACAGTATCTAGGTGACCATGTATGATGTGCCAGGTTTCACTTCTGCATGCAACAAAAGTAATTTCATTGGCTGCACTGGGCCCTCGAATTAGAAGGATGAGAATCACTGATCTAGAAAAGTGCGAACCTTAATATGCATGTCGTAAAATGGGAATGAGTCAGGAGAGTTTTGTGTGTGTGTGTGTGTGTGTGTGGGAGGGGAAGAGGAGGCGATCTAGGAAAAAAAACCGGTCATTACGTTGTTTTCTCATTGTGTTGGTACATAGTTAGGGTTTGTGAGGCAGAGGAATAAAGGTAGCGTGTCCTTGTAGTCCCCATGCAAAATAAAGGCTAAGTTTTAATTTTACTCTCAGATTTAAAAACAAACAACTAAAACTCAAGCCAAGTTGCGGTTTTGAGCTTATGCCTCCTGAGGCAGATGACCGGTGGTTCTAACAGCTCGACCATCAGCTCTTGGGACTACTCTTATCTAAAAATAGCAACAGAAACCGGCATTCATAGACCATGTCGATGCTTTTCACTGCATGCTAACGGTACATATGTCAGTTGGAGTAGTGGCCTCATACTCTTATGTGAGCCAACAAGGAAGGAAGAGAATATAACATATACAAAGGTCAAGGTTACAACTTAGTAAACACTGACGTCAGGCCTGACGTATTAAGAGACTTTATCTTGTTCCAGTTTCTTAAGTAGTAGCCGTTGAAAGCTGGGTAGACGGAGGTGTTGAAATCGGGAAGCGAACGCGGTGTCTTCGCTGCGAAAGGCTGTGGAGCTAGTGCTAAAGGGGGCTGTGAGCTTGGCTTGTACGAAGTCAAGGTCGAAGTCAGAGCCCCCGTCGGAGCTTTAGGGTTGTAACTCAATAGTCGACACATTCAACAAGGATGTTCTTGTCATTTTGGGGTGGGGGGAGAGACGCAATGGAGTCAGTTCTATATCGTATATATGACGCAGGGGAAAAGGGCGTTGAGAGAGAAATAGTTCTGCGTTCATTCTCTCACTCCCGCTACCAAGCCCTGAACGTTCTCAATCTCCCACTACCAAGCTATAAACAGGGCTTTGCAAGTAGCAGGATGTAGTCCGGAAAACGGATTTGCGTTGTGTCGCTAGTTTACAGTTTGACTGCGATATTTGCATCTTTCGGTCGACACATCCGTCTTCGACAGAGAGAAATAGTACATACACATTATATATTCATTTATCTTCACCGGTAACTTGAATGATTCGCATAACTTGTCCATCTGATATTTTCCGATACAATTTAACAGGAAAATAACGGGGCTGCGTATTGGGTCAAATTCTGTAATATATAGTCATAGACATCTACACGTCCCATCTACTGAATGGATGTGATTGGTGTAGATGTGACCAATGGACGGACATAGTTACCACATCAGCTCATGTGCATTATTTGATCGGAGCACAAGTGCAAAGGCAAAGGATGTATTGTTAGTTAGGAAGTGAACGTAATCCAGGCTGCGTTGCACAAAGAGAAAGGCAGATCGAACAAAGAACAGTATAAAATGGAATCTTTTATTTTATTCAGATTATATCAAGGCGACACGCTTTTGGACTTTCGTGATATTCAAACAAATTCAGAACGTTTTTTAAACTTAAAAATGTAAATATTTCAAAAGAAAAGAAAGGAGAAAAAAAGTAGTCTAATCATTTAGCAGACAAGATATATTCACATTTAATGGAACTTTAAAATGTTGGAACGCCGAAACGCGTTAATTAAAAAGGAGTGATTTAATTTAAAAGTACTCATTTGGACCATTAGGCTTAGCAACGTTAACGTAGATTTATCCACATTGACTACGTAAATTCCTAATACATTTTCTATGCGTAAATTTCATACTCAGTTAAGGACAGACGAGTAATAAATTAGAAGTATTGATTTACACAAGTTTTAACACACGATTTAAAAGCAATAAACGCTGTCACTTACTTGTCTTTGTAAATAAGTGTAATCTTGGTCGGTACAATTCGTAGCTTCCTGGCCAGGGCAGCCTTAAGTCCGAGGACAGTCTCTCGTGGGGAAACAGATATCTCTAACCGGCCTCCTGTTGTAGGGCACACAAAGAGACGTATGCAACCAGGCCGCCTTCTACTCGACTTTACTCGGGACACAGGTTTTCGATTTGCTACATTGAATTTTCTTTCCATATCTTAACTTGAAAGTGACGAAGAAACTGTGTTTAAGTCCAAGGGTAGTTGTTTCAACAGTCGCTGTGTCAAACTCTGGAGATTTACTAGAGATGACAAGCCCGACCTACTTGTTTTTATACGATGACCGAGCTAAAGGTTGAAGGGAGGCAGGATGTTAACGCGCGATGTCTCGCGCTGTTCGCTAGCCGATTCCTCAATGGAGAGCGCGCGAGCCTTGTGACGTAGGTAGACCGTTTTCTTTACTATCCGCCAGGGGAGGTTAGGTGGAGGGAAATGTCAAAACAAAACAAGGCGTGTTTTTTATTTACTCCAGGTAAATATATGATATAAATGTATTAAACTTTGAGCTCATCTGGCATAAGAAAGATGACTGGACAAAGTTAAATGCATATACATTTGAAGGAAAACAAAAATAATAATATCGGATTTGAGGGAAGAAAATAAAAATGGATAAAGATTATTACACTGCATATTATATAATAGTACACACTGGCTTTCCCTTGATCGCTTTAGTTCGTAAATGAAGTTCGAAGTTCAGGTTTTCTTAATCGGGCCAAGTTTGTTGTGTCATGTTAGTTGTTTGATTATATATAGATTGGCCGATAAATTGCTTTCCGATTTCTAAGTTGATTTTATCTAGCAGATCCTTAAAAAGATACATACATGGCACAATTTCAACAACCAAATAGGAATAGGACAAGCAACGTTATGATGCAGTTACAAGATCGAAAATGAAATGCAGTTTCGGCCTAAATAATTGTTCACCAAGTACTGGACAAACTAAAGTAGCCAGGCAATGTTGATGTTGCTGAAGGACCTATAGATCGTACAATGTTGTCCTGGCAACAATACGGGATGGTACTGGACTTTTTTCTGTCTTTTTTTCACTTGTGCATGTCAATAAAGTGCGCCAAAGCGCTAGATCTGCAGACACGACATGAAAGGCAGATGAATGTCGTTTTTCTTGCTTACCTTAAGATACTGTTGCCATTGGCTTATGGTGACTTCATCACTAGCCCACGCCGTCCCCATTGGGTTACTAAAGAACGTCGGAGCAGCTGCTACTAACAATGGTCGGAAATCACATAATGTGTTTTACGCTGAGCGACGTTAATACTGTTTAATTAGTTAATAGCTTGTTGTGATGCCGAATGCTAATATGTGTGTTGTATATAGTAGTACATAGCAGTATTAAATGTGATTTATATAATAACATTGACGTGTGCAGTGAATTTAGGCTGTTAATCTATTGTATAACATAATGAAGAATACTAGTCTATTTATAATCTAGTTGACACTTGAATTATTATTCTATACAAAAGTGAATTATGACAGTAGTAAGCATTAGTTTGGCAGCTAAATGCCGACATTTCACTTGTTCATTTAATGCTATGAATAGTTTAACATTTTTTTTACCTTCACAGCTTAGATGTACATTTGTAGCTTCGGTAAGCTGAACTTAACCCTGTTAGAGAGAGATCAGTGTACGGGGACTGCAAAACAACTTAGCTCGGGTACGGTGTACATTGTTACTTCTCACAAACTCTATTACTTGTTAGTTCTCACAAACTCTATTGCTTGTTACTTCTTACAAACTCTATTGCTTGTCACTTCTTACAAACTCTATTACTTGTTAGTTCTCACAACCTCAATTACTTGTTAGTTCTCACAACCTCAATTACTTGTTAGTTCTCACAACCTCAATTACTTGTTACTTCAAACAAACTCTATTACTTGTTACTTCTCACAAACTCTATTGTTACTTCTCACAATCTCTATTACTTGTTACTTCTTACAAGCTATATTGTTACTTCTCACAAACTCTATTACTTGTTACTTCTCACAAACTCTATTACTTGTTACTTCTCACAAACTCTATTGTTACTTCTCACAATCTCTATTACTTGTTACTTCTCACAAGCTATATTGTTACTTCTAACAAACTCTATTACTTGTTACTTCTCACAAATTCTATTGTTACTTCTAACAAACTCTATTACTTGTTACTTCTCATAAACTCTATTGTTACTTCTCACAAACTCTATTGTTACTTCTAACAAACTCTATTACTTGTTACTTCTAACAAACTCTATTACTTGTTACTTCTCACAAATTCTATTACCTGTTGCATCTCACAAACTCTATCACTTGTTACTTCTCACAAATTCTATTACCTGTTGCATCTCACAAACTCTATTACTTGTTACTTCTCACAAATTCTATTACCTGTTGCATCTCACAAACTCTATTACTTGATGACATCTCGTCATTTGAAGATAAAATACCACATGCTAATTCTAATTTGAACAATAACAAAACAATAAGTTTATGAGCAGATACGGTCAATGTAAGGTCAAGGCCCATGGTGGCCTGGATGTACATGTCAGGGGTAAATAACTTTTGTTCTGGTGGGGGGGGGGGGGGGGTGTTCTAGAAGAATGGCATTAGCCTATCAAAGTGTTGAACGGAAATGGTAAACGATGGAGTCCCGCAGGTTTCAAGAGTCACATGATCTCAAGGGAGGTTGGACAGAATACCTGCATACTGATTTACCTTCAGTCGTCTAGACGTATGTCTACCCACTGGTCCAAGGCAGCTCGGGACCAGAGAGTGAGATTGGTGACCAGCGCAGAGTCTTCCTCACTATAATCCACATACAGCGCAGGTTACATCGCCAAGACAAAACCGGCTGATGGTGACACCATGCAGCGCAGGTAAGTAATTGGGTTCTGTTGGAGAATGTGTGTTCACATTTCCAGGCATTGAACAACCATTAATCTGATAGAAGTCCACATGCTGGTCTGTGAACTTCACCACGGCCCGTGAAAGGGGTCTGTAGACTTCCCCACAGCCCGTGAAAGGGGTCTGTAGACTTCACCACATCCCGTAAAAGTGGGGTGTAGACTTCACCACAGCCCGTGAAAGGGGTCTGTAGACTTCACCACATCCCGTGAAAGGGGTCTGTAGACTTCACCACGGTTCGTGAAATGGGTCTGTAGACTTCACCACGACCCGTGAAAGGGGTCTATAGACTTCACCAAAGCCCGTGAAAGGGGTCTGTAGACTTCACCAAAGCCCGTGAAAGGGGTCTGTAGAATTAACCACAGCCCGTGAAAGGGGTATGTAGACTTAATCATTGACCGTCAAATGGGCTCGCATGTTTTACCAGACTGTAAAGGAGTTCATAGACTTCACCAGACAGCCAGATGTGTCTATCAGCTTCACGAGAATGCCAAAGGTGTCTATCAGCTTCACCATACTGTCAAATGTATCTATCAGCTTCACCAGACTGCCAAATGTGTCTATCAGTTTCACCAGACTGCCAAAGGTGTCTATCAGTTTCACCAGAATGTCAAAGGTGTCTATCAGTTTCACCAGACTGCCAAAGGTGCCGATCCGTTTCACCAGACAGTCAAAGGTGTCTATCAGTTTCACGAGACAGTCAAAGGTGTCTATCAGTTTCACCAGGCAGTCAAAGGTGTCTATCAGTTTCACCAGACTGTCAAAAGGGTTTACAGACTTCACCAGGCTGTCAAATGTGTTCATATGCTTCACCATAATGTGTCAATTAGTTTTACCAGAATGTCAAAGGTGCCAGTACGCTTGAACATTTGAACACATGGGTCTGTGTTAGAGAAATGGTTGAGAGCTCCTGACGCGCATGAGCGCATTCTCGAAAAGTATAATTGTGTTTGTTTATCTCCGTTGACATGCGTGTTAAAATAATTATCTAGTTTGTCTTTCTAACTCCTTGCCTGTCTGCCTGTACGTCTTTCGGTATGTGCCTGTTTCTGCTATTTCGTTTAGAAGTGGGAGTAATTGCTACAGCTATTTGGGAAGATTGTTTAACCACACGACGGTAATTTGGTTAGTGACCTTCCGACGTCACTTTCAACATTTCGCCACAACGACCTTTATCTGACAGTCTGCACAAGTCCATGTACACTCTAGCTCGACAAGGTCAGTAGAACATCAATATACTAAAAATAACTACAATTATCTACCGAATGACTCACTGATTCATTGCGTAAAGCTGCAGCGCTTAACCCACTGTCTCTAGACTTCACAAGATAAGGAGCCGCTTGATTAAGTATAACTTTGCTTGAAAGTAGTTCCTATATAATATGACAGACTTCAGTAAATCTGAATGTTGAACCAACGGTAGCAAGACAAAATTAGATGGATCGAAGCGTCAGTAACAAGCATACTAATGAAGGTTAAAATTGTGAATCTTCGAAATAGTGATACACAAATTATGTTTGTAGCCACAAATACTTGTGTTGCTGTTATTGGTTGTTGTTGGTTGCATTCCGGAAAACACTCTCTTTCTCGTTATAACTGTTTTCCGAATTGAGAAAATACATATCTTTTTGATCGTTGTGACGGCAAACGTTTTTGTGGACATGATTAGCCTATTACCATTCTCACGGTAGACACAATATAACCTTGACAATTCAGATACCACTGAAAACAGCTGTATTCACTCATCGTAGCGTCACTTGTGTGCATTTTCAGACTTTCCTATATTATAAATGTCTGAGTGAAGCGGTTCTATGACCACACGTACAACTGATATGTCTATCTCCAAGTCTTCGATCCAGCCAGTTGTAATTGAGTACCTGGCTCTTTGAGTTTGTTAGTTCGCTACTTTCGGTTGTTATTCTGTTCTTGACAGACATTTGTTCACATTGAAACGTCGGTTAATATGTGCTATTGGCGTTATATACTCCCGTGATCAGATTGCTTGTATTAATGGCTTTCGTCACTAAGGTCTTTCTGACATTAAAGTTGCCGCAATCCGATCGCGCAATTCTTGTCAAAGAAGTCGAGTTTTCCTTGAAAATGTCCCCTCTAATTTGTCTAACATAACCACACAGTTTAAATACGTCTTCATTTGTGTCAGGGGTCTCAAACTTAAATCACAGAGAGGGCCGCACGAGGACAAGTTTAATGAAACCATGTGTTCTTATTTTTCTTATCCGGAAAACCGAATGTTATTGGGGCAATATGATGAAAACTAAAAATGAATTGTGTTGCCTGTTTCGGCATCAGACATGTTTTCCCTGTTATGTTCCATCTTTAGGTCATATGGTAGACAACATTATGTTAGGTCATATGGTAGACAACATTATGTTAGGTCATATGGTAGACAACATTATGTTAGGTCATATGGTAGACAACATTATGTTAGGTCATATGGTAGACAACATTATGTTAGGTCATATGGTAGACAACATTATGTTAGGTCATATGGTAGACAACATTATGTTAGGTCATATGGTAGACAACATTATATTAGGTCATATGGTAGACAACATTATATTAGGTCATATGGTAGACAACATTATATTAGGTCATATGGTAGACAACATTATATTAGGTCATATGGTAGACAACATTATATTAGGTCATATGGTAGACAACATTATATTAGGTCATATGGTAGACAACATTATATTAGGTCATATGGTAGACAACATTATATTCTTCCTAGCATCACATATTGTTCGAAAACAAATTCAGTATTGGAATTTCTCCTTGACATTTGTAGAAAGAGCACACATTTTCCAGGAATTGTGGAAATAATTTTTTACAAGTTTTGTTTTTCCATTTTAGATGAAAGTGCCATTTCTTAAGCAATTTCAAGTACTCTCATTCGAGCAGCTCAAAGAACTATTGATGCATATCCCCATGAATGGATACATGTATTTACTGATGGATCTGCGTTGTGGTCTGCAGGTGTCTTTTTGTATGACAAGGACAGGAATTCCCCCATTAACTCATAGAGAGCATGTCGTAAGAGGCGACTAACTGTGTGGCATGGCACAACACCGGCCAATACTAGGTGGATTGTTTAGAGCAGCACAGATGGCGCTTAACAGGCTGCCGGTCTACGTTGCTCTAGTGTTTGAGTCTATTAAGATGGACTCACACATCGGTTAACCACCTTCCTTAAGCGCTTGTTCCAACGCAGCGGAGTATTAAGCTGCTCGAGTCTGGCCGCTCAGCAGCAACCACTTCTCCCGACTTCATCCAGCTTATACCAGGACTGGTACCTGCACAAATAAATGTCGACTAAGAACACCTTGTGTGATCTCTCCACCCAGCTTCAGTTCCCCCTGCCAATCTCCTTGTGTGATCTCTCAGCCCAGCTTCAATTCCCCCTGCCAATCTCCTTGTGTGATCTCTCCACCCAGTTTCAGTTCCCCATTACCACTCTCCTTGTGTGATCTTTCCAGCCAGTTTCAGTTCCTCATTACCACTCTCCTTGTGTGATCTCTCCACCCAGATTCAGTTCCCCATTACCACTCTCATTGTGTGATCTCTCCACCCAGTTTCAGTTCCCCATTACCACTCTCCGTGTGTGATCTCTCCATCCAGTTTCAGTTCCACATTACCACTCTCCTTGTGTGATCTCTCCACCCAGTTTCAGTTCCCCATTACCACTCTCCTTGTGTGATCTCTCCCCCCAGTTTCAGTTCCCCATTACCACTCTCCTTGTGTGATCTCTCCACCCAGTTTCAGTTCCCCATTACCACTCTCCTTGTGTGATCTTTCTACCCAGTTTCAGTTCCACATTACCACTCTCCTTGTGTGATCTCTCCACCCAGTTTCAGTTCCCCATTACCACTCTCCTTGTGTGATCTCTCCACTCAGTTTCTGTTCCCCATTGCCAGTCTTGTTGTCTAGTACGCTGGGTTTTCACTTATTTGAACGTATTTGTTCTTTCCTATAAACACACAGTGTGTATGTGTGGGCGTGTGGGTGAGTGTGTATGTGTGTTTTAGCGTGCGTGCGTTTGTGTGTGTGTGTTGGTGAAAGGTTTTTATCAATCAAGTCGTGGGTCGCAGAACATCATAGAACTATCTTCGCATGGAAAGTTTTGTTCTGCGAAGGAAAAGATTAAAGGAATAACGAACACACACTACAGACACTCAATCTGAATCTAGTATTGAATGTATACAAGATATATATATATAAGACAAATATAAATCACGATCTCGCCCTTTAATTCATTCTTCAAAACTTTAGCAAAATCAGTCGATTTTTGCACATACAAAAAATGGATGTAATGTACAGTTTAAATGATTATATAATGTTTAGTATTAACACGTATAGGGAAAAACGTTCAAGGAGCGCATTTATAATAGACAAACATAAGAATTATATTTAAAAACTAAAAAACCGCAGAAATAATGGCCACGTCTGTGGTTTATTTCCTTCTGTTCCATTCACTCTATCTTTGCGTGCGTCATAGGAGTCCTACAGCTGGGCTTGGATTCGATGGATGGCGTGGAGCATGTAACACCAGCAGTAACAACCACTGTAATTATTACAATAACAAAGAGATTTTGAGGAGGAGAGGTGACAGAGAAGAGATAAGGAAGATACTACAGCGGTGACCTTTCCAGACGTGAACTTCCTAGTTTTTATGCGCGTTGTCTGGTTTCAGAAAATTGATGTACGTTGGACTTTGAATTGTTGATTTCGGTGTCAGGTGACTTTTATTTACACTGCTAGATAATTGAATGAGTGTTTTTGTGTGTTATGCAGTTCAAATAATTTCGGGATGACATGAACGGTTGTATGTGTGTATTTGTTTGTGTGTGTGTGTGTGTGTGTGTGTGTGTGTATCTGTGTGTGTGTGAAGATGGATGTCGAACGAAAGGGGTGGCGGGGTGGGGTGCGGGTGGCGGGTTGAGAAGTGCACGTTAAAATGAAGAACATTATGTTTTTGGTGTTGGAAAACACAACAGCCCGCGGGAGATGCAATTATCTTTCATGACCGATCTATATGGTTGTTGTCATGTTAAATCCATACCCCAGTTGCATGTACTTAATACTGCCCATCCATCGTTTATTGGGTCTCCCTTTTATCACGAATCCATTCATGGTATTGCTGTAGACAGCGAGCAAGTAGATGTGGTGTTATTATTGACAACAACATATACTATGTATGTTATTATATGCAATTTCTGGCGTTGCTCCTTCGTATTTCGGAATTTTCCACTTTCTCTTTTAATAAGCATAACATCTCCACATAATGATGTTAATTTACGTACTGTAAACTTACGCAGAGTCATCATAGCTAGTCATAATACCGAGTCATCATTACGGGTAATAATAACGAGTAGTCATAGTGAGTCATCGTTTTGAATCATCATAAAGAGTCATCATAGCGAGCCATTCTTACGAGTCAAAATAACGAGTCATAATAACGAGTCATACTTACGAGTCATACTTATAAGTCATATTAACGATTCATCATAACGAGTCATATAGCGAGTCATCATAACGAGTCATCATAACGAGTCATCATAACGAGTCATCATAACGAGTCATTATTACCATTCATCATGACGAGTCATCATAACGAGTCATCATAACGAGTCATCATAACGAGTCATTATTACCATTCATCATAACGAGTCATCATAGCGTGTCATCATAACGAGTCATATTAACGAGTCATCATAACGAGTCATCATAACGAGTCATTATTACCATTCATCATGACGAGTCATCATTACCATTCATCATAACGTGTCATCATAACAAGTCATATTAACGAGTCATCATAACGAGTCATCATAACGAGTCATCATAACGAGTCATATTAACGAGTCATCATAACCAGTCATCATAATGAGTCATCATAACGTGTCATCATAACGAGTCATCATTACCATTCATCATAACCCTAGCCAGTGAATGCAGAGAGTAGTACAACGGGAGAGCTTAGGTCGATAAGTGCTGACACACAGGGTCGCGATGACGTCATATCTACCGATGGATCGATGCTATGCTTTGAGAAATCCGGTTCGGGCTCTCTGTTAGAGTGAGAGGCCAGTTTGGGGCTCTTCTGTTAGAGTGAGAGGCCGGGTTTTGGCTCTTCTGTTAGAGTGAGTGGCCGGTTTGGGGCTCTTCTGCTAGAGTGAGAGGCCGGTTTGGGGCTCTTCTGCTAGACTGAGAGGCCGGGTTGTTGCTCAGTGGAGTGAGCCATACAGAATAACAGCCTCCAGAATGAGATGGGGGCAGGGACCTCAGCTCTGGAACAGCTGTACGAGACCTCTTTAACAAGGGCAGTCATCGTATCAGATTCCCAGTTCTTACTTCAGAAACTTCAGAAAGTCTGGCTAAGGGTAAGTGGATGGCAGCTATAAATCATTCAATCAATCAATCAATCAAAGCCTGTCGCTGCTCGTGGTGCATCGACTAATGACAACATCTCACAAGCAAATGCGGTCCTGAACTGCTCTTTCTGCCCCTCTCCAGGTGTAAAGATTGAATATTAGTTACTTCACATGCTCTTCTCAATGTATTTATGGGTCTACCTCTCTTTCTCTTCCTTAAAGATTCCATGTAACAGCCTGTCTGTCTTTGTTAAGCGGTGCCTTCAATAGCTAATGTCCTATCCAGACCAATTTTCTTTGCTTAATTTGTTGTTCCAGTGGATTTTGTTGGTTCCTTTCTCATAGGTTTTCATTCATCACCATGTCATGACACTTGTTTCTCATTATCCTTTGTATGCATCTGTAACGGAAGAACTGGCCCCTTTGTTGTATGGCCTTGGTCTTTCTCCATGTCCCAGCTCCAAACATCAGCATCGACTTGACACTATGCGTTGAATATTCTATCTGGTGTGAATCTCGATTTCTCAGGATCTACATATGTTGTTTAGTGTCAGGGATGCCTCTCTTGTCAATCTTCATCTGTACCTCATGATGTGTCATTTGTGATGCCCAAATTGATAAAGGTATGCAGTTCTTCGAAATGATTAGTTCTTTGCTGATAGTGTAGAGTTTAAGGAGATTATGTTTTGGCTGATTATTCTTTCACCCTTACAGGTTTTTCGATGCATTTGGCTATGGTTGTATGACAAAAGTATCAGATCATCTGCGTATTACAGGTTCTGCAAATGTAACAACAGAGTCCACTGGATATTAGTGAATTTACCGTTTTGTTCATGCCGGGGTTGGTGTGATATATCGATATGGTCATGATGAGGTTGGTGTGAATCGATCGCTATGGTGATGATGGGGTTGCTGTGAATCTACCCTCCTGGTCATGATGGGGTTGGTGTGAATCTACCGTTCTGGTCATGTTGGGGTTGGTGTGAATCTACCGTCTTGGTCATGTTGGGGTTACTGTGAATCTACCTTCCTCGTCATGTTGAGGTTGGTGTGAATCTACCGTCCTGGTCATGTTGGAGGTTGGTGTGAATCTACTGTCTTGGTTATGTTGGGGTTGGTGTGAATCTACCGTCGTGGTCATGTTGGGGGTTGGTGTGAATCTACGGTCTTGGTCATGTTGGGGTTGGTGTGAATCTACCGTCGTGGTCATGCTGGGGGTTGGTGTGAATCTACTGTCTTGGTTATGTTGGGGTTGGTGTGAATCTACCGTCCTGGTCATGTTGGGGGTTGGTGTGAATCTACTGTCTTGGTTATGTTGGGGTTGGTGTGAATCTACTGTCTTGGTTATGTTGGGGTTGGTGTGAATCTACTGTCTTGGTTATGTTGGGGTTGGTGTGAATCTACCGTCCTGGTCATGTTGGGGGTTGGTGTGAATCTACTGTCTTGGTTATGTTGGGGTTGGTGTGAATCTACCGTCCTGGTCATGTTGGGGGTTGGTGTGAATCTACTGTCTTGGTTATGTTGGGGTTGGTGTGAATCTACGGTCGTGGTCATGTTGGGGGTTGGTGTGAATCTACGGTCTTGGTCATGTTGGGGTTGGTGTGAATCAACCGTCCTGGTCATGATGGGGTTGGTGTGAATCTACCGTCAAGGTCATATTGGGGTTGATGTGAATCTACCGTCTAGGTCATGTTAGGGTTGGTGTGAATCTACCATCTTGGTCGTGTTTGTTGGGGGTTGGTGTGAATCTACTGTCTTGGTTATGTTGGGGTTGGTGTGAATCTACGGTCGTGGTCATGTTGGGGGTTGGTGTGAATCTACGGTCTTGGTCATGTTGGGGTTGGTGTGAATCAACCGTCCTGGTCATGATGGGGTTGGTGTGAATCTACCGTCAAGGTCATATTGGGGTTGATGTGAATCTACCGTCTAGGTCATGTTGGGGTTGGTGTGAATCTACCGTCTAGGTCATGTTAGGGTTGGTGTGAATCTACCATCTTGGTCGTGTTTGTTGGGGTTGGTGTATATCTACCGTCCTCGTCATGTTGGTCATGGTGTGACTCTATCGTCCTGGTCATGTTGGGGTTGGTGTGAGTCTACCGTCCTCGTCATGTTGGGGTTGGTGTGAATCTACTGTTTTGGTCATGTTGGGGTTGGTGTGAATCTACCGTCATGATCTTAGTGGGGTTGGGAGCAACGGACGAGCTGACATCCGGGCTACATTAACACCAACTATAAGAGGTGGACAGCAGTGATATTGTGGAGTCTATCGGGGATCTCGTGTTGGATGACAAGACTCTTTCTCTCTATGGTCCTTCAGCGCCAAAGATGGCACACAGCATAACTCAGAATTAGATTGACCCGCCGTCACCCTTTATAGTTATTGCATGTTCCCTAGCCCAAGGTTGAAGGCAATGCAAAAGTTGAATCATCAATACACAGATTGCAAAACTTTGAAATCGGACGAGTGTGGAGCAGTGGGGCGCACGACAGGAGGATGGAGTAAGGTGTACAACTAACGATCCACATCAACAGTGTCCACATCATTCTCCATTTACCAAGAAAGAGACTGAGTACCTATGAGTGTGCCTGGAGTGCAGTGACGTCGATTCTCAAGAACCGAACAAAGCATAATATTTCATTCGTGTACCTTGATTACCGTCCATTTCTGATACTGATAATATAAAGTTGTATCCATTGTATCCATTGGATTATTTGAATGTATTAGCAATGTTGATAGCTAGTATCGGATGGACTCAGTGGTCTCGAGGTAAGGTGTTTGCCTTGGGTGCTGGAGGTCCAGGGTTCAAATCACAGTGGAGACCGGGATTTTTCACGTGGATCATCCTGTAAATAGTAGTGATTAGTGAGATCAGACACCCGTGTGCAGTGGCGCGCACGTTAAAAATACCTTAGAAGCTGGAAATCGAAAAGAGTAGACCTAACGGCCGCTGCTCGGGCAAAATTCAGGTTAAAAATCGATTCATATTATTCTAGGAATATTCGCCCCACAGAGAATATGTCGCAAAAAAGGGGACTAATTTACGCTCCGATCGTATATTCCAGGGGCTAACAGATACTGACATTGATCTAGCAAATCACCAGTGGATTTTTCACCTGCCAAAAACTATGAAACAAAGGTCACACCTCTCCACGACATAAGTGGACTGAAGATAGATAGATAACTAATATCAAATTTGCTTGCGTGAGTTTTTGTTGGACCTCTACACCTCACGGTAGAAGAGGAGCGACTAAGTAAGAGTGTTTGTGTTATAGCACACGCCATTTTCCGTCATTTATCAACACGATTCCCAGATATCTGAATTCCTTAACTTGCTACAGTTCCACGATTCTGACATGGATTATCATTTGTGTTGTTCTTCTTAGCCTTAATGATCTCTGGCATCATTTAACAAAGACGCGTTTGTCTGCTCATGTTAGTTTGTCCTCTTCATCCATCGTGCTGTCGGGGACTGTCCCTTGAGTACATTACCTAGCAGTCCCTCAAGTGTAGCACGCGACGAGGGTCACGACCACTGACAGCAAAATTAGACAGCCCCCTAGACGCGAAATAAAATGTCAGAATGTCAGGCCAACTATTACTCGGGAAACGAGAGGGGCTGGAGCTATGTATTACGTAATTGAGACACATTGTACCAGACAGTCCATTTCTTTTTGTTCGGCTTTTTCCTTTTTGTTCTACTTTCATCTTCTTCGTGTCTTCTTCTTGTTTTTTCTATCATTCTTCTTCTCCCCTCCTCATTCTTCTTCATTCTGTTCTGCTTCTTTTCCTCTTTTTTAATATTCTTCTTCATTTTCAGCACCGTGTTAGTTTTCTTCTTCTTCTTCTTCTTCTTCTTCTTCTTCTTCTTCTTCTCATGTAAAATGATCTACCTGCGTGTTTGTGTTTACGTCAATGGTACAGGACTGTCTTTACTATGCTGGTACAGGATACAGGACTGTCTTTGATCCGTAGTGGTGCAGGATACAGGACTGTCTTTGATCCGTGATGGTACAGGATACAGGACTGTCTTTGATCCGTGGTGGTGCAGGATACAGGACTGTCTTTGATCCGTGATGGTACAGGATACAGGACTGTCTTTGATCCGTGATGGTACAGGATACAGGACTGTCTTTGATCCGTGATGGTACAGGATACAGGACTGTCTTTGATCCGTGATGGTACATGATACAGGACTGTCTTTGATCCGTGATGGTACAGGATACAGGACTGTCTTTGATCCGTGGTGGTGCAGGACTGTCTTTGATCTGTGGTGGTGCAGAACTGTCTTTGATCCGTGGTGGTGCAGGACTGTCTTTGATCCGTGGTGGTGCAGGACTGTCTTTTATCCGTGGTGGTGCAGGACTGTCTTTGATCCGTGGTGGTGCAGGACTGTCTTTTATCCGTGGTGGTGCAGGACTGTCTTTGATCTGTGGTGGTGCAGGACTGTCTTTGATCCGTGGTGGTGCAGGACTGTCTTTGATCCGTGATGGTGCAGGACTGTATTTGATCCGTGGTGGTGCAGGACTGTCTTTGATCCGTGGTGGTGCAGGACTGTCTTTGGTACGCAATGGTACATACCTGTCTTTGAAAAGTAACCATACAGGACTGTGTTTGGTATATAATGGTCAAGGACTTTATTTTTAATGTAATGGTTTTGGGATGTTTTTTGTACGTAATGGTTCAAGATACATGACTGTCTTTGATATGTAATTGTACATGACTGTCTTTGATATGTAATTGTACATGACTGTCTTTGATATGTAATGGTGGAATTGCAGGAGATGGGATGAGATAAGATAAGATGAAGTGAGACAGCATAGGGGAGAATAATAATAATAATAATAGCTGTCCATCGTTGTCGATGAGGACCGCCGACATCATCCTTGTCACAGATTTCCCTGTTGGGTGTGGGTGCGCATGTGGCTGAACAGGCCAATGCGAGCACGAAAACATCTGCTACATATCGGGCACACGAGGTTTGTAGAAGGGGATGGTGTTCCCGCTGCTCGGGATTTCCGCGTCTCGCGTCTGTTCTGGGCTTTCACAACACGGTCATCTTCACCGGCAGCTACACCCGATTTGACTGCGCTTCTCCAGTCAGATCTGTTTTTCGCAAGATATTCCCAGTTGTCGATGTCTATCTGGCAACTTTTTAGTGAGTCCTTCAGACCGTCTTTAAAACGTTTCTTTGGGCACCCTCTCTCGCGCCATCCCTCTCTCAGCTCGCCGTAGAGAAGCTTCTATGGGAGCCGCTCGTCTGACATACGGACGAGGTGTCCGGCCCATCCTAGTCGTGCTTTTTCTAGCAGTGCATGTATGCTGGGCATGTTAGCCCTCGAGAGAACTTCGATGTCAGTGACACGATCTTGCCATCGGATGTGGAATATTCGCCTCAGGCAATCTGTGTGGAAGTGGTTTAACCTCCTTGCATGTCCAGAGTATACAGTCCAGCTTTCGCAAGCCTTTGCTATTCTGCTTTCCACCTCATCGTCTAGGCTGACAGATCTCGACAGCGTGCTGCCCAGATATGTGAATTTGTCTACGGCATTCAACGTCTGCCCGCTGACTGTAGTCTCTGGTTTTGTGTACGGCATGCCTGGTGCTGGTTGGTACATGACCTCTGTTTTTTTGGCAGTTATGGTCAGGCCAAAATTTTCGCATGCGGCAGAGAACTGGTCCATTCCAACCTGCATGTTCAGTTCTGAGTTGCTCATTAGAGCGCAGTCGTCAGCAAATACAAGTTCCCTGATTATGTCGCCAGCCACTTTGGTTTTGGCCTTCATTCTTCTGGAATTGAGTAACTTGCCATCTGTGCGGTACTTTATGGGTATTCCAAGCTCCAATGATCTGAAGGCGTCTGTCATCGTGGCCGCGAACATCATGCTGAACAAAGTCGGGGCGAGTAAACATCCTTGTTTTACTCCGTTTGATACTAGAAACGTTTTAGAGATTGCACCGCTGTCCAGTACACGAGCACACATGCCTTCGTGTAGCTGTTTCACCATTGTTATGAACTTGTTGGGGCAGCCAAACTTAGACATTATCATCCACAGCCCTCCTCTGTTTACTGTATCAAATGTCTTTGTCAAATCAATAAATGTGGTGTACAAGGCCTGATTTTGCTCTCGACACTTCTCTTGTACTTGGCGAGCGGCAAAAATCATGTCCACTGTTCCTCTTCCGGCTCTGAATCCACATTGGCTTTCTGGGAGGTGGTGGCTTTGTTCAAGGTGTTTGTTGAGCCTGTTTAGCAGTAAGCGCGCTAGGATCTTGCCTGCTACGGAGAGTAGCGATATTCCACGATGATTGTCGCATTCCTGACGATTGCCTTTTCTTTTATATAGGTGAACGATTGAGGCGTCCTTTAGCTCCTGCGGAATTTTACCTTCAGCCCACATGTGACAGAAGAGTTCAGTGATCCTTCTGGTGAGGGATGGGCCAGCTGTCTTATATACCTCTGCTGGTATTGCATCAGCTCCTGGAGCTTTTCCTATAGATAGTGAACTGATTGCCCTGTCGACTTCCTCCTCAGTAATTACTTCATCCAACGCCAGGTTCAGTTCCACCTGCGGCATTCGCCGGATGGCCTCTTCATTTATGGACGATGGGTGGTTTAGTATTATACAGAAGTGGTCTGCCCATCTGTCTAGAATCTGAACCTTATCTGTCAGCAGGGGAGAATAAGATGAAGTGAAATAGCATAGGGGAGAATAAGATGAAGTGAGATAGCATAGGGGAGAATAAGATGAAGTGAGATAGCATAGGGGAGAATAAGATGAAGTGAGATAGCATAGGGGAGAATAAGATGAAGTGAAATAGCATAGGGGAGAATAAGATGAAGTGAGATAGCATAGGGGAGAATAAGATGAAGTGAGATAGCATAGGGGAGAATAAGATGAAGTGAAATGGGATGGGAAAAGATGAGGTGTGATAAGATGGGATGAGAATATATATGGGATAGGAGGGGTTAAGATGAGATGAGATGGAATAACGGGATGGGATGGGATGGGAGGAGATGAGGGGATACGATCGGATGGGAGGGAATAAGATGGAATGGAAGGAGATGCGATGAGATGGGAAAGGATACGTTGGGTGGACATTGATGATGTGGGTTGGGAGGATGTGGGAGGGGATGGAGGTACGATGAGATGGGATAAGGGAAAGAAAGGAGAAAAGGAATGGGAGGGGATAAGGAAATACGATGGGGTGGGAAGGAATAAGATGGCATGTGATTTGATGAGAGGAGGGTGTGGGTGGGGGGTGGGGGTGGAATAGGCGGGGATAAGATGGAATGGACATTGATGAGAGGGGATGAGAAGGGTGGGATGGGATGGGAGGAGATAAGATGGGATGAGTGGGATAAGATGAGAAGAGATAAGATGGGATGGGATGGGATATGATGGGATGAGGGGGGATACTATGGGATGAGAGGGGTGGGATGGGTGTGAGGAGATACGATGGGATAAGAGGGGATACTATGGGATGAGAGGGGATGGGTGGTATGGGATGGGAGGAGATAAGATAGGATAGGATGGGATAAGATGTGATGAGAGGGGATACTATGTGATGGGATGACAGGGGATAGGATGGGATGAGAGTGGATACGATGAAGAAAGGTTATAAACAGATGGGAGGGGATCGGATCGGATGAAAATGGATGGGATGAGATGGAATAGATAAGAAAGGATAGAAGAGGATGAGATGGATAAGATGGTACGGAATAAGATAGGAATGGGATGGAAGGAGGTGGCAGGGGATACGATGTGATGAAAGGGGATGGGGATAATGGGAGTAGATGTGAGGCGATGAGATAGGATTGGAGGTGTAATAAGGTGGATTGAATGGGAGGGTATGGGATGAGATGGGAGGAATGCGATGAGATAGTGTGGGAGGTGATAAAATGGAACGGTATCAATTTGGAGAGAATACAATTAGATGAGAAGGAAAGAGATAAGATTGGATGAGAAGGGAAGGGATAAGATAGGATGAGAAAGGATACGCTCTGATGAGATGAGATAGGATATGCTTAGATGAGATGAGATGAGATAGGATATGCTTAGATGAGATGAGATAGAGCGTACGAAGAAGAAGAAGATGAGATGAGATAGGAAACAATTAGATGAGATGGGGGAAGATACGATTAGATGAGATGGGGAGGATAAGATTAGATGAGATAAGGGAGGATAATATTAGATGAGATAGGAGAGGGTAAGATAAGGTGAGATGTGGGAGGATAAGATTAGATGAGATGTTGGAGGATAAGGTTAGATGAGATGGGGGAGGATAAGGTTAGATGAGATGTCGGAGGATAAGGTTAGATGAGATGGTTTAGGATAAGGTTAGATGAGATGGGGGAAGAGGTGGGGAATAGTATAAAATCGGAGGGGATATAAGATATGATGAGATGGAAGAGGATAATATAGAATGAGATGGGGGAAGATAATATGGGATGAAATGGGAAATGATAAGATAGAATGAGAGGGGAGATGATAAGACAGAATGAGATGGGAGATGACAAGATAGAATGAGAGGGGAGATGACAAGATAGAATGAGAGGGGATTATAAAATATCAGATCAGAAGTGATGGAATATGGTGTGATAATATGTGATATAATGGGATGAGGTGATATAGGAAATGATGACATGAGATAAGATGACCTTTGAGAAGAGGAACATTAGAAGACACTGCGAAAGAAACAAGTACTCTTACTGTTACAAAGCGAAGCAGAACAGAACTCAATACACGAATGACTTTTTGCAGATGATCAGTGCCTGCTGAACGATGATGCAAATCAACTGTAAAATCACATGCACGCGCTTGCGACTACCTGGGCTAAATTCAATATGCGAATTAATGAGAGCAGAACAGAAACTATGATAATCAGTAGAATATCTGGGCCACTCAACACAAATGTCAATGATATTGCTCTTCAACAGGCTCATAAGTTCAAGTATTTGGCCAGTATTTTTTCGGCAGACGGCAAAATCGATAGGGAAATTGAGACTAGATATCAGAAAGCATCTTAGCTGACGTATCAGCTGTCACTACTTCTTAGGCTCCCGAGCATTAGTTTGGCAACAAAGCAACAGCTGATAAACATAATATTTATGCCGACCCTGTGTTACCAGTGACAAAAATGGCCTAGTCCAGGCCACGTTGGAGCAGAGTTTCGACGTGTAAAAGATTTGTTAGTTCAGTATTGTTGTCCCTGATGAAGGCCTATTAGTCGTAACGTAGGTTTTGTTTGTGTTCTAGTCGTATCTGACCATACCCATTTTTGAATTTTGATTAAACTCAACCGTAATCAACTTTTACAATTTTGTTTCATGGTTTTTTTTCCGGACGTGTAAAAGGAAGTGTCAGAGGAAGGTCATCGGTGTTGCCAGGGGAGACAGAATGCGGAACGTCATTCGTAGTATGGTCGACACTACGGCTTGTGCCGAATACGTTTCTAGGCAGAAAATAAGCTGGTTTGATCATCTCACGAGAATGCACCTACATCAACTTACACTGATGGCTTACAGCGCTGGTAGATCTGGCTACGGGGCAAGTGGGCGACCGTGAGGCAGGTGGATAGATGCCATTAGAGTGATTGTGCAGCGACACGGACTCACATTGACAAACGCAACACGCTTCGGGCAGGACAGACGACTTTAAATCTCAACGACGATCAACGGCACAAGTGGAAAGAGAACTAACTAATTAACTAACTAAGCGACATATGACTACAAAACGAGAACGGTTGAATATCATTGCATGTAAGAGAATAATGCTTTGTCTAAGAAAAACAAAAACTGTCATCAGTAGAGATCGAGTGAGAAATAATGACCAAACACTAAAAGAGAGAACTACTTCCGGTGAGAACTACTTCTTGTATCGTAGATGATATTACACAAATGCTACAATAGCATGTGCTGAGGAGTAAGACTAACGTCAGGGTCAGGCAAAACATACTGCGCAGACAGGTTAGTCAGGGTGAGACAACATTTAATAGCCAAGACCCTCACCTCGACTTCGCCATAGTCCTCCATGAAAACGGGCTGTTGTCATGGTGGCCTGGCTAACGACGTGAGTGATCGACGTGATCCTCGTAGTAGTGAGCGACACGTAGATGAAGTCAAACATAGCAAAACTGCCTAAAGGACCCAGGCCCACCTTCATCAGCACGCTTATAATGCGAGAAAAGTTACAACAAACCGCCACTTAACGTCATTTTCAGGGCCCACAAAAGAGTAAATCTACTCATTGTGGGCATTCAACATCAACAATAACTGCAGCATCACATGCTTACAACATCACATGCTTACAATATCACATGCTTACAACAGCACATGCTTACAACAGCACATGCTTACAATATCAGATGCTTACAACATCAGATGCTTACAACATCACATGCTTACAACATCACATGCTTACAACAGCACATGCTTACAACAGCACATGCTTACAATATCAGATGCTTACAACATCAGATGCTTACAACATCACATGCTTACAACATCACATGCTTACAACATCACATGCTTACAACAGCACATGCTTATACAAGGGGCTTCCCATGTCTTTACCCTGACTATGAAGGAGTAGGAGGAGAAAGTTGAAATTTGGAACATATGTAGCTCATTCAATTTGTACTGGACTTGTGAAGTATGAATTTCCGTCCTTGACGGCTTTACCAGAACTGCTAATTGACCAGATCTCCTACTCTAACGGTTTGTCAGAACAATGGAGAAATCAGAGGCCAGAACTGTGATAAAATTCTTGATGTTGCAGGGAAAAACACCTACAGAAATACATAAGGAGATGGAACCAGTGCTTGAGGAATTATGTCCGTATGAATCTGTAAAAAAGCTGGTGTAGGTAGTTTAAGTGTGCCGTTCCCGTGTTGCTGATCTTTCAAGATCAGGAAGGCAAACCTCAGAGTGCAGCGATGAAAATGCTACAAGAATGAAGAGAATCATTGACCAGGATAGGAAAATGACAATTGCAGAGAGAGATATCTAGGTCAGCAAAAGTGAATGAAAGTACAGTTTTAAGAATTTTACACAACAAACTGAACATGAGAAAGGTGTGTGCCCGTTGGGTCCTACGTCTGCTGACATGTGAACAGACTCAAGCGAGGGTTGATTGCTGTGGCCAAGTTCTCAAAATGTGTCGGTCGTAAAACATGTTGCCGACCATGACGACAGTAGATGAGACTTGGGTTCACCATTACGACCCAGAATAAAAAATGTCCAGCATTCAATGGAAAACCCCGGACTCACCAACACATGTCAAGCCAAAAGCACAGAAATCTGCAAGAAAAGTGATGCTGACTGTTTTTTGGGACGTTAAAGGTGTAATATTTAAAGATTACCTGCCTCAGGGCAACACTATTAAAGGGCAATATTATACAGTTCTCCTTACCAAACTAAGAAAGACTGTGACCAGAAAACAAGGGATAGCGTGCACTCAAATTCTGCCTTTGCTTCAAGACAACGCGCCCTCCCATAAAGCAAGACTTGTGCTGCAAACAGCCAACTATTTAAATATTGTAATTCATTCACACGCACCATATTCTCCGGATTTATCTCCATCAGACTTTTTTATTTTCCCAAAACTTAAAAAACAGTTCAAATGAAATCATTTTGGCAGTAACGAAGATGTCATACTGGCTTGTGATAACTGGTTTAGTTCAAAAATATGTAATTTTATTCTGAAGGTCTTTTCAAGGTCACGCAGAGATGGCAGAAATGTATAAATTCAGGTGGTGGCTACATTGAGAAGGAATAAGCACTGTGCCAAATTTCAACTTTCTCCTCCTACTCCTTCAAGGTCAAGGTAAAGACTTATGACAAGCCCCTTGTAACAAACATCTCAATCCAAACCGACCAAGAAATGAAATTCCACATTCACACGACCCTTCGGAACAAAAGTAGACCAACGAACATACAAGTAAGTAAAGAAGGCAGAAACTCTCAAATTAATTTTTTTTTAAAATTGAACTAGAGACAGGAAGTGCTAGACATATCGGAACGCCTCCGCCAATAACAGAAGAAGTAGAAGAATAAAATACCAAGAAAAAAACACATACAGTGTTATTTATGTGTGACGCGCAAGCAAGCGTGAGTGTGTGTGTGTGTGTGTGTGTTTATGTATGTGTGTGTTTGTAAATTGATGCCGAGAAATGTATGACCTGATAATAATAATACAGAATAAATGATATATATATAACTTTGAAGGAGAACAAGCCCGATTATTATGACATTTTGTGACAATTGTGAGAGCATGTTTACTACTCCTTGCCTATTTCAGTTAGGGCTCTTCATATCCATGGTCAGTTCAGCTGGGGCTCTTGATATCCATGGTCAGTTCAGTTAGGGCTCTTGATATACATGGTCAGTTCAGTTAGGGCTCTTGATATCCATGGTCAGTTCAGTTAGGGCTCTTGATATACATGGTCAGTTCAGTTAGGGCTCTTGATATACATGGTCAGTTCAGTTAGGGCTCTTGATATACATGGTCAGTTCAGTTAGGGCTCTTGATATACATGGTCAGTTCAGTTAGGGCTCTTGATATCCATGGTCAGTTCAGTTGGGGCTCTTGATATCCATGGTCAGTTCAGTTAGGGCTCTTGATATCCATGGTCAGTTCAGTTAGGGATCTTCATATCCATGGTCAGTTCAGTTAGGGCTCTTGATATACACGATCAGTTCCAACACAGACACGAACCTGGACACTCCCCGTTCCTACTAGAGACGTTTATTGTGCGCTGCTCTAACTCATCCCATGTTTGCTTTATCTGGTGTGTTAGCACATCCATGTTGCCAATCATCTGTCAGCAGACATTCTCTTTTAAGTTACCCAAAATCTCATAACCCACAGAGTTGAGATCAGAACTATTTGGTGGCAACAAATTGGCTTCGATCAATCAGATGTCATCAGATGCAGCAGGGGGACGTAAACTCTTTCCCTAACACGATGAACAGGAACGCCGCCTTTGATAAAACATGAAGAATTCGGACATTTCCTTAATCAGAAAGAGAATAAGTATGGCCTAGATTATATTTTGCAACAAGCGACACATAATTACATCTAAACAGGAAAATCATAAATTGAAAATGAGAATTGTTATGTGTTATGTGTAATCGCCACTACTTTATGGAGCAGAAATTTGGAAACTGGAAACAAAGTTGGAAAAGAGAACTGAAGTCTTCGAAATTGTATGTTGCAGTTCGTGGAAAAGGAAGAAATCAAATGTGTAGGTTTTGAAAATGTTGTGGGTGAAAAGAGAAAAAATGGATCGCCGAAACCTAGGCTAGATAGTTGAGATATTTTGGTCATATAAAAAGACATACCTCCATGTTGAAGACCATACTAGAGGGTAGGTTGGAAGACAGTCGTCCAAGAGGCAGATACCTTTATAAGTGGACAGATAACATCAAGAGATGGATTAGAATAAGCCTACCAGACTGCACCATAATGACGTGTGATAAAAATATGCCAGAGATCCATTGCAGCTCACCATTCGATGCGGTGATGTCACTTCAGTTGAATATAACTGAACATAATATCAGAAGGCACTTCATCAGCTGGCCGTTACGATAGTAATCATCATCTTGATACAAGGTTGAACAAAATGAATTGCACTGTGGCCCAGTGATTGAATATCAACAGAAACCGTTACTGAGAAGTTGTTAACGACAACCGACATTTATAGTAAGAAGCGAAATCAAATTGTTTGGAAGTGGTGTCCTCCCCGATGACTATGTCTTATCGTTGTATGTTGATTCGAAGGCAAACATCTGGGAATCATACTGATCAAGAACGACATGGTTAGTTTGACCACGACCTCACGTATCAAGCCCCCACCTCGCGCCAGAGGCAAGGGAGACAGTGACCATACTCACTGCCTCTTGTCCACCCCTGGAATCTGGAATGGTGTTGTTTTACAACAATCTAGTCACCGTAGTGGGGATCGATGCACGTAGTGGTGAGCATGCTGAGATGACTTTCATTGCACTACAGCGAGGATGACCCAGTTCAACGTCATTCAGTACGCCTTAGGATGAACAACAGCAAACCCTCTGCCAGGGCGAACAACTTGTTACAGGAAGTTTCGGAAACAATACTAAAATCTCTTAATGTCTCATGTTTATGTGTCTCATGTCTGTGTGTCTCATGTCTGTGTGTCTCATGTCTGCGTATCTCATGTTTGTGTGGCTCATGTCTGTGTGTCTCATGTCTGTGTGTCTCATGTCTGCGTGTCTCATGTTTGTGTATCTCATGTCTGTGTGTCTCATGTTTGTGTGTCTCATGTCTGTGTGTCTCATGTTTGTGTGTCTTAAGTCTGTGGGCCTTGTGTATGTGAGTCTCTTCCATCCGCATGCCTGATGCATGCGTGTCTCATGTCTGTGTGTCTCGTGTCTGTATGTCTCATGTCTGTGTGTCTCATGTCTGTGTGTCTCATGTCTGTGTGTCTCATGTTTGTGTGTCTCATGTCTGGGTGTCTCATGTTTGTGTGTCTCATGTCTGTGTATCTCATGTTTGTGTGTCTCAAGTCTGTGGGCCTTGTGTATGTGAGTCCCTTACATCTGCATGTCTGATGCATGCGTGTCTCATGTCTGTGTGTCTCATGTCTGTGTGTCTCATGTCTGTGTGTCTCATGTTTGTATGTCTTATGTCTGTGTGTCTCATATATGTGTTTCTCCTGTCTGTGTGTCTCATGTTTGTGTATCTCATGTCTGTGTGTCTCATGTCTGTGTGTCTCATGTCTGTGTGTCTCATGTTTGTGTGTCTCATGTCTGGGTGTCTCATGTTTGTGTGTCTCATGTCTGTGTATCTCATGTTTGTGTGTCTCAAGTCTGTGGGCCTTGTGTATATGAGTCTCTTACATCTGCATGTCTGATGCATGCGTGTCTCATGTCTGTGTGTCTCATGTCTGTGTGTCTCATGTCTGTGTGTCTCATGTTTGTATGTCTTATGTCTGTGTGTCTCATATATGTGTTTCTCCTGTCTGTGTGTCTCATGTTTGTGTATCTCATGTCTGTGTGTCTCATGTTTGTGTGTCTCATGTCTGTGTGTCTCATGTTTGTGTGTCTCGTGTCTGTGTGTCTCGTGTCTGTGTGTCTCGTGTTTGTGTATCTCCTGTCTGTGTGTCTCATGTCTGTTTGCCTTATGACTGTATGTCTCATTTCTGTATGTCTCATGTCTGTGTGCCTTATGTATGGGAGTCGCTACATCCGTGTGTCTCATGTGTATGTCTCATTTCTGTGCGTCTTATGTCTGTGTTTCTCATGTGTGTGACTTATTTCTGTGTGTCTCATGCATGCGCGTCTTATGTCTGTGTTTCTCGTGTGTGTGACTTATTTATGTGTGTCCTATGCATGCGCATCTTATGTCTGTGTTTCTCATGTGTGTGACTTATTTCTGAGTGTCCTAATCTTATATATTTCAGTTTCATATGTGATATGTCCGTTTCTTATCTCTGTCTAATGACTTATGTGTGTTTTATATACGTGCTCTATGTCTGTGTTTTAATTTTGTGTCGTGTGTCTGTGTCGTGTGTCTGTGTCTGAGGTCTGCGTTTTATGTATGTCTTATGTATGTGTTCATTGTATCTCTACATACATTATGCGTGTGTGTCTTATGATATGTATTGTGTTTTATATATGTGTGGTTTACGGCTGTATGTCTTGTAGATCTACGTATCTTACAACATGTCTGTGTGTCTTGAATGTCTACGTATCTGACAACATGCATGTGTGTTTTGTATGTCTACGTATCTTACAACATGCGTGTGTGTCTTGTAGGTCTACGTATCTTACATAATGTCTGTGTGTGTGTGTGTGTCTTGTAGACCTACGTATCTTACACCATGCCTGTGTGTCTTGTAGGTCAACGTATCTTACAACATGCCTGTGTGTCTTGTAGGTCTACGTATTTTACAACATGCCTGTGTGTCTTGTAGGTCTACGTATCTTACAACATGCCTGTGTGTCTTGTAGGTCTACGTATTTTACAACATGCCTGTGTGTCTTGTAGGTCTACGTATCTTACAACATGCCTGTGTGTCTTGTAGGTCTACGTATCTTACAGCATGCCTGTGTGTCTTGTAGGTCTACGTATTTTACAACATGCCTGTGTGTCTTGTAGGTCTACGTATTTTACAACATGCCTGTGTGTCTTATATTCGTCCGTACTACAGAAATCTTCATCCTTAAATGTACAAAAACCAAGTATAATAGTATTCCTCTATTACTCTTTCCCTTTCGTAGATTCCAAAGCAATACTTACTTAAATTGACTTTCTTCTATTTTTCTGTCTTTGTTTTTTATTGCAAATGTTTTCTCACTCGCCTCCAACTTCCACATATTTTCTTTTACTGCTCTTCTCATAAGCTTTGTCATTACATTACATTACACATGCAACGGTCGCTTGTTAGTTCAAGACCATGCATGGTCACATCTCTGATTATAAACGACTTCTCGCTACCCGATATCCCTGCTACCCACATCCATCAATCACCTCGCTTCACTCCTGCATTTTGTCGTTCTCAACAGAACCTCACACCCCCCCCCCCCCCCCATATCTTGACAATCACACCACCCTCCCATGCCACCAGGGACTATCGAACCAAGAAGCTGACGACAAGCTGTTGTGGGTCATTGACGTCACAGCTGTAACTGATTGATTCTAGTGTATCGATCTGCTACCTCCAAGCCTGCCGACGAGCTGGGCCTATTTTGTTCCACAATGAGACACGACCGATCTCATTCTCTCTATTCGATGACCGTTCTCATTATTTTCGGAATATTCTCATATTTGTAATATTTATTATGAAAGGTACTCATCACGTATGTGTTATCCCAGATACATAAAGTCGATTGTATGACCAATTTTACAATATTTGTAATGATATTGTTGTTGCTGTTGTTCTGGAAGCCATTTGTATTGACTTAATTCCAACCCTTGACGACGGTCTTTGCTGGCTTGTTACAGTGGCTCTCCTTACGTCCCGTCGTCTACTTGAGAAGGTATACTTGGGTCCTCCTGGCTGAAGTGCAATGTGAGGTTCCTCAGCTGTCAATTCTTACATTTTTTTTACCAGACTACCCCTTTCCAGGTAGCTCGACAAGGACGAGGTGGGGCTCTTGCTCAATATTGTGCACCTGGCCCTGATGTTGCTCTTCACTCTAGATAATCTTATCGCAACAATTCGTCTCGTCTTTGGTCATGCTTTGTGAAATGTTAGGTCAGTGATTTTATGTTACATGTGTAAAACTCACACGTCACATCAAAGAAACAATGCACGTGCATACACATGCAGTACGGTACACATACATTGCACACATTTTACAGTGGAGGAAAGACAAAAAGGCGGAACTACTTTTATCGCTTGTAAAAGTTTATCTTTTCTTACGCGAAGGAACGACTCTCTCCGCCACAAATATAGTTCTTCTTGTTTACATCAGGACGTACATGCACAAGTTTCATATGGTATTCGCTGCTTATTGTGTGAGATTAAAGTCTGGGTTTATTGTGTTGTTTGGTAGTCATGGGTTGTGTGGTAGTCATGGTTTGTGTTGTCTGGTAGTCATGGTTTGTATGGTAGTCATGGTTTGTGTTGTCTGGTAGTTATGGTTTGTGTGGTCTGGTAGTCATGGTTTGTGTTGTCTGGTAGTTATGGTTTGTGTTGTCTGGTAGTTATGGTTTGTGTGGTAGTCATGGGTTGTGTGGTAGTCATGGTTTGTGTGGTAGTCATGGTTTGTGTGGTCTGGTAGTCATGGTTTGTGTTGTCTGGTAGTCATGGTTTGTATTGTCTAGTAGTAATGGTTTGTTTGGTCTGGTAGCCATGGTTTGTGTGGTAGTCATGGTTTGTGTGGTAGTCATGGTTTGTGTTGTCAGGTAGTCATGGTTTGTGTGGTTAGTTATGGTTTGTGTTGTATGGTAGTCATGGTTTGTCAGGTAGTCATGGTTTGTGTGGTAGTCATGGTTTGTGTGGTAGTCATGGTTTGTGTGGTAGTCATGGTTTGTGTGGTAGTCATGGTTTGTGTTGTCAGGTAGTCATGGTTTGTGTGGTTAGTCATGGTTTGTGTTGTTTGGTAGTCATGGTTTGTGTGGTAGTCATGGTTTGTGTGGCCTGGTAGTCATGGTTTGTGTTGTCTGGTAGTCATGGTTTGTGTGGTCTGGTAGTCATGGCTTGTGTTGTCTGGTAGCCATGGTTTGTGTGGTCTGGTAGTCATGGTTTGTATGGTTTGGTAATCATGGATTGTGTGGTAGTTATGGTTTACGTTTTCTGGTAGTCATGGTTTGTGTGGTAGTCATGGTTTGTTGAGTCTGGTAGTCATGGTTTGTGTAGTCTTTAAGTCATGGTTTGTTGAGTGTGGAAATCATGATTTGTGTAGTCTTTAAGTCATGGTTTGTTGAGTGTGGAAATCATGATTTGTGTAGTCTTTAAGTCATGGTTTGTTGAGTGTGGAAATCATGATTTGTGTAGTCTTGAAGTCATGGTTTGTTGAGTGTGGAAATCATGATTTGTGTAGTCTTGAAGTCATGGTTTGTTGAGTGTGGAAATCATGATTTGTGTAGTCTTAAAGTCATGGTTTGTTGAGTGTGGAATCATGGTTTGTGTTGTCAGGTAAGCATGATCTAATATACCTATGTACCTTTGCTCTTTACTCCATTCAGTTCATCCTTCTACCATCTGCTCTAAGCCGTTCCACATATCCCAAGTGGACAACGACGACCTTGACCGCTTAGTCAAAATTTTATGCCCGATAGAAATGAAGAAATCATTTCCGGAGTTTGAACTCGTGTTTCGCAGACCCACTCTGCCCTAACTTCCTGACCACACGCATCTCAAGTTCATCGATTTAGAGATACGATACTAGAATGACGTACGAAGAGTCAAAACGGCTTATCAAAGCCAGATTCATGACCAAATGGGAAACCGAACATACTGGTTACACCAAAAACGATGCATATTACCAGTTGAGCCGAAGAGAGCAGGTCGTTGTCTTCAGACTTCGCACTGGCCACAATAGACTGAGGTACCACCTATTCAACAAATTGAAGATAGGTGGTACCGACGAATGCCCGTGCGGTACCGGTAAAATGACCGCTGAACATCTGCTGCAGAACTGCCCGACATACGAGGATCAGAGAGAGCAGATGTGGCCATCACCAGTGGAACTGCAAGACAAGCTCTATGGCAGTGTCCACAGCCTCAGGATGACCGCCGCTTTTTTCGAAAAAATAATGGTTACTGTCTGACTGCGTACGAAGAAGAAGAAGAAGAAGAAGATTTAGAGATACGAAAACAAGTAACTAATGGAAGCAGGGTGCTTGATAAGGATACGTAATACCCGTGTAGCACAACAATCCATGTCAGGGATTAGTAAAACATGTGTCACCTTATCACTCCTGTTAATAATAATAGCTGTCCATCGTTGTCGATGAGGACCGCCGACATCATCCTTGTCACAGATTTCCCTGTTGGGTGTGGGTGCGCATGTGGCTGAACAGGCCAATGCGAGCACGAAAACATCTGCTACATATCGGGCACACGAGGTTTGTAGAAGGGGATGGTGTTCCCGCTGCTCGGGATTTCCGCGTCTCGCGTCTGCTCTGAGCTTTTACAACACGGTCATCTTCACCGGCAGCTACACCCGATTTGACTGGGCTTCTCCAGTCAGATCTGTTTTGCGCAATAGTAAAACATGTGTCTCTCAATCAGTCATGTCAGGGATAAGTAAAACATGTGTCTCTCAATCACTCATGTCAGGGATAAGTAAAACATGTGTCTCCTTATCGGTCATGTTAGTGATTAGTAAAACATCTGTCACCTTATCACTCATGTTAGGGATTAGTAAAACATGTGTCTCTCAATCAGTCATGTCAGGGATAAGTAAAACATGTGTCTCTCAATCACTCATGTCAGGGATAAGTAAAACATGTGTCTCCTTATCGGTCATGTTAGTGATTAGTAAAACATGTGTCACCTTATCACTCATGTTAGGGATTAGTAAAACATGTGTCTCTCAATCAGTCATGTTAGGGATTAGTAAAACATGTGTCACCTTATCACTCATGTTAGGGATTAGTAAAACATGTGTCTCTCAATCAATCATGTCAGGGATTAGTAAAACATGTATCGCCTTAGTCATGTCAGGGATTAGTAAAACATGTATCACCTTATCACTCATGTTAGTGATTAGTAAAACATGTGTCACCTTATCAGTCATGTCAGGGATTAGTAAAACATGTGTCTCTCAATCAGTCATGTCAGGGATAAGTAAAACATGTGTCTCCTTATCGGTCATGTTAGTGATTAGTAAAACATGTGTCTCTCAATCAGTCATGTCAGGGATAAGTAAAACATGTGTCTCCTTATCGGTCATGTTAGTGATTAGTAAAACATGTGTCTCTCAATCAGTCATGTTAGTGATTAGTAAAACATGTGTCTCTCAATCAATCATGTCAGGGATAAGTAAAACATGTGTCTCCTTATCGGTCATGTTAGTGATTAGTAAAACATGTGTCTCTCAATCAGTCATGTTAGTGATTAGTAAAACATGTATCTCTCAATCAATCATGTCAGGGATTAGTAAAACATGTATCGCCTTAGTCATGTCAGGGATTAGTAAAACATGTATCGCCTTAGTCATGTCAGGGATTAGTAAAACATGTATCACCTTATCAGTCATGTCAGGGATTAGTAAAACATGTGTAACACAAGCAAGTAAATGGTAAATGCAAGACTACGATAAACAGTCAACCGAGTTGACAAGGATAGATCCACTGAAACCTTCCAATCACGCCGTAAACAACGACTAAAGCTGGTCGTGGAAATGACTTCCAACTTCAAGATATTCATAGATATAACTCAGCTGACAATGTTCGCATGCTTTCCTCTTGTAAAGGGGTCGGATACATGTTTTTGGTAAAGGGGCCCGATACAGGATTATTGTAAAGGGGTCGGATACATGTTTTTGGTAAAGGGGCCCGATACAGGATTATTGTAAAGGGGTCAGATACAGGTTTTTGGTAAAGGATCCCAAAACAGGCATTTTGTGAACAGGTCGGATACACGTTTCTTGTACATTTGTTGATACCGATTGTTTCTAAATGAACCAGATGCAGGCTTCTTGTTAAGGGGCCATATATATGCTCCATGTAAATGGATCAGAAACGGGGTTCTTGTAAATGGGTCAGCACTAGTGGTGGCTCTATGCTTCGTCGGGAACTAGAAGGTTTTTCAAACATCACATTAAACACTGGTAGCAACTTTAATGTCAAACCAAAGGCTGAGGCAACATGGTCAAAGTGAGTACCGATATAGAGTCAACGATGATATGTGCAGTTTTATATGAGAAAAGTAAGAAAAGTCAAGTGAAAGATACATTATTTTTACAATATGATACAAACATACAACAAACACCAGGCCTTGTTTACGATTGTGTAACATATATGAAAGACCGCGAACCAGGAATTCAGCTGCATGTATTGCGTCATGGGGCAAAGGTTGGGCGGCATTGCAAATATACGCTGTAGAAACACCGCTGATTTAGTTAAGCTCATCAGCCGTGGGATTTCAATGAACTAATTGCCACTTGCATCTCCTGTACTAGTCACTCCTCTTTTATTAAGGTGTGGATGTCTTCACTTTTCTGTTTTTGTTTAATGGGAAATAATTTCATAACAAGATGACGAAGGCAACCCCATTCCAAAACGTCTGTAGTAGCTTCTTACCACATTTCTGGCATGTTACAGTGTTACTATTCTCCACGTCTCCTTTGTACCACGATAGCGCCGAGGTTTGAACAATAAATATATAAGTAGTTTGTTGTTTCCAATGTCCACAATGAGTAAGTCTACTCTTTTGGGCGCCTTGTGAAGGATGGTAAGTGTTGGGTTTCAGTTGCTTTCTTCACATCCCGAGCGTGCTGATGATGGTGGATATTGGTCTTCCATGCAGTTGTACTATGTTTAGCTTCATCTATATGTCGCTCACTACTATGGGGATCACGTCGATCCCTCATCTCGTTAGCCATGCTGTCATGCAAACATCCCGTTTCCAGGGAGGGTTGCGAGGAAGCCGAGGTGAGGTCTTGGTCAGTATATATTTTGGCTGACCCTGACTAACATGTCTGATCAGTACAAAATGCCTGACCCTGACTAACATATCCGATCAGTACGATATGCCTGACCCTGACTAACAAATCCGATCAGTACGATATGCCTGACCCTGACTAACATATCCGATCAGTACGATATACCTGACCCTAACATGTCTCATCAGTACGATATGCCTGACCCTAACATGTCCGATCAGTACGATATGCCTGACCCTGACATGTCCGATCAGTACGATATACCTGACCCTAACATGTCTCATCAGTACGATATGCCTGACCCTAACATGTCCGATCAGTACGATATGTCTGACCCTAACATGTCTCATCAGTTCGATGTGCCTGACCCTAACATATCCGATCAGTACGATATGTCTGACCCTAACGTGTCTGATCAGTACGATATACCTGACCCTAACATGTCTCATCAGTACGATATGCCTGACCCTAACGTGTCTGATCAGTACGATATACCTGACCCTAACATGTCTCATCAGTACGATATGCCTGACCCTAACATGTCTGATCAGTACGATATACCTGACCCTAACATGTCTCATCAGTACGATGTGCCTGACCCTAACATGTCCGATCAGTACGATATGCCTGACCCTGACATGTCTGATTAGTACGATATGCCTGACCCTGACTAACATGTCTCATCAGTACGATATGCCTGACCCTAACATGTCTGATCAGTACGATATGCCTGACCCTGACTAACATGTCTGATCAGTACGATGTGCCTGACCCTAACATGTCTCATCAGTACGATGTGCCTGACCCTAACATGTCTGATCAGTACGATGTGCCTGACCCTGACTAACATGTCCGATCAGTACGATGTGCCTGACCAGACGTCAGTCTTCCTCCCCGTATAAGTAGTTTCGTTGTCTTGATATGCGTGATACCGAAAAAAAAGAGCCAGATGTATTATTTCGAACATGTCGTAAAGACGACACAAAAAGTGGGACACGAGGAACTTCATTAATATGATTGAATCATCTCTCCTGAGCGACTGGAGATTCTGGGTTATAGTGATGGGGGGTCCAGTGGCTTTCCCGGACAGAAACCAGATACGTATCTGACTACTTCCCGAACACAGGGGAGAGCGTGATGAATTCAATGGTGTATAATGTCGAGTAGGGTGATGTCGTGAGCTGCGCAATGTGTGTATAGTGAGGGAGATGTGCGCAGGATCTTTCTCACTCTCTCGTCCGGACTCAACATGTTCTAGAGGCAAGACATTGTCAAGACTTCTAGTGAAGGGTTCGGATGCAGACAGTATGGTGTCAGCGTGTGCCTCATTTTCTCGGTAGCCCTTCCCTTCTCTTTTATCGCTGGGGTGGAGCTTTGAGTAACGCTAGGGTTGGCACAGACCATACAGCCTGGGAGGGGGCCATTGGCAGACATGGTATCGGAAAATGCAATAGTAACGGACTACTCCTTCTGAGGACATGTGCCGCAAATGAACTACTCATTTTACAAACACAGCTTTCCGACTTCCTGTCCGAAATAGAACCACATGGATGCACCCAAGGTCCCGCCACTGGCACCTCATTGACTACATCATCATCAGACGTAGGGATCGAGCGGAGGCTATGGTAACGAAGAGCATGTGTGGTGCAGAATGTTGGACCGACCATCGACTTGTCATTACCAAGCTAAACTTCAAGATCCAGCCCAAAATGCGCCCCAGGGAGAGAAACCACCGAGGAGGCTAAATGTCTCTCAGCTGAAATACGAACCTACGAGATGAAGCTTCCAGGAAAAGTTTGAGGGTAGACTATCTGAGCTTCGTTTTGAAAAGAACGACATCGAAGACAACTGGGCATCATTGAGAAACACACTCTACGATACAGCTGTTAAACACATTGGCCCACTCACGCGCACGCATAAGGACTGGTTTGATGAGAACGATCTGGAAATACAGGGCCTTCTCGATGCAAAACATGAAGCGCACAGGGAATACCAGAGGGACACACCATCTCCGGCAGCAAAAGCTGCCTTCAATACTGTCCGCAAAGCTGTCCAGACCAGGCTTAGAGAGATGCAAGACTCCTGGCTCAGCAAAAGAGCTGACGAAATTGAGATGTTCGCCGAGCGTCATGACACCAAACGGTTTTACGAGGCACTGAAAGCTCTCTACGGCCCGCAGCCCTCCAGTAATACTCCAGTTCGAAGTGCGGATGGGGTACTGCTAACAGATAAGGTTCAGATTCTAGACAGATGGGCAGACCACTTCTGCAAAATACTAAACCACCCATCGTCCATAAATGAAGAGGCCATCCGGCGAGTGCCGCAGGTGGAACTGAACCTGGCGCTAGATGAAGTCATTACTGAGGAGGAAGTCGACAGGGCAATCAGTTCACTATCTATAGGAAAAGCTCCAGGAGCTGATGCAATACCAGCAGAGGTATATAAGACAGCTGGCCCATCCCTCACCAGAAGGATCACTGAACTCTTCTGTCACATGTAGGCTGAAGGAAAAATTCCGCAGGAGCTAAAGGACGCCTCAATCGTTCACCTGTACAAAAGAAAAGGCAACCGTCAGGAATGCGACAATCATCGTGGAATATCGCTACTCTCCGTAGCAGGCAAGATCCTAGCTCGCTTACTGCTAAACAGGCTCAACAAACACCTTGAACAAAGCCACCACATCCCAGAAAGCCAATGTGGATTCAAAGCCGGAAGAGGAACAGTGGACATGATTTTTGCCGCTCGCCAAGTACAACAGAAGTGTCGAGAACAAAATCAGGCCTTGTACACCACATTTATTGATTTGACAAAGGCATTTGATACAGTTAACAGAGGAGGGCTGTGGATGATAATGTCTAAGTTTGGCCGCCCCAACAAGTTCATAACAATGGTGAAACAGCTACACGAAGGCATGTGTGCTCGTGTACTGGACAGCGGTGCAATCTCAAAACGTTTCTAGTATCAAACGGAGTAAAACAAGGATGTGTACTCGCCCCGACTTTGTTCAGCATGATGTTCGCGGCCACGATGACAGACGCCTTTAGATCATTGGAGCTTGGAATATCCATAAAGTACCGCACATATGGCAAATTACTCAATTCCAGAAGAATGAAGGCCAAAACCAAAGTGGCTGGCGACATAATCAGGGAACTTGTATTTGCTGACGATTGCTGAACTCAGAACTGAACATGCATATTTGGAATGGACCAGTTCTCTGCCGCATGCAAAAATTTTGGCCTGACCATAAATGCCAAAAAAACAGAGGTCATTTACCAACCAGCACCAGGCATGCCGTACACAAAACCAGAGACTACAGTCAGCGGGCAGACGTTGAACGCCGTAGACAAATTCACATATCTGGGCAGCACGCTGTCGAGATCTGTCAGCCTAGACGATGAGGTGGCAAGCAGAATAGAAAAGGCCAGCACAGCCTTTGGTAGAATGCGCTCGATGGTCTGGGCACGTCGTGGCATCAGCGTCAAGACCAAACTCAAAGTCTACCATGCAACCATCATTCCAACCCTACTATACGCTTGCGAAAGCTGGACTGTATACTCTGGACATGCAAGGAGGTTAAACCACTTCCACACAGGTTGCCTGAGGCAAATATTCCACATCCGATGGCAAGATCGTGTCACTGACATCGAGGTTCTCTCGAGGGCTAACATGCCCAGCATCCATGCACTGCTAGAAAAAGCACGACTAGGATGGGCCGGACACCTCGTCCGTATGTCAGACGAGCGGCTCCCAAAGAAGCTTCTCTACGGCGAGCTGAGAGAGGGATGGCGCGAGAGAGGGCGCCCAAAGAAACGTTTTAAAGACGGTCTGAAGGACTCACTAAAAAGTTGCCATTTAGATATCGACACCTGGGAAGGTCTTGTACAAAACAGATCTGACTGGAGAAGCGCAGTCAAATCGGGTGTAGCTGCCGGTGAAGACGACCGTGTTGTGAAAGCCCAGAGCAGACGCGGAAATCCCGAGCAGCGGGAACACCATCCCCTTCTACAAACCTCGTGAGCCCGATATGTAGCAGATGTTTTCGTGCTCGCATTGGCCTGTTCAGCCACATGCGCACCCACACCCAACAGGGAAATCTGTGACAAGGATGATGTCGGCGGTGCTCATCGACAACGATGGACAGCTATTATATTATAATGTCGAGTATGAAGCTAAACAAATGCGGGCTTACCGTCTTCATCTACATAAGGGGCCTCGAGAGACTGATGTATTCGTCTGTTCCACCGTGTTTCAGTTTTACAATAGGACAGGAGACACGTTTGTCGTAGTAGTAAATCGAGTTGGACACACTCATCTCTGTACAATGCCTAGATGGACACAGTCAGGTCTGTACAATGCCTAGATGGACACACTCATCTCTGTACAATGCCTAGATGGACACACTCATCTCTGTACGATGTCTAGATGGACACACCCATCTCTGTACGATGCCTAGATAGGCACACTCATCTTTGTACAATGCATATATGGACACATTTATCTCTGTACAATGCCTAGATCATCACACAAATAAGGTGGGGGGGGGGGGGAATGAGATATGATATCTATCGTTGTATGCCTTGCTTTTTGTTCTGAAATGTGCGTAAAAAGTTGTCTCTGTTCGGATCTGTGAAGGAAGTTGACTTTTATCTGATCTGCGTAAAAGGTTGTCTTTGTTCGGATCTATGCATACAGTTGTTTTTGCTCTGATCTGCGTAATAAGATGTCTGTATTCTGTAAATGTCTTTTTTCACATACTTGCAACACATTGTCTCTGTTTATAGGCGTCTCTCAACTCATACTTGTAACTACTTATCTCTGTTTATGGGCGTCTCTCAACTCATGCTTGAAATAAGTTGTCTCTGTTTATGGGCGTTGCTCGCACATACTTGTTAGAAGTTGACTCATTTTATGGGCGTCTCTCAACTCATTATTGTAACAAGTTGTCTCTGTTCACATACTTGTAACAAGTTGTCTTTGTTTATGGGGTTTTCTCAACTCATACTTGTAAAAAGTTGTTTCTGTTGATGGGCATGTCTCATACATACTTCATCTGTTTGCGCCAAGTGCGTTGCGTCGGTCGTTGTGAACGTGAGTCGTTGCACAATCCCTGTAATGCCAGCTATGTACCTGCTTCGCTGCCGGCCTGTACCAGCCGGGTACTCTATAATTATAATTTGATGATAGTGCATTCTCAAGAGATGACGGAATACCCGTATGTTTGTTCCTGGAAGTGTACTTTGAAAGCATACCAAGATGGCACTGCGAAGTTTGGCTTGTATTGTGTATTTTAATTTCAGCGATTGTTGCCAAGATGGAGTTGATGGACTGTCTGAGAATTACATATTTTCGTCAGTCCCCCGGGCCAGACTGCCTCTCTTTTGTCTGAACAAGTGGAGCAGTCCTGCGGGATATGTTCTGGTGTTTGCTTGGGTACTCCATAATCGCATGTGGTGGTATTTCTGAGACCCATTCTGTGGAGGTGTTCCTTGAGTCTACAATGTCCCGTTCTGAGTCTGAAGATTTTGGCCGGCCAATCTCTGCCAAGTTTCTCTACGCTGCCATTGTGCTGGTCTCTCCATTCCGTCCTCATGGACCGTTTAATGAGCGTCTTTGCTTGTTTATAGCTCCTGAAGAACGTGGATTTGTTGGTTCTGTTGCTGACTGCTCACTTTTCTTCGTACAGAACAGGAGTAGCTTAACGGCTGTTCTTCCCATTCTCAATGAATATTTGTATATCACTGCCAGGACAGGGGACGTTAAGGAAAATAGATTGACCATTTTCTTTGTGCAGCGTTTCCATACGTCTACATTGTGTACTGACTACGTCGAGGTTGTATACCGACTACGTCATGGCTGTGCACCGACTACGTCAATATTGTGATTGACTACGTCACGGTTGTGTACCGAATACGTCACGGCTGTGTACCGACTACGTCACGGATGTGTACTGGCTATGCCATCGATGGAGACCTACTCAAGCTGGAACACTAATACTTCTAAGTTCTCTTTCTCCTTGCAGCAGGCTTACAGTTTCAGCCGATTTACTTCTCAACCCCTGGACAGCTCAACTGCTGATGTTGCTAAGACCTGTGAATCCCATAATGTTCAGATTCGTATTACAAACCATTATTCTGATGTCCGTCTCCTCTAATTGATCACAGTTTTAGATATTTTCAGAGTAGACTAGGCTAAGGGAGCTTAACTATATAGTACATAAGAACTCATTTTCTCATTTTAATTTCGCGGACTATTAGTGAACAGGTAATAATGTCACTGGAAGCCAAAGAGATGTAACGTTACAGAGGAATGTTCATAATCTCACTGACTGCTAAAAGGACTAATTAAAATGCGCTGATAGAAGCCAATGCAAAAATGAAGCTGATTACATGCAGCTGGAATTTCCCGTTCTTGATTCTGGGCATGCATAGACAATATAAAGAATAGAGGTCATTGTGAAGAGAGGGAAGACAACGCAGACAATGACAGAGTGATAGAGAGAGGTATATTGGATAGTTAGATGTATAGAGTGTATGTATATGAGAGAGAGAGAGAGAGAGAGAGAGGGTGTGTGTGTATATGGGATCGTTAGATATATAGAGTGTATGTATATGATAGAGAGAGAGAGAGAGTGTGTATGTGGGATAGTTAGATATATAGAGTGTATGTATATGAGAGAGAGAGACAGAGAGTGTGTGTATGTGGGATAGTTAGATATATAGAGTGTATGTATATGAGAGAGAGAGATAGAGAGAGAGTGTGTGTGTATGTCAGATAGTTAGATATAGAGTGTATGTTTATGAGAGAGACACAGAGATAGAGAGAGAGTGTGTGTGTATGTAACATAGTTAGATATATAGTGTTTGTTTATGAGAGAGACACAGAGAGAGAGAGAGAGAGTGTGTGTATGTCAGATAGTTAGATATAGCGTGTATGTATATGAGAGAGAGAGAGAGATAGAGAGAGAGTGTGTGTATGTCAGATAGTTAGATATAGAGTGTATGTTTATGAGAGAGACATACAGAGAGAGAGAGAGAGAGAGTGTGTGTATGTCAGATAGTTAGATATAGAGTGTATGTATATGAGAGAGAGAGAGAGAGATAGAGAGAGAGTGTGTGTGTATGTCAGATAGTTAGATATAGAGTGTATGTTTATGAGAGAGACACAGAGGGAGAGAGTGTTTGTATGTCAGATAGCTAGATATAGTGTATGTTTATGAGAGAGACACAGAGAGAGAGAGAGAGAGTGTGTGTGTATGTCAGATAGTTAGATATAGAGTGTATGTTTATGAGAGAGACAGAGAGAGAGAGAGAGTGTGTATATGTCAGATAGTTAGATATAAAGTGTATGTTTATGAGAGAGACACAGAGAGAGAGTGTGTGTGTATGTCAGATAGTTAGATATAGAGTATATGTTTATGAGAGAGACAGAGAGAAAGAGAGGGTGTGTGTGTGTATGTCAGATAGTTAGATATAGAGTGTATGTTTATGAGAGAGACACACAGAGAGAGAGAGTGTGTGTGTGTATGTCAAATAGTTAGATATAGAGTGTATGTTTATGAGAGAGACACAGAGAGAGAGAGAGTGTGTGTGTATGTCAGATAGTTAGATATAGAGTGTATGTTTACGAGAGAGAGAGAGATAGAGAGAGAGCGTGTGTGTATGCCAGATAGTTAGATATAGAGTGTATGTTTATGAGAGAGACACAGAGAGAGAGTGTGTGTGTATGTCAGATTGTTAGATATAGAGTGTATATTTATGAGAGAGAGAGAGAGAGTATTATTGTATTATGTTATATTATATTATTTAGCTATCGTAGTAGTCATTCCTACTAGAGGTGATAGTGGGAGACGCCCAGTAGCAAGATCTCACACAATGATAGTTGAGCTGTTACCTGCGCAGCCAGAGGCGAAGTTCAAACCCTAAATTACCAGGTAAGCTAAATGTCTACTGAAACAAATTTGGAGACTGAAAGCCAATCTCATGTTTGCTAGGAACAGTAAGTCGCAGGAAGAAAATCGCCCACAAACGTATTAAAAACAACCACATGTAAGTCATAAAGGGAAAATAATGTAAGAAGCGAGACAACACCTTCTGATGGTCGACCTGGTGGACTTGTCTATTGAATATCAAGATTTCAGTATTCCAGTATAGGCATATAAGTCTGAGGTGTACGGCCAATAGCATATAGTAGCATATATGGCGCCATAACTGGCTGCGGGTCTACATTGCTCGTCTGCTTTTGCTCATTATAGATGCTACCAGACCTTAGATTTGCCGGGAATTAACACTAGTACCGACTTACACTTGTGTTCACGGAAACGTGTTGTTGTTTTCCATTCGTTCGTTTTGTGTGTTTTCTTCCGACCGATTATCCTGGAATGGACATCGGCTATATGAATAGCACTACGCTTAAACATGTGTCATATTTCACGGTCTACTTCACATGGCTGAACTTCACGAAATTGGCGCTAGTAGCCCTAGCTGAACACAGTGTCAGCTTTGTTGTAAGAATTTTAGACACAACTATAATGAACTGCCACCTGGAGAGAGGTGGGCTCCATAAGGTATGTAGCGGCCCAAGCTATACCGTTGTTGTATGACGGCAGCTGGTACTACAAACTGCAATAACGGTGCCTCAACGACCTTCTAGGTCTCAAAGCGACCACTGCAGAAGTCAGGTTTAAGCCCAGGCCCCGATCAACTATAGACGCCCTTCCTGCTCTTCGCCTACTTCCAGAGCTGCACTGAATACTTAGCCGCCCCCTCTGCACTGCATACGTCAACCTGCCTCTTTACTGAACCTGATGAAGAAGTTACACACGGGCACCGGTGCCATAGTTCGCATGAGAGGCATTCTCTCGGAGCGGTCTCCTACATCTTCAGGAGTATGACAGGGATGCGTCCTTGCCTCGACCTTTTCTGCGAGACTATTGACTGGATCTCTCGTCATCTCAGGTCTCACCATCAGGATACCGTCATCGACCGGTCAGATATCACTGATCTTGCTTATGCCGATGAAATAGTTCTGGTTGGCCCAGCTATTCGTAGCACATCGGCCCAGCTATCGTAGCACAGCAGCGGTCTCTAAAAAATCTAGACCATGAAACAACAAACATGGGATTATCGATAGCCTGGGCCTAGACTAAGTCCAGAACCTCGGTTCCGATTGAGGATCTCACCCATGGCCAAACTGGGAGGGCAACAATGTATTTATATACTTGGCTAGTCCAGAACTGCTGTTTTTGCTGAGTTTCTGTCACTGTGAACTTTCGTTTTGGGATGACCAATCACGTCACAAAGATGGTGCGCCAGGTTATGTTTACATTGACAATTCCAAAACTAGCGATCAAGGGACATGCCTACGGTCTGTAAATGTGAGACCAGAACATAAATGTGAGACCAGAACATAAATGTGAGACCAGAACATAAATGTGAGACCAGAACATCCCAACCAGGGGTAAATGACCCCGAGAAGTCCTACCAGCGTGCAGGGAAGCAAAGGAGTGACAACACTATCATGTCGTTCCTTAAACATACATTAACCCCACTGCCTTGTGGGTTAGCCTGGTAATGTAGGAGTAAACCTGGACTATTTGTTTTTGGTTTTTTTTTGCGTTCGCCTTATTTCTCTAATCCCCAAGGCGGTGTGCGTTGCACTGTGGTTTTTATTTTGCGCCTGTCGGCCCAGTGCATCCGACTTCAGCATGCATTTTATGTAAGGGTCTGCTTCCTCCTGCATTTTCTAAGGGTTTGCTTCCCCCGGGTAACGGCCAGTGCTGTGATGGGGATCGAACCCAGCACCTTCTGGTTGTGAGCCGTGTCACTTAACCACTAGGCCACGCCGTCCCCAACCTGGACTATAAATCAGGAGGGAGGGACCCTAAGGCAGTCGATGGATTGGCATGTTCATAACCGTTCTCTGGCATCCCCTGCAAGCTCTCCTAGGCTCCAAGCGTACATACTTTGTCTCTCATTTGGAGCAACATAGCAGGGTTGAGAGGGGGTGTGGGGGCTGTGCAAAATGGGTAGGGCACAGTCTCCATATCAGGTGCCCAGGCTAGCAGAGTTCGGCAATGACAGAGATAAAAAAACAGAGGACTCTTTCGGCTAGGCAAATGGAGCGTAAGGGCCATGTATCCAGGGCTCAACAACGTAGATCTCACAAGTACAAAGGGGATCAGAAAAACAGCGGTCATTGGCAGGGAGCTTGAGAGGCTTTAGGTAGACATTGTGGCCCTACAGGAAGCCAGGCTTCCTGACTGGTTCAATAACAGAAAAGAACTAGACGTTTTTCTGGCAGGGCAAGGGCCTCCATGAACCTCGACTGTACGGACTGGGTTTTACTCTATGCAATCAGTTAGTCGACAACATTAACACGCCGATTGCCCTGTCAGATCGCATGTCACCTCGGCTGTGCACACAAGCTGGATATGTAGACATCATCAGTGCACATGCACCCAGGCTGGCGGTTTCTGCTGAGAACAAAGACAAGTTCTATAACTCTGCAAAGTTTAGTTGTTTCTTTTCCAGGCGAGGAGCAGCTGCACGTATTGGGTGAGAACTGGGTCAGAGAAATATTCGTGGCCAATCCGCTTAGGTCACCGTGGTGTGGGGAGCATTAATGAAAACGGACAGAGGCTGCTTGAATTCTGCTCAAACAACACATTGTGCGTGACAAACATATTCTTGGACGACAGGCAGAATCACAAAGTAACATGGCGCCATCCAAGATCAGGTCACTGGCATCAGATTGATTTTGTACTTACGTGCAGGCAATATCTAAATGGGGTCCAAATAACACGGGTATACCATAGCGCGGTTTGCAATACTGATCATGTGTTAGTCATTAGCAGAGTCAAACTGATACCAAAGAAAATCAAATGGACCGCTTAAACCCAAAATCAACACCAAGGGGCTAAAAGAGCAGGAGAAGAAAGAGGTATTCAAGCAAGAATTGAGCAGTCTAGCAGAGATGGCAGAAGGCTCCATAAACGACACTTGGAACACCCTCAAAACAAATATTTACCACTGTGCATCTCGGATTTGGCGACAGGAAATCATTTTAAAAAAGGACTGAGTGGGGGCAGCGACCCTTATCCCACTTACTGAAACAAAGAGAAAGGCACTACTGGACTTCAAACAAAGAGAAAGGCACTACTGGACTTCAAACAAAGAGAAAGGCACTACTGGACTTCAAACAAAGAGAAAGCGCTAAAAAGCCAGAAAAACACTGAGCTTAATGACTTAAGAGCAGCACTCTGCAAACTGTGCCAACAGTCCGCACCAAAAAGGGTAGTGGTACAGTGGGTTCCGTCACACTGCAACATCCAAGGCAACGAGGAGGCAGACAGACTGGCAAAAGAAGGTGCAAGGCTACCACAAATAGATACCAGTATGACGTACGAAGAGTCAAAACGGCTTATCAAAGCCAGGTACATGTCCAAATGGGAAACCGAACATACTGGTTACACCAAAAACGATGCCTATTACCAGTTGAACCGAAGAGAGCAGGTCGTTGTCTTCAGACTTCGCACTGGCCACAACAGACTGAGGTACCACCTCTTCAACAAATTGAAGATAGGGTGTACCGACGAATGCCCGTGCGGTACTGGTAAAATGACCACTGAACATCTGCTGCAGAACTGCCCGACATACGAGGATCAGAGAGAGCAGATGTGGCCATTGCCAGTGGAACTGCAAGACAAGCTCTATGGTAGTGGCGAGAGTCTCAGGATGACCGCCGCTTTTTTCGAGAAAATAATGGTTACTGTCTGACTGTGTACGCAGAAGAAGAAGAAGAAGAAACAAAGAGAAAGGCACTACTGGACTTCAAACAAAGAGAAAGGCACTACTGGACTTCAAACAAAGAGAAAGGCACTACTGGACTTCAAACAAAGAGAAAGGCACTACTGGACTTCAAACAAAGAGAAAGGCACTACTGGACTTCAAACAAAGAGAAAGGCACTACTGGACTTCAAACAAAGAGAAAGGCACTACTGGACTTCAAACAAAGAGAAAGCGCTAAAAAGCCAGAAAAACACTGAGCTTAATGACTTAAGAGCAGCACTCTGCAAACTGTGCCAACAGTCCGCACCAAAAGGGGTAGTGGTACAGTGGGTTCCGTCACACTGCAACATCCAAGGCAACGAGGAGGCAGACAGACTGGCAAAAGAAGGTGCAAGGCTACCACAAATAGATACCAGTATGACGTACGAAGAGTCAAAACGGCTTATCAAAGCCAGGTACATGTCCAAATGGGAAACCGAACATACTGGTTACACCAAAAACGATGCCTATTACCAGTTGAACCGAAGAGAGCAGGTCGTTGTCTTCAGACTTCGCACTGGCCACAACAGACTGAGGTACCACCTCTTCAACAAATTGAAGATAGGGTGTACCGACGAATGCCCGTGCGGTACTGGTAAAATGACCACTGAACATCTGCTGCAGAACTGCCCGACATACGAGGATCAGAGAGAGCAGATGTGGCCATTGCCAGTGGAACTGCAAGACAAGCTCTATGGTAGTGGCGAGAGTCTCAGGATGACCGCCGCTTTTTTCGAGAAAATAATGGTTACTGTCTGACTGTGTACGCAGAAGAAGAAGAAGAAGAAACAAAGAGAAAGGCACTACTGGACTTCAAACAAAGAGAAAGGCACTACTGGACTTCAAACAAAGAGAAAGGCACTACTGGACTTCAAACAAAGAGAAAGGCACTACTGGACTTCAAACAAAGAGAAAGGCACTACTGGACTTCAAACAAAGAGAAAGGCACTACTGGACTTCAAACAAAGAGAAAGGCACTACTGGACTTCAAACAAAGAGAAAGGCACTACTGGACTTCAAACAAAGAGAAAGGCACTACTGGACTTCAAACAAAGAGAAAGGCACTACTGGACTTCAAACAAAAACCTTCTGAAGCCACTACTGGACTCCAAACAAAAACCTTCTGAAGGCACTACTGGACTTCAAACAAAAACCTTCTGAAGCCACTACTGGACTCCAAACAAAAACCTTCTGAAGGCACTACTGGAGTTCAAACAAAAACCTTCTGAAGCCACTACTGGACTCCAAACAAAAACCTTCTGAAGCCACTACTGGACTTCAAACAAAAACCTTCTGAAGCAACTACTGGACTTCAAACAAAAACCTTCTGAAGCCACTCCTGGACTTCAAACAAAAACCTTCTGAAGCCACTACTGGACTCCAAACAAAAACCTTCTGAAGGCACTACTGGACTTCAAACAAAAACCTTCTGAAGGCACTACTGGACTTCAACCAAAAAGCTTCTGAAGGCACTACTGGACTTCAAACAAAAACCTTCTGAAGCCACTACTGGACTTCAAACAAAAACCTCCTGAAGGCACTACTGGACTTCAAACAAAAACCTTCTGAAGCCACTACTGGACTTCAAACAAAAACCTCCTGAAGGCACTAGAGAAGATCTTCGGAGCACAAAATCAGCAGTGCAGCGAGAATGTAGGTGGTATGCAAATTAATACTGGTCCTTTCTCTGCCAAGAAATACAAAACGCAGCCGGCATAGACAACAATAAGAAAATGAATGCTGGCATCAAAGTTGTTCTTGGACCGCGCATAACAAAGATTGCTCCCCTAAAGTCACAAGAAGGCAGGCCACTCACAGACAGAAGTGAGCAACTGAAAAGGTGGATAAAATACTACTCAGATCTTTATTCTACAGAGAAGGTGGATAGAATACTACTCTGATCTTTATTCTACAGAGAAGGTGGGTAGAATACTACTCTGATCTTTATTCCACATAGAAGCAGGCAGATCCTGCCATGAGCTAGATAACGCTAAAGCTTCTTCAAATGTCAGAACTAGCCTCGCCTTCATGATCTACTCATTCGCTGTTGGAGGGAAGGGGAAATCCTCCAAGATATGCAGGATGCAAAAATAGTGTCGTTATACAAGAATAAAGGTGACAATGGCTACTGCAATAACTTTACATACCTCTCCCTCCTGAATACCGAAGGTAAAGCTTTTGCACGTGTTATCCTAAAAAGGTTGCATAAATTAGCAGCACATGTACTGCCTGAGTCGCAATGCCGTTTCAGAGCGACGTTATACAACTGACATGATCTTCACACTTCACCAGCTCCATAAAAAATGAAGATAGCAGAGGACGCTTCTCTGCATTGGGTTTGTAGATCTCACAAAGGCATTTGACTCAGTCAGCAAACCAGGACTCTACCAAATTATGGAGCGGATAGGCTGCCATCCAAAGTTACTTCGTTTTATCATTTCCTTCCATGAGGGCATGAAGGCGAGGGTGCAGGTGGATGGCGTAACAACTGCCAGTTGTGACATCAAAACTGGAGTCAAACAGGGTTGTGTCCTTGCCCCGACACCATTTGGTATTCTATTTGCTATCCTTCTGGAAAATGCTTTCGAAAATGCTAGTGGAAAATGCTACATTCGTACCAGATCTGATGGTTCCCTCTACAACTTAGCCCGACTAAGAGCAAAGACAAAAACCACGAAAGACCTACTCAGAGACTTCTTTTCACGGACGATGCTGCCCTTGTGAATCACGATGAGGTCACCTTGCAATCTTTAGTTGGCAGTTTAGCCAGGGCATGCCATTTGTTCTCGCTGTCAATAAACGTCTCGAAGACGGTCGTCATGGGGTCAGGTACCGCAAAACCAGCATACATCACTCTCACTGTCAATAAACGTCTCGAAGACGGTACTGGGGTCAGGTACCGCAAAACCAGCATACATCACTCTCACTGTCAATAAACGTCTCGAAGACGGTACTGGGGTCAGGTACCGCCAAACCAGCATACATCACTCTCACTGTCAATAAACGTCTCGAAGACGGTACTGGGGTCAGGTACCGCCAAACCAGCATACATCACTATCACTGTCAATAAACGTCTCGAAGACGGTACTGGGGTCAGGTACCGCCAAACCAGCATACATCACTCTCACTGTCAATAAACGTCTCGAAGACGGTACTGGGGTCAGGTACCGCCAAACCAGCATACATCACTCTCACTGTCAATAAACGTCTCGAAGACGGTACTGGGGTCAGGTACCGCAAAACCAGCATACATCACTCTCACTGTCAATAAACGTCTCGAAGACGGTACTGGGGTCAGGTACCGCAAAACCAGCATACATCACTCTCACTGTCAATAAACGTCTCGAAGACGGTACTGGGGTCAGGTACCGCCAAACCAGCATACATCACTCTCACTGTCAATAAACGTCTCGAAGACGGTACTGGGGTCAGGTACCGCAAAACCAGCATACATCACTCTCACTGTCAATAAACGTCTCGAAGACGGTACTGGGGTCAGGTACCGCAAAACCAGCATACATCACTCTCACTGTCAATAAACGTCTCGAAGACGGTACTGGGGTCAGATACCGCAAAACCAGCATACATCACTCTCACTGTCAATAAACGTCTCGAAGACGGTCGTCCTGGGGTCAGGTACTGCCAAACCAGCATACATCACTCTCAATGGCAATCTCCTAGCATCAACCAAAAATGTCAGCTGCCTCGGGTCAACAATTACAAGCGCCCTCTCTCTGGACGAGAAAATAAATATAAGAATTGGAAGAGCATCGACTACTTTTGGCGGCCTTTTCAAGAGGGCGGGGAGAGATATTAAACTGACGTTGCAGACATAAATACAGATATGTCGGGCCTGTGTTCTCAGCGCCTTGCTGTACGCATCAGAGACATGGACGACATACTTTATGGAAGACATCACTCCGAAATGGCCTACCCACATTTGAAGCTACTCGGAGAGAGAGACTTGAAGCTACTCGGAGAGAGAGACTTGAAGCTACTCGGAGAGAGAGACTTGAAGCTACTCGGAGAGAGAGACTTGAAGCTACTCGGAGAGAAAGACTTGAAGCTACTCGGAGAGAAAGACTTGAAGCTACTCGGAGAGAAGGACTTGAAGCTACTCGGAGAGAGAGACTTGAAGCTACTCGGAGAGAATGACTTGAAGCTACTCGGAGAGAAGGACTTGAAGCTACTCGGAGAGAAAGACTTGAAGTTACTCGGAGAGAAAGACTTGAAGATACTCGGAGAGAATGACTTGAAGCTACTCGGAGAGAATGACTTGAAGCTACTCTGAGAGAAGGACTTGAAGCTACTCGGAGAGAGTGACTTGAAGCTACTCGGAGAGAGAGACTTGAAGCTACTCGGAGAGAGAGAATTGAAGCTACTCGGAGAGAATGACTTGAAGCTACTCGGAGAGAAAGACTTGAAGCTACTCGGAGAGAGAGACTTGAAGCTACTCGGAGAGAATGACTTGAAGCTACTCGGAGAGAGAGACTTGAAGCTACTCGGAGAGAATGACTTGAAGCTACTCGGAGAGAAGGACTTGAAGCTACTCGGAGAAAGAGACTTGAAGCTACTCGGAGAGAGAGACTTGAAGCTACTCGGAGAGAATGACTTGAAGCTACTCGGAGAGAGAGACTTGAAGCTACTCGGAGAGAATGACTTGAAGCTACTCGGAGAGAGAGACTTGAAGCTACTCGGAGAGAATGACTTGAAGCTACTCGGAGAGAGAGACTTGAAGCTACTCGGAGAGAGAGACTTGAAGCTACTCGGAGAGAATGACTTGAAGCTACTCGGAGAGAAGGACTTGAAGCTACTCGGAGAGAATGACTTGAAGCTACTCGGAGAGAGAGACTTGAAGCTACTCGGAGAGAATGACTTGAAGCTACTCGGAGAGAATGACTTGAAGCTACTCGGAGAGAGAGACTTGAAGCTACTCGGAGAGAGAGACTTGAAGCTACTCGGAGAGAAAGACTTGAAGCTACTCGGAGAGAATGACTTGAAGCTACTCGGAGAGAATGACTTGAAGCTATTCGGAGAGAGAGACTTGAAGCTACTCGGAGAGAAAGACTTGAAGCTACTCGGAGAGAGAGACTTGAAGCTACTCGGAGAGAATGATTTGAAGCTACTCGGAGAGAGAGACTTGAAGCTACTCGGAGAGAATGACTTGAAGCTACTCGGAGAGAAGGACTTGAAGCTACTCGGAGAGAAGGACTTGAAGCTACTCGGAGAGAGAGACTTGAAGCTACTCGGAGAGAGAGACTTGAAGCTACTCGGAGAGAATGACTTGAAGCTACTCGGAGAGAGAGACTTGAAGCTACTCGGAGAGAGAGATTTGAAGCTACTCGGAGAGAAAGACTTGAAGCTACTCGGAGAGAAACACTTGAAGCTACTCGGAGAGAAGGACTTGAAGCTACTCGGAGAGAGAGACTTGAAGCTACTCGGAGAGAGAGACTTGAAGCTACTCGGAGAGAGAGACTTGAAGCTACTCGGAGAGAGAGACTTGAAGCTACTCGGAGAGAGAGAGACGTGAAGCTACTCGGAGAGAGAGACTTGAAGCTACTCGGAGAGAGAGACTTGAAGCTACTCGGAGAGAAAGACTTGAAGCTACTCGGAGAGAGAGACTTGAAGCTACTCGGAGAGAGAGACTTGAAGCTACTCGGATAGAGAAACTTTAAAATAATCGTATACGTTGAAAGGAGAAAAGAGCCGTCTATTGAAAAAAGACATACCTGTTTCACGACCGTCTGCATAGAGGAAGGACATTAATAGCATGCTCACATCTGACGGCCGCAGTAGATCAGACAGATAAAGGCAGATCGGGCTCGCCGTCTCCGCAAAGAACGATCCTTGCCGCGTCTGGATCAACAGCAGACTTTCCCTGCAATCCAAATGACGCATCTACCAGGCATATGTGATCCCCGTACTATGTGTCTCAGAGATATCGACCTGCTTAAACATTTAAAAAAGCATCATATACACACATAATTATTTCTGACGCCATCGCCACACAATAGCGACTGTCTGCATTCAATCACACGCCACACAAGCAAATCAAAGCAGCAGTAGATCAAGACGTTTTCCAAAACATTCAGACCCGTACATGATTGTATACCTCCGTTATATTGCCCCATTGCTTGTAATTATGCCTGTGCTTGGCTTAGATTCAGACGCAGGTCGGTTGGTTCACAAAGAAAACCAAATACCGCTGGCATAGTTCAGGCTAATCCGTCTAGTGTACTTTGCCTGAAAAACCCGCCTGGCACTGCCTGGTATGCGTTTTAAATCAGCGTCCTTGTCTATCCCTCACAGGTTCACTCAAGTATTTGTCTTTCTCACACAACCCAGATACGAACGCTCCCATCGGAGAAGTAGAGTATGTGCTGCAATGTTGTTGGGATGGACAAATTAGACAAAAAAAGGTGAAATTCATGTTGTGTTTACCCATCACTCTTCACACATTATGTAATTACTGACTTTAGTACGAGCAGAAGTGGAGTGAAAGAGCTTGTATCTCGCGGTAAAGGAATTTGGATCAACTCTCCAGCCTCGAAAGTCTTATGTCTACAAAGATGTACTTGACTTGCTACAAAGGAAGACACCTTAGTGTGGAAAAGGTCTCGTTACACTAATTCAGATAAATCTGACGAAAGGGTCTCGTCCCAGGCCCCCCCCCCCTCCTATGACACTATGAGAGGCTTGTATCTTGGATATGTGCGCTCTCCTTTAGAATACAGCAGTGCACTCCTGGCAACATGCTCACAAACTAATGTAGAGTGCCTGGACAAAGTGTAGAACAATGTCCTGCGTCTTATTAGTGGAGCAATGAGGTCAACTCCCACTGTGACATGTGAAATTCATGTGAATGTGGAACCCCTTAAGATGCAAATAGATGTGGCTGCTATGGAGGTTTATGAGAGGAGTAAACGAATGAGTAAAGACCACCCCAATAGAAGGGCTGTAGAAAAATGGCAACACAAGCAGAAAATAAAACAAGTCAGTCCTCCACCACGTCAGTGAGATTAAAGACAGATATCACGTCACAGACAAAAGACACGAAACACAGAGAGTAACAAGAAATTTATCATCAAATACATGTTTATGCCTGAAATTCAAACCAAACTAACAGACGATACAAGAAGAAGTGCTGATCCATTCAGTGGTATGAGAATATCACAGAACGACTGACTACCCAAAAGATTGAATACATGTCTATAATGATGGATCTGCTTTTAAGGCCACGATTAAAGCAGAAGTCTACATACAGTATCCAGATAGAACATCTGATGAGCTGTTTGATGCACGTACGGAGATATGTTCACATTATGAGTCAGAAATAACAACATTGGAAGTAGCTCTGTACCACTTGGGGACTGTATTTGATGCTTTCCCATCAAAATCTCAAAGTATCGTAATCTTTACAGACTCATTATCTTCCCTTACAGCACTGGGAGATGATGGTGGCTGTAGATCTGAACTTACCCAAATATCCCTAGATGCCAACCAACTTCTCAACATCCCATGAAGTCAGAATAATTATACAATGGATCCCTGGTCAGTCAAATACACCAGACAATGACAAGACAGACTGGCTAAGAAGGGAGCAAGTAAGGAACAACAATACACACCAACAACCCTACAGACAGTCAGACAATTACTGAAGACTGTGAACAAAGAGGCCTGGCTGAATAGATGGGAAATGGGAAATACTGGGAGAGAAATCTACAAACATATGGCCATCCCAAAACACAAAGACAACATCAACCTCTTGAAAAAAAGAAACTAAAGCACCATTCTCCGACTTCACACTTAACACATACAACGTAATAGTCACTTGAACAAAATCCAACCATAACATACTCCAGAGTGCCGGCTGTGCACACATCTCCATGAAACTGTTGAACATCATCCTTTTGAATATCCGGCGCTTGCCAGTGTAAGGAAAGAGCATCTTCCTCCGAGGCCAGACAAATGGAACACTTTGTACGGAACTAAACAAAGAACTTCTTCCTCCGAGGCCAGACAAATGGAACACTTTGTACGGAACTAAACAAAGAACTTCTTCCTCCGAGGCCAGACAGATGGAACACTTTGTACAGAACTAAAGAACAGCTTACAAACATTTGCAGATACCACTATATGGCATTGGGCCAAAGGGCAGGAACCCATAGGCCGCTGGATCAGTAACCAACCAACCAACCAACCAACCAACCAACTGGTCTCTCGGGCAACGGTAATACGCCGGTGTAAAAATTCAGTCGTTAAAAAAATTTCCGTCTGGTCTTCGTCTGAAAATTCCTAAAAGAAAACTTCAGCTCTGCAATATGAACGCTAAAAGAAAACTTCAGCTCTGCAATATGAACGCTAAAAGAAAACTTCAGCTCTGTAATATGAACGCTAACAAAAAACTTCAGCTATGTAATATGAAAGCTAAAAGAAAACTTCAGCTCTGTAATAGGAACGCTAAAAGAAAACTTCAGCTCTGTAATATGAACGCTAAAAGAAAACTTCAGCTCTCTAATATGAATGCAGAGGAGCGCGTGGCCGAATAGTTGCGAGGCCTGCCTGCCAACAAGGAGGGCAGCGGTTCAAATCCCCGGTAGGGCATTTGTTGTTTTTCTGTTTAGGGTGAAATAAACAAACATAGCCAGCACACGACGTGACGACAGCAGTGGCGAAGCGGTCTGTAGTCCTCAGCCTTCAAAAACCCCTCGACTACCCCAGCAATGGGAAAAATGTCGTATGACAGTTGTTTTTTTTTCTTTCTAAAATGAACGATAAATGAAAACTTCAGCTCTGTAATATGAACGCTAAAATAAACCTTCAGCTCTGTAATATGAACGCTAAAAGAAAACTTCAGCTCTGTAATATGAACCCCTAAAGAAAACTTCAGCTCTGTAATATGAACGCTAAAAAAAAACTTCAGCTCTGTAAAATGAACGCTAAAAGAAAACTTCAGCTCTGTAATGTGAACGCTAAAAGAAAACTTCAGCTCTGTAATATGAACCCCTAAAGAAAACTTCAGCTCTGTAATATGAACGCAAAAAAAAACACTTCAGCTCTGTAATATGAACGCTAAAAGAAAACTTCAGCTCTGTAATATGAACGCTAAAAGAAAACTTCAGCTCTGTAATATGAACCCCTAAAGAAAACTTCAGCTCTGTAATATGAACGCTAAAAAAAAACTTCAGCTCTGTAATATGAACGCTAAAAGAAAACTTCAGCTCTGTAATATGAACGCTAAAGGAAAACTTCAGCTCTGTTATATGAACGCCTTTCAGGACACCGAGAATAGTAGAAGTTAAATGTGCGGGTTTTATTTGAGGCCTGTAACCGCAAGCATTTACAGCAGCAGTTACAACGTTGTACGATTCTAAGCTTCAACTGAAAATAAACGACCCACATAATCTGACACAATAACGTCAATATGGGTACCACAACAGAGAGGAATTACGGCAAATCTTTATGGGATAAGTGTCTGAGGCTGTAAAAAAACAAAAACAAAAAACGTTCAGACAGATTTAGAATGCTGTTGGCGAACTGTCTTAGAGTCATCGAACTTTGCGTGAGTGGGTGATGTAAATATGCCTCCTTCTGTTCGCCATGTATGCCACCTGTAATACGTAAGCAGGTTACCAGGTCAGAGTTAAGTTCATGGAAATTCCAGAACTTTGGAAGTTGACATAGATAAACCGACATCTGCCTAGTGGTTAATTCTATTCCTGTTGAACGCCTGGGTGATTTCTGGCAAGGTAGAGCGTTATGTATATCACATACGAGAATAGGATCACTGCCACACTGAGACTAAAAATATGAGGCATCGTACAGAAACATATGATGCTGCTCTGTTTACGTGTCACAAATTATCAAAGATTGCGTGAGCGCGACATGTCACAAATGGTGAGGAACGAAATCATTTTCTGTGCACGAATGTACAAGCGCATATATTAGAGACAACATTAACCACTATTGCAACAACACGTGGCTTCACTTACAACACGTGGCTTCACTTACAACACGTGGCTTCACTTACAACACGTGGCTTCACTTACAACAAGTGGCTTCACTTACAACACGTGGCTTCACTTACAACACGTGGCTTCACTTACAACACGTGGCTTCACTTACAACACGTGGCTTCACTTACAACACGTGGCTTCACTTACAACACGTGGCTTCACTTACAACACGTGGCTTCACTTACAACACGTGGCTTCACTTACAACACGTGGCTTCACTTACAACACGTGGCTTCACTTACAACACGTGGCTTCACTTACAACACGTGGCTTCACTTACAACACGTGGCTTCACTTACAACACGTGGCTTCACTTACAGCACGTGGCTTCACTAACAGCACGTGGCTTCACTTACAACACGTGACTTCACTAACAACACGTGGCTTCACTAACAGCACGTGACTTCACTAATAGCACGTGGCTTTACTTACAGCACATGGCTTTACTAACAGATTGTGTCTTCTCTAACATTAACTGTCTCTCCATATCTTTGCCCTTACTCTGGCGTTCGTCCTCAAAAAAATTTACAGCGAAGTTGTGATGTATGAACCTTTTGACCCGACACAACCGGTTTCAGCACTGCTCTTTTTGGGACTGCGATTGTTTGCAATTTGTGATTCATATTCTTTTCTCTAAACTGCATCAGTAGAGCTTCCAAATCAATTCTTGGTCAGTTATGGTTCACTGGCCATGATGCAAACAGCCAGCTATGAGTCACTGGCCCTGACGCATGAAGTCAGTTATGAGTCGCTGACCCTGACGCAGCAGTCATTTATGAGTCCCTAGCTGTGTCGGCCCTTCCGCTGCTGCATCGTCGACAACCCTCTTTTCATGCGAAGCATTGGGCTAGTCATGGAGATGGCTCCTCACGGAAAGCCCGGGAACTAGTCCTTTGCGTGCATTTGCAGTCACTGTAGCTAGCGTCGTGTACAACCTTCATTGGTCGCATTTTATAACATCAATCTTGGTGCAAAAAATCTATTTATACAAGTAAGGGGCCCTGACATCCAAACGTAGAAAGTAGGACTGTCAACCGTTTGTGTAGCCCGACTCTGATTATTGTGGCTCTAATCTAGCATTTTATTTGGTAGCCTGACCTTAATTGTTGGGGCTCTAATCTAGCATTTCATTTGGTAGCCTGACCTTAATTGTTAGGGCTCTAATCTAGCATTTCATTTGGTAGCTCGACGCCGACTATTGGGGCTCTAATCTACCCTTTTATTTGGTAGCCTGGCTCCGATTATTAGGGCTTTAATCTAGAATTTCATTTGTTAACTCGACCCTGATTGTTGGATGTTCTTACTGAGCCTTTAATTTGCTAGCCCGACCCTGATTGTTGGATTCCCTTACTGAGCCTTTAGTTTGCTAGCCTGAGCCTGATTGTTGAATTCCCTTACTGAGCCTTTAATTTGCTAGCCCGACCCTGATTGTTGGATTCCCTTACTGAGCCTTTAGTTTGCTAGCCTGAGCCTGATTGTTGAATTCCCTTACTGAGCCTTTAATTTGCTAGCCCGACCCTGATTGTTGGATTCCCTTACTGAGCCTTTAATTTGCTAGCCCGAGCCTGATTGTTTGATTCCCTTACTGAGCCTTTAATTTGCTAGTCCGAGCCTGATTGTTGAATTCCCTTACTGAGCCTTTAATTTGCTAGTCCGAGCCTGATTGTTGAATTCCCTTACTGAGCCTTTAATTTGCTAGCCCGACCCTGATTGTTGGATTCCCTTACTGAGCCTTTAATTTGCTAGCCGGAGCCTGATTATTGAATTCCCTTACTGAGCCATTAATTTGCTAGCCCGACCCTGATTGTTGGATTCCCTTACTGAGCCTTTAATTTGCTAGTCCGAGCCTGATTGTTGAATTCCCTTACTGAGCCTTTAATTTGCTAGTCCGAGCCTGATTGTTGAATTCCCTTACTGAGCCTTTAATTTGCTAGCCAGAGCCTGATTGATGGAGGCTGCGATTTTCTCATTGCATGAAACGGGGGAAAAAAAGTTGAGGTGGTCCCATTGGAGACGAGATGAAAGCTGACACTTTTATGTACTCAGATTTTACTTATGGGAGATTGTACTTTTCCTTACTCGACCTTTTTTCTCCCTTAATGTGGAGAAGGTACATTATTTACGGCTTAGTATATTGGAGCGTGTCGAGACCGAATATCGAGCCTTAGCCCTTTGTGGGGGGGACGATGGGCATAAATGTGTAATTAAGCATGCTCGTGGGGGTCTGCGCGTGATTGACAGTGTCTGTAACACGATACAATAACGAGAATATATTGAAATCGGGGTTTGCACAAGAACTTTGCGACCCCAGACCGCAGTCCATGTTACATCGATATTCAGTGCAGAAATTGCGACATAGCGAGCAGAAACAAAGCAACTCTCCGACCACCAGACACACGAACCTACTCTGCCCACTCTTTTGGCAGCGACTATGAAAGATCACAGATGAAGATCTTTCCTTCTCCTTCAGCTTCGCTATTAATTTGTTCCCTGCGAAGCATGGAGATATCAATTCAGCTGTCCCTTTACAGGAAGCCAATGTCAAGACAATGACACGCAGTCTTGAAGTGGTTGTGTCTGTAGCAATTCAGTTTACATGACGAGGTTGCTTCTCGAGATACCTCCATTTTCAATCGCCGGTTACGAGATGTCTGGTGGGTGGCCATCATCTAGAACTCGTTAGATTCGTATTCTGTGTCAAGTCTATCTTAATAGTTGCGATTCGTCAGATCATTTCGCTTATGTTGTTAGCTGCCCCTAGTGAAGACCTTTACTCGGTAACACAAGTTTCGTTCTGTTTTTATTCCGGTACGGTAACTAAGCGACGCTTGTTTATGTTGTTATTAAACTGTTTTGCGGGATCAAGATGATGAGCAGCGCATGAGCTGCAGCGGTCAGCGACCCATAGCCGACTGCTAGCGTCAGGGCCAGCGAACCAGAACTGCCAAGACCCTTCTACACCTCCACGCGGTGATCCTGGATAACAGGCTGCAGCAGACCAGACTGGCTAATGAGAAGGGATCGAAGAAGGAATGCTAACCCGGTACTAAAAAAATGCTTGCTGAAGTCGGATGTGTTGGACCGGAAGGTGCAAATATCGCAGTCAAGCTGTAAACTACGACACAACGCATTCCGTTCTCTGGACTACATTCTGCTACTTAAGCCGTTTCAGGGTTTGGTAGCGGGAGATTGAGAACGAACGAAGCCAAGCCAAGCCAAGCCAAACTGTTTTGCTGTCACTCTGCTCTTCTCGTCTAGATGACATTCGTAGAGCACATGTTCTACCATTTGTCTGTCCTACAATGCTGTCACTCTGCTCCTCTCGTGTAGCCAATATAATTGGAGGACATGTTCTACTGTTTGTCCTCTCCACACAAACGAACATTTATGTGTGTCTACTTGCTGCTCAGTGTCACCTCCTGAAGCTAAACCTCACATCCACATCAACTTTCATATCCACATCCACATAGTAGAAGGTGGAAACAGAGCGAAGTAAGGGCTTACTCCCTGAAGCTAAAACTCATATCAACATTCACATCATAAATAAATGGCCTTTTTCGGCTATGCAGACGGTCATGAAGCAGGTATGTCTGTCTTCACTAGACGGCACTTTTCTCCTATCGACGTATAGGATTATTTTCAAGTGTCTCTGTCCGAGTAGATTCAAGTGTCTCTCTCCGAGTAGCTTCAAGTTTCTCTCTCCGAGTAGCTTCAAGTTTCTCTCTCTGAGTAGCTTCAAGTTTATGTCTCTGAGTAGATTCAAGTTTCTCTCTCCGAGTAGCTTCAAGTTTCTCTCTCCGAGTAGCTTCAAGTTTCTCTCTCTGAGTAGCTTTAAGTTTCTCTCCCCGAGTAGCTCCAAGTTTCTCTCTCCGATTAGCTCTGTTTCTCTCTCCGAGTAGTTTCAAGTTTCTCTCCTGAGTAGCTTCAAGTTTCTCTCTCCGAGTAGCTTCAAGTTTCTCTCTCCGAGTAACTACAACTTTTTCTCTTCGAGAAGCTTCAAATGTCATTAGGCCCATTTTGGTGATGTCTACCATGTGGTTCAATGGAAAAGTCTGTCATTGATGCCTTGCAAACATCTTTATATCTGAGCAGGGGTCTGCCTGGAAGTCTCCTCCCCTCTGACAACTCACCATACAACACCTGTTTTGGAATGCGTCCATTGTCCATTCTATTCACGTGACCAAGCAAGGCCAGTCTTCTAGCACGTAACAGTCATAATGCAGAAGAAAGATTTGCGCCCTGCAATAATTATGTTTGTTTTCTTGTCCTCCCACCTGATGTTCATAATTTTCCGTAGACAGCGGAGGTGAAACGTGTTTAGCCGTCTCTCGTGCCTAGAGTATGTCGTCCATGTATCTGATGTGTACACCAGGGCGCTGAGAACACAGGCCCGATATACCTGCATTTTTTTTTGTCTGCAAAGTCAGTTTAATATTTCTACAAATGTAGTCGCTGCTCTTTCAATTCTTATATGTCTTTCCTCGTCCAGAGAGATGGCGCTTGTAATTGTTGACCCGAGGTAGCTGACATTTTTGCTCATGCTTGGAGATTGCCATTGAGAGTGATGTATGCTGGATTTTCGGTACCTGACCCCAGGACCACCGTCTTCGAGACGTTTATTGACATTGAGAGTGATGTTTGCTGGATTGACTGTACCTGATCCCGACCAACGTCTTTGAGACGTTTATTGACATTGAGAGTGATGTTTGCTGGATTGACTGTACGTGACCCCAGGACCAACGTCTTTGAGACGTTTATTGACATTGAGAGTGATGTTTGCTGGATTGACTGTACGTGACCCCAGGACCAACGTCTTTGAGACGTTTATTGACAGCGAGAACAAATGACACGCCCCGGCTAAACTGTCAGTTCAAGATTGCAAAGTGACCTCACCGTGAGCCACAGGCACAGCATAGTCAGCGAAAAGAAGGTCTCTGAGTAGGTCTTTCGTGGTTTTTGTCTTTGCTCTTAGTCGGGCTAAGTTGTCGAGCGAACCATCAGATCTGGTGCGAATGTAGACGTCTCCACTAGCATTTTCGAAACATTTTCCAGAAGGACAGCAAATAGAATACCAAATAGTGTGAGGGCAAGGACACAATCCTGTTTGACTCCAGTTTTGACGTCAAAACTGACAGTTGTTACGCCATCCACCTCCACGCTCTTAGGAGGTGGAAACAGAGCGAAGTAAGGACTTACTCACTGGAGCTTCGCAAACCGACACACACTATACTTTTCCTGCATGGACATTACAAGAGCTTAGATTGGTCTCAACGGATTACGAACTTAACGCTGAAGACCTACGGGATAGACACACAGTTGGCATAGCAATACTTAATGGACTGGCGACCGAGCTGAAATAGTTTTTTCAAGAACAATTTATAAATTGTAGAGTTTGTGAATAGTTGAAAAAATTGAGACCAATGAAAAGTATTCACTTTCATGGAGTGATGTAAACACAAAATTGAGAAAAATCAAAAGTATATACTTACATGAGGCGGTGTAGACACAAAAAAAGATACCAATGAAAAGTATTTACTTGTATGAAGCGGTGAAGACACACAAAAAAATAGACCAATGAAAAGTATTTACTTGTATGAAGCGGTGAAGACACACAAAAAAATAGACCAATGAAAAGTATTTACTTGTATGAAGCGGTGTAGACACAAAAAAAGATACCAATGAAAAGTATTTACTTGTATGAAGCGGTGAAGACACACAAAAAATAGACCAATGAAAAGTATTTACTTGTATGAAGCGGTGTAGACACAAAAAAGGAGACCAATGAAAAGTATTTACTAGTAAAAGTAAAATATCCCATAGCATTACTGCCGTAGGAGTGTGAGGTGTTAGCGATCTCACATTTCAAAGGCTCGGCTATATGAGGGCGGTAGCCATCTCCTCTCTCTCGCCGCTTTTACTTCCCAGACTGAACCGGTACCCATTTAAGGCTGGGTCGACCCGGGAGCCATTGCGGTCCGAAAAATACATTACCGCCTCAACTGGGGAATGAACCCAACCACTCAGATGCGAAGCCAGCGCGCTAACCACTGCGCTACGCGGTCCACAATTACTAGTATGAGGCGGTATAGACACAAAAAAGATACTAATGAAAAGTATTTATTTGTATGAAGCGGTATAGACACAATAAAGAGACCAATGAAAAGTATTTACTTGTATGATCCGGTGTAGACACAATAAAGAGACCAATGAACAGTATTTACTTGTATGGAGTGGTGTAGACTCATAGAAAATAAGGAAACATGGTGTAGGTTTTCTTGTTCATCCAGAGAAGAGTATATTATATAAAGAGACTATGCCGGTGAAATACTAATACACATACAAACAGTTGAAAATAAAAACACAACAACAATAATTCCTTTCGGCGCCCCTTGTAGCGAGAGCCACAGGGAGGAAGACACAAGGGAAGTCATTGAGTGTCTTTCACAAGGGAAGTCATTGAGTGTCTTTCACAAATGAAGTCATTGAGTGTCTTTCACAAGGGAAGTCATTGAGTGTCTTTCGGAAGGGAAGTCATTGAGTGTCTTTCACAAGGGAAGTCATTGAGTGTCTTTCAGAAGGGAAGTCATTGAGTGTCTTTCACAAGGGAAGTCATTGAGTGTCTTTCACAAGGGAAGTCATTGAGTGTCTTTCAGAAGGGAAGTCATTGAGTGTCTTTCACAAGGGAAGTCATTGAGTGTCTTTCAGAAGGGAAGTCATTGAGTGTCTTTCACAAGGGAAGTCATTGAGTGTCTTTCAGAAGGGAAGTCATTGAGTGTCTTTCACAAGGGAAGTCATTGAGTGTCTTTCACAAGGGAAGTCATTGAGTGTCTTTCAGAAGGAAAGTCATTGAGTGTCTTTCACAAGGGAAGTCATTGAGTGTCTTTCAGAAGGGAAGTCATTGAGTGTCTTTCACAAGGGAAGTCATTGAGTGTCTTTCACAAGGGAAGTCATTGAGTGTCTTTCACAAGCGAAGTTATTGAGTGTCTTTTACAAGGAAAGTCATTGAGTGTCTTTCAGAAGGGAAGTCATTGAGTGTCTTTCAGACGTCCATAATACGATCAATAAGAGGGATGATCTCTACGTAATTGGAGATTTTAATGACAGAGCAGGGAAGAACAGATCATCTCGTGGACATTTCTTAGGAAGATTTAGTGACACCTCATTAAACTGGAATGGCAATGGAGAAGTGCTTATATGTACTGAGCATGGTCTAATAATAGCTAAACGCCATCTAACAATACCGGAAACGTCATATGAAAACAGAAGAACCAGACAACGATTGAGTTCATTACGGAAACTCGTCTGATGGTGTCACAATCAATGAGCGAACACAAGTAGGGCAAGAAGAAATCTAAACATCGTACAGGTAGAACAACCAGAAATAGCATCACAGATTGATTATATACTAACAAGACGATGGCAATGAAGTAATACTATATACGAGTATCCTCACAATAAGTAATGATTATCGACCAGTGGCAATGACACAAACAATATCACATAGCAAAAGTCAGAAAAAAAGAATAGTAAATAATAGCCACACGTCTAAATAGACATGTGAAAAGAGGAAGTTGTTAGAAAAGAAATGGCCACGCTATGCCAACGATTTTTTAAGTCATTAAATAGAGAAACAGAAACTACACACTGCGATGGACTATCTTTAAAACTGCCATGATGAATACAATCAATTCGAAATGTGGAACAAAAAACAACTTAAGACCAGGCAACAACAACAACAATTAAAAAATGAAACAGCTTTGTTGGAATGCTGAACAAATTTAGAATCAGTTTATACGAAACATGATTTCTGCAGAACATGGCCAGGGTAAAAGACGTTGGGAGATTGTAATACTGATCAGTTAAAAAAACACAATTATTTGCTCATCGCAAGCAACAGTAGCGACCTCATCAGATGGGTTTTGTTGTTGTCTTCATGATGTAACTTGCGCTGTATCTTAATTATAGTAATTAAAAACTGGGTTGGTCATCAACCTCACTGTCTAGTCACGAGCTACCTTGGATCAGTGGCAAGACGACTAGTCGCTTGAAATTTGTGGGATTCAATCGTTGTAGTTCCTCTCTTTGAGAATCGACTAAAGCAACTTCCAAATAGCAAAACAAATATAAAACAATTAATAAAACAAAACGAACGCAGCATCACGGTAGACATAGGGAGAAAAAGTAGCATTTAAATGGAATAATTGCCCAAAAGCATTCTAAAAAAACAGCGTTGTGTTCTTCTCCTGAGAATCCACAGCCCAGCATACCCATAGGTGATCAGTCTCCCTCAGAAAATTGCCAAGGGTGCAAATAATGATGGCGCCTGCACTTCGATGGGTGTACACACTTCTGCTCCGTCCCCTCTTAATCAATACTTTGAAATTGAACGAATTCCTGATCAATATAAATCCTCAGAGACTATTCTTATCAACAAATAGGGAGAAACCGAACTTCTTGGAAACTACCGCCCCATGTGTCTACTACTGATAATGTACAAAGTATTTACTAGAGTTATTGCCTAAAGAATAGTCAGACAACTCAATATACATCAATCTCGTGAACAAGTCGAATTCAGAAACTGGCTCTACCCTACACCTCCACACGGCGAATCAATTTATGGACAGAACACGCTAACCGCACATCCTTATGTATTTAGTGATTACGAAAAAGCACTCGACATTACCAAAACCAATGCAATGATAAATACTCTAAGAAATAAGGGCAATTTAGAAAATTACATAAATTATTGAAAGCTGGAAAACGGCAATTACGCGTATACCATCGTCCAGTATCTTTTCCGATAGTAAGAAGAGTTAAGCAGGACAACACCATCTCTCTAAAGTTGTTTACAGCAGCTCTCAAACAGATCTTCCAACAGCGTCATTGGGTCGATAGAGACGTAAATATAGTTGGCAAGAGGCTCATACATTTGTCATTGGCCGTCAACAATACAACAAGTGTATAAAATAATAAATGGAAAGGATAAATTACACTATACCAATTTTTTTTTAAAGTACAAGAACAAGAGGGCACATCTACAAATTGTTTAAAGACAGGTCTATATTAGATATTAGGAAATATTTTTGTAGTCAGAGAGTGGTGAATTCTTGGAATGTATTGCAGCAGGATGTAGTGGAAGCAGAGTCAGTTAATGCATTCAAAAATAGATTGGATGCTCATAGCATTTTTGGTATCAGTGGAGTGAATTAAACTGGTTGGATACAGATTCTGTAAAGCCTTCTAAACCAGTATAATGAAGTTTAGTTAATTTAAAATCGTGCTCGTCAGTTATACCAGTGACGTAGCCCACCAGTGATACCAGTGACGTAGCCCACCAGTGATACCAGAGACGTAGCCCACCAGTGACACCAGTGACGTAGCCCACCAGTGATACCAGTGACGTAGCCCACCAGTGACACCAGTGACGTGGCCCACCAGTGATACCAGTGACGTAGCCCACCAATCTATGAACGACCTAAACGAGATATGCAGAGCTGCTTGTATTAATATTAATAAAAATCAATCAAAATGACCCGAGAAATCCCACACAGACCCACACCAACACACTCACACACACACCCACACCCACCCACCCACCCACATACACACACACAACCACACAAACACCAACCCAGCCCCCCCCCCCTACACACCCACCCACTCACACCCACACACATACCCACATACACCCACCCACACACTGAAACCCACCCACACACTGATAACCACACACACACACCAACATACCCACCCACACCCACACACCCCAACACACACACCCATACACATCCTCCCACACACCCTCCCACACACACCCACACACTCACCCACACACACTCACACACACTCACATACACCCACACACACACACACAACCATACAAACACTCACCCCAACCCCCACCCCCACACACACACACACCCACACCAACACACACACCCACACACACATCCTCTCACAGACCCACACACACCCACACAGACCCACCCACACACTCACCCCCCCTGTACTACCAATGCAAAGCTTGGCCTTTATCTTCGGCGCGTAAAAAGACAAATTACGACGTGTAAAATGAAATGTCCAACTTCTTCTCCTACCACTCCTACCACTACTACCACTACTACCACTACTACCACTACTACTACAACTACTACTACTTCTAGTTCTTCTTCCTCTTCCTAGTCCTCTTCTTTTTCTTCTTCTCTTTCTTCGATCAACGGATGCTATTCTTCTAGCCTGGCGAGTAAGTTGAACGATTGGTATCTGAGTCTAGAAATGGCCTGTTCGCAGTCTAAATTGTCACTTAAAGTGGTAGTTGAATGGAGCAGACAAGTCAAGGTTGCACCGCAGCTGACATCGCTATCGAGAATAAAGTGTTAGAGACGTCAATGTAGCGGGCCTCAGATGTTTGAGGTGGGTAGGCCAGTTGCTTTCTCAGCTGCATTTATTTTCTAACAGTAAGCCCCATAACAATTTACAGCTGGGTGTACTGGAACGGGCCGATAACGTGGGCGTGGCATGAGTTCGCTACCTTACCGTTAGAAGCGAGTGCTATTCTGCTCTGCCACTTTGACACTCTGGTATGCAGTACTATACCCCCATTTTGTCGTACTGTCTGCTCTCTGTGACATTTTCTTTCCCTGGTTCTGATTTGATCACTGATTTGGCTTCTCCGATCGCTTCCAATTCTTTAGTTTGGCTTCTTCTTCCCCTTAAGCTAATCCAAACACCTCCCCATCCACCGTCCAGCATGTCCGTTTTCCCTTTCAATCTATCAGCATATTTCATTATATTTTGATACTGCAGAGATGTACTGTACTTTCAGGCAGTTGAATTTATAGCTGGCTATGTTGAGCACTTGGGACTAAAGTCTGTTGACTTCATGAAAGGCGCGGATTAATATCATGGCCCTCTTCATGAAAGGCGCGGATTGATAGCACGACCATCTTCATCCCTGCCGAGGAATAGACTGCATTGTGAGGAGAGTCTAAAATATCCCCACCAAGTTTATAAGGGACATAGATGTGGTATGCAAATGGAGAAGAGATAGTATATGCTATGCCTTATCAATTGTCGACACTACTTAAGCATCCAAACATCAAACTATCGACAAAGCGATAGTTGATAAACAATGTATTTATACCAACTCTGTTCTGCCAGTGCCAACCCTGTTCTTTGTACAAAGCGCGTGATAGTATCATTTCGACGTGTCAAATTAAGTGCTTCAGATAGGTCATCGGTGTTATCAAGAAAACACAAATTATGAAACGAGGACATTCGAAAAATGTCCCTGGATAACACACAAATTATCTTCTAAATAAAAAAAAAAATGTAAATCTCCCTAATTTATTGGTCATAAACAGGAACACGACAATAAAATTGGTCGTTTGGCTCTAGGTATGAAGAAAATTGTGAAAACGTTTGCATTGAGTACATAGCTAGCCATATCGCAATGATGTATTTAGAAATATATATTACGTCGTATTGCATCAACCCGTTATACACACACATCCCCAATGGCATTGCTTTATTTTCTGCTATTTTGTAGCTGAGTCATGACGTCGCGTCGTTACGATAGCTAACGACAATGATGCAGTTGTTAGTTGTAAACAAACATTTAGCTTTTCGTCATAAGTACAACATAAATCTGTTACATTTAGGTGAAGTTAGGTTTGAAAAAAAGACAAATAAGGGTCATCACTCCAATAGGAAACACATCGTATGACTGTTGTTTATGATGTAAGAGTGGAGACCAGGACACGGCGTGAAAGTCACACATTCCCTGCCGAACGTGTGCATGAAATCTTCAGAAGTGACTCATAAGGTCATTCAGTCCTAGAACTGGCCAATAAGCTCAACGATTTTGCCCTTCCACCATCTTCTGCAGCGGTCTTCAGCTCCGCACACATCTTCATAGCGATCTCTCATCAAGCTTGAGACAAAAAGATATTTCTAGTTCTTCACCTTTCTCTCCTTCCCTGCATTATGTCCTCCAAGCCTTTTTTAACTGGGCCCTATCTCCATGTCTCAACCAGCCAAGTCGATTTCTTTTTATCTTCCGTATCAACGTTCTCTCTTCTCCCATCTCAGTCAATACCTTTTTAATTGATTTCTTCTTGCTCTAGCTCGCTCTTTCCATCTTTCGGTAACACCATATCTCAACAGCCTCCAAGTATTTTTTCTCTCTTTTGTTTATAGTCCATGTTCCAGAGACATACATTGCCACAGTTCAAACATATGTGTATACTATTCTTTTCCTTAGAGACATACTAATGTTACTGGATGTAAGGATTCTTAGTTTCTCTCTAAACACATTCTTTGCCATTGAAATTCTAGATCGTATTTTTCTACAGCATCATCCATCTTCTGTTATGGTTTGACCAAGATACGGGAATTGGAATACATGCTCGACTACTTTCCCTTAAATGGTTACTCATACATTGGTTGGTTCTTTGACTATGATAGTTGTCTTGGTCTTCTCTATGTTCACTTTCATGTCATAGATTTCTGCAGTGTTGCTAATTTCATTGAGCATTTTTTGTAGATCCCCCTCCGTCGCTGCTATAATGGCTTGGCCATCGGCGTATTTTATTGCCTCCAGTTGTTCGCCCTTTACCCCCAGATTACATTTCTTCATTGCTTCAGCCATCATCACCTCTGATTAAGCATTGAACAGGCCAGGTGAAAGTGGACATTCCCGTCTTACTGCCTTTCTTATAGGTACCGCGTCCGTGGACACCTCTCTTAAGGATATGATGGCCTTTTAGTTTGTGTATAGGTTCTGCATCAGCTGGAGGTTTGGTTCTTCAATTTTGGCATGTTTGAGGATCTCAAAAAGCCTCTTCCATGACACTCTTTCAGAAGCCTTGCCATAATCTATGTAGCAGATATACTGGCGTCTTCCTTGACCGATCATTTTCTCCACAAGGAACTTCAATGTGTCAATTGCCTCTCTGGTGCCTGATCCTTTTCTGAATTAAAATTGATTATCTTTCAACAGCCCATCTACGTGGCTTGTTATTCTCTTTCTGATTATTGCCAGGAGGATTTGGGAAGCGTGTGATATCAGGCTTATTGTTCTGAACTTTTTGCATTAAATCGCATTGGATTTCTATGGGAGTGGGATTATTACTGTTGTAGTGTAATCCACTGACCAATTTCCTGTGCGAAAGATAGCCTGTACCAGCTGAAAAAGTCGACCCTGCATTAGTTCACCTGCCGCTTTTAGAAGCTCTATTGGTATGTCATCTATACCTACTGCTTTGGCATTTGGGATCGTGCGAAGGTCCCAGTCAAACTCTTTTCGATCTATCTGTGTGTCTTCCTCTCCTACTTCTTTCTCACTTGTTGTGTTTGATATTTGAGCTGTATAGTTATCTCCTTCTTCATATAGTTCTGTCACGTATTCTCTCCATCTCTCTTTCTTTTTATCTGGGTCTGTAATGATGTTACCAGTTTATTTTGTATGGCACGTGGCTGAACTCCCTTATTATGTGAGCTGGCTTGTTCTATTTTTCTATACATTAGGTCCGACCTTTCTTCTTTTTCCATTTCTCTACAGCCGTCCTCCCACCACTGCTCTAGCTTTCTTGCACCCACTATTTAATTTTTTAGTTCCTTGTAAGTCTCTCTCCCTGCTTTGGTTTTCACGTTTTTAACATTTGCGATGCTCTGCCATTTTGTGAATTATTTTCGAATTGATCCAAATCTTTTTTACAACTTTAATTTTCCCAATTGTTTTTAACTGCGGCGTCTGTCGCACTCTTCTTCAGCCTTTCCCATTGCTCCTCAGGCTCTACTTGTGTGGTTTGTGAGACTTCTATCAGCATTTCGGCCTCATTTTGGAATTTTGCCCTCTTTTCATCCTCCCTCAGGACTTCTAAATTCCACTTGCATCTCTTTGGTTGCCTTGCCTGCCTCTTCCCTTTCATCATCACTAAGTCTGTCTACAACTGTACTGGGGTAGGCCACTGATTTGTTTACCTGGTTCCCAAATCTAGAATTCACTGATATAATCAATCTGGCTCCTCCATCTGGCTCCTCCATCTGGCTCCTCCATATGGCTCCTCCATCTGGCTCCTCCATCTGGCTCCTCCATCTGGCTCCTCCATCTGGCTCCTCCATCTGTCTCCTCCATCTGGCTCCTCCATCTGTCTCCTCCATCTGTCTCCTCCATCTGGCTCCTTCATCTGTCTCCTCCATCTGTCTCCTCCATCTGGCTCCTCCATCTGTCTCCTCCATCTGTCTCCTCCATCTGGCTCCTCCATCTGTCTCCTCCATCTGGCTCCTTCATCTGTCTCCTCCATCTGTCTCCTCCATCTGGCTCCTCCATCTGTCTCCTCCATCTGTCTCCTCCATCTGGCTCCTCCATCTGTCTCCTCCATCTGTCTCCTCCATCTGGCTCCTCTATCTGTCTCCTCCATCTGTCTCCTCCATCTGGCTCCTCCATCTGTCTCCTCCATCTGGCTCCTTCAACTCTCTCCTGGAGATGTCCATGTATATCTCCTTCTGTAGGGAGGGGGGGGGGGTGTTCATTACATGTGTTGGATATTGTGTATTTCTCCTGTACACAGAAATCAACTAGTCTTTGTTGCCTTTCGTTCTTATCCCCAATCCATATCTTCCGATTATATTCTTTTCTCTGCCCTCTGCCACTACCGAGCTCCAGTCTTCCATCAGTATAACATTAACCTTTGCCGTTGTTTTGCTCAATAACTCCTCCAGTCTTTCAGACATCTTCTCCACTTCCTTGTCCCCATGTGCTGTTGTTGTCATTTATGATAGGATTATAACCTTGTCTGATCTGGGCGGCGTATTAATTCTGGCCATGATGAAGCCGTGGTTGACCACTTCAATTTCCACCAGAACCGTTGTAGCCTTCATGTCTAGAATAATGGTCACTTCCCCTTGACCATTATCATTGTCCGAGTGTACTACATCATACTCTTCGCTCTGAATCGCTCTCCTCCTTCCATCTTGTTTCTCTCAGACCGAGGATATTAACGTTCAGTTTTCTCATCTCCGACTTTATATTTACCATTTTCCTTATCTTCATCATCGTTCTCACATTCCACGCTGCTATATTCCACATTGCTATATTCCACATTGCTATATTCCACGTTGCTATATTCCACGTTGCTAAATGTTTTTAGAAGGCGTAAAATGTGTTGATATTATTTGCTGTTGTTATGTTGTGGAGAGAGCCAAGAAATCCCTCGAATGACTGTTGCTTATGCACAGTCTCACCTGTTTATACAGGTGTCACAAGAACAAATAAAGTGGAAAATAGCGTCTCGGTCAGTTCCGCATGGCGAAGGACTTCCTCTTCCTCTCTCCTGTCAGTTCCGCATGGCGAAGGACTTCCTCTTCCTCTCTCCGGTCAGTTCCGCATGGCGAAGGACTTCCTCTCTCCGGTCAGTTCCGCATGGCGAATGACTTACTCTCTCCGGTCAGTTCCGCATGGCGAAGGACTTCCTCTCTCCGGTCAGTTCCGCAAGGCGAAGGACTTCCTCTTCCTCTCTCCGGTCAGTTCCACATGGTGAAGGACTTCCTCTCTCCGGTCAGTTCCGCATGGCGAAGGACTTCCTCTTGCTCTCTTCGGTCAGTTCCGCATGGCGAAGGACTTCCTCTCTCCGGTCAGTTCCGCATGGCGAAGGACTTCCTCTCTCCGGTCAGTTCCACATGGCGAAGGACTTCCTCTCTCCGGTCAGTTCCACATGGCGAAGGACTTCCTCTTCCTCTCTCCGGTCAGTTCCACATGGTGAAGGACTTCCTCTTCCTCTCTCCGGTCAGTTCCGCATGGCGAAGGACTTCCTCTCTCCGGTCAATTCCGCAAGGCGAAGGACTTCCTCTTCTTCTCTCCGGTCAGTTCCACATGGTGAAGGACTTCCTCTTCCTCTCTCCGGTCAGTTCCGCATGGCGAAGGACTTCCTCTCTCCGGTCAGTTCCGCAAGGCGAAGGACTTCCTCTTCCTCTCTCCGGTCAGTTCCACATGGTGAAGGACTTCCTCTCTCCGGTCAGTTCCGCATGGCGAAGGACTTTTTCTTCCTCTCTCTGGTCAGTTCCACATGGTGAAGGACTTCCTCTCTCCGGTCAGTTCCGCATGGCGAAGGACTTCCTCTTCCTCTCTCCGGTCAGTTCCGCATGGCGAAGGACTTCCTCTTCCTCTCTCCGGTCAGTTCCGCATGGCGAAGGACTTCCTCTCTCCGGTCTGTTCCGCATGGCGAAGGACTTCCTCTCTCCGGTCAGTTCCGCGCGGCGAATGACTTACTCTCTCCGGTCAGTTCCGCATGGCGAAGGACTTCCTCTCTCCGGTCAGTTACGCAAGGCGAAGGACTTCCTCTTCCTCTGTCCGGTCAGTTCCACATGGTGAAGGACTTCCTCTCTCCGGTCAGTTCCGCATGGCGAAGGACTTCCTCTTCCTCTCTTCGGTCAGTTCCGCATGGCGAAGGACTTCCTCTCTCCGGTCAGTTCCGCATGGCGAAGGACTTCCTCTCTCCGGTCAGTTCCACATGGCGAAGGACTTCCTCTCTCCGGTCAGTTCCACATGGCGAAGGACTTCCTCTTCCTCTCTCCGGTCAGTTCCACATGACGAAGGACTTCCTCTTCCTCTCTCCGGTCAGTTCCACATGGTGAAGGACTTCCTCTTCCTCTCTCCGGTCAGTTCCGCATGGCGAAGGACTTCCTCTCTCCGGTCAGTTCCGCAAGGCGAAGGACTTCCTCTTCCTCTCTCCGGTCAGTTCCACATGGTGAAGGACTTCCTCTCTCCGGTCAGTTCCGCATGGCGAAGGACTTTTTCTTCTTCTCTCCGGTCAGTTCCACATGGTGAAGGACTTCCTCTCTCCGGTCAGTTCCGCATGGCGAAGGACTTCCTCTTCCTCTCTCTGGTCAGTTCCGCATGGCGAAGGACATCCTCTCTCCGGTCAGTTCCACATGGCGAAGGACTTCCTCTTTCCGGTCAGTTCCACATGGCGAAGGACTTCCTCTTCCTCTCTCCGGTCAGTTCCACATGACGAAGGACTTCCTCTTCCTCTCTCCGGTCAGTTCCACATGGTGAAGGACTTCCTTTTCCTCTCTCCGGTCAATTCCACATGGTGAAGGACTTCCTCTTCCTCTCTCCGGTCAGTTCTGCATGGCGAAGGACTTCCTCTTCCTCTCTCCGGTCAGTTCCGCAAGGCGAAGGACTTCCTCTTCCTCTCTCCGGTCAGTTCCACATGGTGAAGGACTTCCTCTCTCCGGTCAGTTCCGCATTGCGAAGGACTTCCTCTTCCTCTCACCGGTCAGTTCCACATGGTGAGGGACTTCCTCTCTCCGGTCAGTTCCGCATGGCGAAGGACTTCCTCTTCCTCTCTCCGGTCAGTTCCGCATGGCGAAGGACTTCCTCTCTCCGGTCAGTTCCACATGGCGAAGGACTTCCTCTCTCCGATCAGTTCCACATGGCGAAGGACTTCCTCTTCCTCTCTCCGGTCAGTTCCGCATGGCGAAGGACTTCCTCTTCCTCTCTCCGGTCAGTTCCACATGGTGAAGGACTTCCTCTTCCTCTCTCCGGTCAGTTCCACATGGTGAAGGACTTCCTCTTCCTCTCTCTGGTCAGTTCCGCATGGTGAAGGACTTCCTCTCTCCGGTCAGTTCCGCATGGCGAAGGACTTCCTCTCTCCGGTCAGTTCCGCAAGGCGAAGGACTTCCTCTTCCTCTCTCTGGTCAGTTCCACATGGTGAAGGACTTCCTCTCTCCGGTCAGTTCCGCATGGCGAAGGACTTCCTCTTCCTCACTCCGGTCAGTTCCGCAGTTCTTCCTGAACTTCCAAATGAAATGGCCATCAATTAATAAGATGAGCATCGTAGTGAACCAAATTTGGGTTATCAATCGCCTTCGACGCCTATTGGTTATCCATATGTCTGCCCCTGTGCGTCAGCTGAATCACTAATTCTAATATAGGAAGAACGGAACAACCTTGTTCGCGATCTACAGCTGTCCAAGGCCACAGAGGGGTTACTTGAATCAAAGCTTCAAGATGGAATCTTCTCAAGGAAAATGTCCGAGTTACATCGTTTCGTAAACGTGAGGAGTTTGCCCCTTGCTACAGAAAAGAAGACGACCATATGATCTGCTCCTATGGAGATGGCCTGGTGAATGATATAGGAATCAAACATGACCTGCAAGAATCGCCACTATTCATAGACTTCTCTAAATTGAATCTGAAGACAGCTGCTGCATAATGTAAACCGACTTCCATCAATCCCAGCCGGATTTTAAAAAACTTAAGATAATTTTAAACATCTCTTGAATTATGTTCAGCATAGCAAGTATGGCAGGCATCTCGTTGTGTTCTGAATCGTGTGGTTCTGTTAATGAGTCTGCAGCTGGGCTTTGCAAAGCAACGCTGATATTTTGTGTGAATGGGGTAGCCGATTATAGATTGTGCACTAGGTGAAGAGAGAGAGAGTGGCATCAGAGAAAATCTTTGAATACTATTCAGATGGCAACGTAACACCCAGCACTGGCACACACACACACACAATCCTTCTGGCACCACTACACACAATCCTGTTGGCGCCCCTACACACAATCCTGCTGGCACACACACAATCCTGCTGGCACCCCTACACACAATCCTGCTGGCACACACACAATCCTGCTGGCACCCCTACACACAATCCTGCTGGCACCCCTACACACAATCCCGCTGGCACACACACAATCCTGCTGGCACCCCTACACACCAAACTCGGTGTGATGAAAAACATCGATAAAGCTTTTGAACGTACTAAATCCGCTTTCAAATCCTATCTTCTCAGCGAATCGAAAATTGAAGAGGGAAATGTTGTCGGTCCTCATATCCGTGAACTCCTCACAGACGAGTTGTTAGACAAGTTGTTATTAAGGTACAAAACAAACAAAACCTTTGGGAAGCTTTTCTCCTGTTCTCAACCAAATAACGTTCTCGGGAATATATGGGCAGAAAGATTCAAGGACCTGCTTGAAGACATGTTGTCTCAGTATCACAATATGTCCTTAAGGTCAGCTTTCTCCTTTCCCATCAGCATTTCTTCCCCGACAACCGTGCCATGGTTAGTGATAATCACAGTGAGCGATTTCACCAAAAGGTTGCTACGATGCAAAACAATACTAGGAAATACTATCCACTTTAATGTTGTCTAGCTACTGTCACATGATCATTGGCAGCTATACAAACGTATACATACATATATATATATATATATATATATATATATATATATATATATATATATATATATATATATATATATATATATATATATATATATATATATATATATACGAAGGGAGTTCAAGTCAAAACGGGAAATTTTTGGTAAGGAAATTAATTTTTTCAAAATAATCAAAATGCTATACATTTTTTGATATAATCTCCTGCAACGTTTATGCACTTATTCCAGCATTTATGTAAGGCTTGAAAAGCTTCAGCGTAGACAAATTTATCAGTATGTCTGAACAAATGCAAGACAACCTGTTTCACTTCGTCATCAGTGCTAAAATTCTGACCTCCCAGGAATTCTTTTATGAGTCCAAACAGGTATAAATCGTTAGGAGCGAGGTCTGGGCTGTAAGGTGGATGTGGCAATACCTCCCAGCCGAGTTGCTGCATATGGCACATAGTGCGGTGAGCCGTATGAGCGTTATCTTGTAAGAGGAGGGTGCCCTTTGTGACCAAACTTAAGGTGCACTAAACTTTCGAAAATACAAATTTTTATGAATAATAGTGTTCCCCGTACTGAGAGAAAGAAGTTCCTTTTGTGCAATTTCGCAACATGTTATGCGTCGATTTTTCAGGTTAAGGCGTTACACAATCTGGGTAGTCACAGGAATAACTGCGGTGGGTTGAGAGCAACACCGGTCGAGATCCTCCTTCACGGATATACGGCCTTCTCTAAAACGTTTACACCATCCAAATGTCTAACTGCGGCTGAGTGTCTCATCACCGTATTGTGATTGCAGTCTTCTGTAAATTTTCACATGTTTCACGCTTTCTTTTGCAAGAAACTTCATCACAACACGCTGGCCCCTGCAACCACTAACAGTGTTGTCTGCCACGTGTTTATCTGTCACGTGACTGGCCCATGGCAAATGGGTCGCCTAGCAGTAATAGGACACAAGTGTCCCTAGTGATTGTAGTTCCAGCACGCTAAAACCCATTAAGGAAGAACTAGAAACAAAATCCCGGTTCGATTTGAACGTCCCTTAAATATATATATATATATATATATATATATATATATATATATATATATATATATATAGAGAGAGAGAGAGAGAGAGAGAGAGAGAGAGAAAGGGGGGGGGGAGAAGCTAACTTTTGACCAGGCAAATTATACTTTACGGAAAATGTTAGTTAGGATCAGACAAAATATACTAATTGGACACTGTTAGTCAGGATCAGACAAAATATACTAATTGGACAATGTTAGTCACAGTCAGACAAAATATACTAATTGGACAATGTTAATCAGCGTCAGACAAAATATACTAATTGGACAATGTTAGTCAGGGTCAGACAAAATATACTAATTGGACAATGTTAGTCAATTTGGGAAATGGGAAACTAAAGCGGAGAAACTTTGCAGAAATAGCCAAAGCAAAGATGCACGAAGATCGCATAAACGCACTAACAACACCAAAACCCATCACTACTGTACGAAAACCTACCTGGAGGCAGGATATATTTCCAGAGGTGGTAGAAAATATACCAGGTATTGCAAACAAAAACTGCCAGACTGAAAAAGAAAGGAGAGATACTACCCTAAGCTTCATAACGAAAAGCTACCCAAGCATGGACTGGACCCATGCATACACCGACGGTTCTGTAACAAACACTACACAGAACGGAGGGGCAGGAGCACTCCTGAACCTACCAAATGGTAACACTGTCATTAGCTACTGGTAAGTACACAAGCAATTTCAGAGCGGAGGCAGAGGCACTGAGGGCGGCAGTGGAAGAAATGGTGACACACAGTGAAAATGAGAGCCATATAGTCCTGCTGACAGATGCTCTCGCCGTAGTCACAGCGCTAAAAAGCCAGAAAAACACTGAGCTTGATGACTTAAGAGCAGCACTCTGCAAACTGTGCCAGCAGTCCGCACCAAAAAGGGTAGTGGTACAGTGGGTTCCGTCACACTGCAACATCCAAGGCATTTAGGAGGCAGACAGACTGGCAAAAGAAGGTGCAAGACTACCACAAACAGATACCAGTATAACGTACGAAGAGTCAAAACGGCTTATCAAAGCCAGATACATGACCAAATGGGAAACCGAACATACTGGTTACACCAAAAACGATGCCTATTACCAGTTGAACCGAAGAGAGCAGGTCGTTGTCTTCAGACTTCGCACTGGCCACAACAGACTGAGGTACCACCTATTCAACAAATTGAAGATAGGGTGTACCGACGAATGCCCGTGCGGTACTGTTAAAATGACGGCTGAACATCTGCTGCAGAACTGCCCGACATACGAGGATCAGAGAGAGCAGATGTGGCCATTACCAGTGGAACTGCAAGACAAGCTCTATGGCAGTGGCGAGAGCCTCAGGATGACCGCCGCTTTTTTCGAAAAAATAATGGTTACTGTCTGACTGCGTACGCAGAAGAAGGACAATGTTAGTCAGGGTCAGACAAAATATACTGCTCAAGACTTCGACCTCATTTCCAGGAATTTCTCCCTGAAAACATGTTTGCAGTCTGGCTGACGATGTGGGGGATCGACGTGATCCCCGTAGTGGTGAGAGACACGCAGATGAAGCTAAGCCTAGCACAAACAACTGGAAGACACCGTTCCACCTTCATGAGTACGAAGAACCAAGCCACTCTAATTCCCATGTCCCTGTATTCTGTAGGACAATTTAGGGGTGTGTTCTGACATCCTCACTCTATTAACATTGTGAGTAAGGATCCGATCGCAGAATTAAGAATTCAAGACTTAACATTCAAGAAGCGCGATATGAAACAGATGATGCAGTACTTCTGACATGTTGTCTAACTCCTTGACCTTATGTTTCTCAAAGGTCATTATTCCGTCTAGTGAAAAGATCAGCAGAAGACACACTACCAAGACAGACATTTGACCAAATATTCCGTTGTTCGGACTACATCCTGCTACTTGCAAAGCCCTGTTCAGGACTTGGTAGCGGGAGATTAAGAACGAACGCAGAAGAAGAAGACTGCAGAAATAACATAAGTGGTAGTTCGATCATGCATCAATCAGTTCCCGGCTACATCGTGGTGATAGTGAGAGAGAGAGAGAGAGAGAGAGAGAGAGTGATAGAGAGAAAGAGATCTCAGTCAACAGAGAGAGTAAGAGTCATTAGAGAAGAGAGAAAGTCAAGAGAGAAAGAAAGCGAGAGAGAGAGCGAGAGAGAAAGAGAAAGTCATTAGAGAAGAGAAAAAGTCAAGAGAGAAAGAGAGCGAGAGAGAGAGTGAGAAAAAGAGAGAAAGAGTGAGAGAGAGAGAGAAAGAGGACAATAATACAGTCGGAGTTTGAATATCCGGACACGGAAGCCACTTTTAACTCAGTTTTGAAAACTAATCTAAGTTTCTTAAATATTTGATTTCCTGTGGCAAAGTTGTTGACAAGTCAGTAATAGGGAGAAATAACACGGTCCAGTACACGCTGATAACACAACTAGAAACATGAACGGAATGACAAGACGCGACTAGAATAACTAACAAATTTGTTGGGTCAAATGACAAGGATGGTTGCACACCTAATAATAATAATAATAATAATAATAGTTGTGTTGCGCTCTTGAATAGGCCACAACCGACTCCATTGTCACATGTAAACACAATTGAAGATTGCCAACTCAACTGCGTGTACATGTGGACAGGCACCCCCCAGACTGTAGTGCACATACTACAGAATTGTCCCGAATATGATATTCAGAGACAATCCTACTTGTACATAGAAACAACACTGAGAGAGAAACTTTTTGGACATGTATGTAAAGTACAAAAGACAGTGACGTTTATACAAGAGACAACGTTGCAGATATAGACATTATATTTTCAGGCTAACGAATGAAGAGGAAGTTTACCAAACATGAAGCTATAGGAAAACAGGAATAATGGAATATGTTAGCCAAACAGGAAAGTATAGGAAAAACAACAATACTGGGATACAGTAAGATACAGTGCTATATGTTCTTATAGGAAGAGAGGAAAAATAGAGAAAAACATATATATATATAAATGCTGTGAGGAGCGAGTGGCCAATCGGTTTGGAAATTTGTCTTCTGACTAAAGTGGCAAAGGTTCAAAACATCAAATAGATTTAGACGTATTTATAATGGAATTATAAGTAAAAAAAATAGTCTTTGAAGACTACTGGATCAATGACTTCTATGTTTTGGGCTCTATAAGTTCTCTCAGTGGATCCCAGCAATAGAAATAAAGGTCGTAATGATAAATTTGTTTTGCTGATTGCGGTATTTATTTCGTGTCATTGATACAGGTCTCACAGTAGTAATTCGTTCGTAGTGGACGTCCGGTCAAAAATTAGTATCCATAAGGCGAGCCTTCTAATTTCACGTCCGTTTCACTGAATGTAATGAAAGCTGGTCTGTGCGTTACTTATCTCTGTGACCTCGATAACATATTTTGTGCTCATACAAAACTGATCACACATTGGATTTGTTTTCATTAGGTTATATCCAAAAATGCTAGATTTATGGGGGTGGACATTTTACAGTCACCTGTCCGGTTAAAAGCTACACAGCGTAAAACTAGGTAAGTCGCAAGCAAGGAAACGGTAATTTATGTTTAAAAAATACAGCTTGCCCTTTTTGCACTGAGTAATTAGTGATAAGTAATGGGGCACATTGCAGTGTCGGATCAACACGCGCTGATTATTCTGTAACACAAGGTGACGGCAGTAGAGCGAGTTGGGAAAAATACTGAACTATATCAATATTACAATAATGATGAATTGGAATTGTAAATTCATCACAATGTAGGCGGTTACTATACTATTGTATAGACACTTGTGCAGGGTATATAAAAGGGGATGTTTATAACAACGTCATACAAGAACCGAAAAGGGAACACATCAGACACTTGGTGTAGATAGGGCATCATTAATTTGATGGATAAGACAGGACTATGAATCTTTACTTCATACAAGGAAGAAATAGAAAAGTAAATACTTTGAACAAAGATGAGATTAGACACGAGATTTTGAAAATGTACAAGAACAATGAATTGTTACTCTCTGCAAAGTTCGACTATAAGCACAACGCGATATTGTGATCACCACAACTGCGCTTCGGGAAGTTGTCAGTCTCAGCAGATTAACTTAAAGGATAGTTGCTTCCGGCAGAAATATTGTTTGTGAAAAGCCACACCTGATTTCTGCTCAAAGCGAATACCTGAGATAGATCCGCACACCGACCGTGTCGAACTCCATACAGGCCATCCTAACAAAGCTACATATCTAAGGGGCACCCTTACTGCACTCAGGACGACTACACATCCCCACCAACCTCTAACGCTGGATGTTTTAGACAAGCTCTCAGGTCTGGTTCTGTAAAACCAGCATTTCACATACTCGAAGAGAACCTACCAGAGGGAGAACGTGAGGAAGACGAAAACAGAAAATACCGGATCTATACGTCATCACTTCGTCGGAAGATTACTGGACCCCGCCCGGATAGAAACATCCCGAATACACATCCCTCACATTCTTCTTATTCTTTATAATCTTCTTCTTCTTCTTCTGCTGCTTCTTCTTTCTTCCTCTTCTTCTTCTGCGTTCGGGTTCAATATCCCGCTATCAAGTCCTGAACAGGGCTTTGCAAGTAAGGGGATGTAGTCCGGAGCTACAAGGGATTGTAGTGATAATCAACCACCAAGAATGGAGAATTTGCAACGTATACGCTCACGTAGATCACATCTTCGAGGAGGTAAAGTCGGATTTTCTGTCAGACTTGTCAATCGCAGAGTAAAAAGGGCCTCATTGCAATTGACTTTAATGTTAGATCAACGGAGCGGAGAAATGCCACTGAAAATGAACAAGAGGTCTCCTTGAACCAGGCATTAGTCCACAAAAAACCTCACTGTTGAAAATGACGGGTGTGCAACTAGACTAGCTTCTCGATCTGGGGATACGGACGGTATTATCGACCTGGCACTTATATCCATCCAGTGGGATCAAGATGTTGAGCAGCGCATAAGCTGCAGTGGTCAGCGACCCATAGCTGACTGCTAACATCAGGGCCAGCGAACCATAGCTGCCAAGACCCTTCTACACCTCCACGTGGTGATTCTGGGTAACAGGCTGCAGTAGGGCAGACTGGCTAAGGAGAAGGGATCGAAGAGGGAATGCTAACCCGGTACTCAAAAAATGCTTGCTGAAGTCGGATGTGTTGGACCGAAAGGTGCAAATATCGCAGCCAAGCTGTAAAACTACGACACAACGCATTCCGTTCTCTGGACTACATTCTGCTACTTAAGCCCTTTCAGGGTTTGGTAATGGGAGATTGAGAACGAACGCAGAAGAAGAAGATATCCATCCAGTGATGTTTCTCCATCCACACGCTGGGACGTATTAGGGGCACAGGAGAGCAACCACCTGCCGTGTGTCGTACTTATCTTGATCTTGATGACCCGTTCCTCCACGTATCTGCGGGTCCCAACTTCGTCTCAATCGGACCCTGTCTTGGGCCACGGAAGTCCAATGCGTGGTAAGTGCTCCGCTAGAGACATCTCAGATGTTGCAGTGTACAGCAAGGGAGTCTGACCAACGTATTGGAGGTCTTCCTCGCTGTCTCTTCTAACCTCGGGGGTACCAGACTGCTGTCGCTATGCTCCATCGACCCTCGTTTCGCCGCAACATGTGACCTGCCCATCTATGTTTTGCTTTGTCTGCGTGGATTACCGCATTCTTCACCAGAGACAATCTTCTTATGTCAGAATTGTAAAGACCTTGCATGCGGTGGTTCCGAAGAGTGATTCCGACCAAGCGTCTCTCAAGGGAGGCCTGGGTCACTCCCAATTAGTTCTCTAGTGATTTTGTTTGTGTCCTCGTCTCGGCACCGTAGCACATCGCAGGGAATACAGTGGAATTGAAGAGTGAGGCTCGTAGGTCTCGGTGTGGTCATGACAACTGTCCAGGAGAGTGTTAATAGTCGAGAAGGTTGCCCAACCGGCGCAGCGACGTCTTGTCAATTCAAGTTCCAGGCTATTCGCCATACTGAGAAGACATCCAAGATAAATGTACTCGTTTACATCTTCTAATTGTACCTCGCCGAGGAAGACTGGATCACAAATGGTGAAGCGATTGCGCAACACTTTGGTCTTCGAGACATTCATCTCCAGACCCGCTTTCTTGCCCTTATCACAGAGTAGCTGCCTCATTTGGTTGGCTTCTGCTGCTGTCTCTGTGATGAGTACTATGTCATCGGCAAATCGAAGGTGATTGAGGCGTCTGCCGTCAATAAGGATACCAAAGGTGTCCCAGGTGCATCGGCTAATGACTGATTCCAAACATGCAGAGAAGAGGTTCGGTGAGATAGGATCACCCTGACGGACCCCTTTTGAATTATTACCACAAGTGGACGTTGGGAGGGACGAAATGTGCGGCGACTCAAGCTCAAAGATCAATCCGAACAATCAATCAATCCGAACAATCAATCAATCCGAACAATCAATCAATCCGAACAATCAATCAATCCGAACAATCAATCAATCCGAACAATCAATCAATCCGAACAATCAATCAATCCGAACAATCAATCAATCCGAACAATCAATCAATCCGAACATGGTCTGATGTTGTGCTCTTTGAATAATACCTTAGCAAAGGCTGAACTCCCGGGCATCACATTTGAGGATTGCACCATTGACAGGTGTGACAGGTTGAAATAAATCGGAGTGACATTTGATCGCAGTTTCTCCTATAACTGCTATGTTGACCATATCGTACAAATATGTAAGCGAGGGACAAGAGCCTTCGGGACCATGGCTGCTGCCAACTTGGAACAACGTCTTCTGTTCATCCTATTTCGTCAAGTCGTATTGTCTGTTACCGATTACGGGCTGGGCATCCTCACACTATCAAGAACACAGTGTGAACGGTTGGACCGTATCCAGAATGACTGGTTCTAGGCTGCACTAGCGTGACATCAAGATGTTAAGTGGCACACGTCAGAGCCTATATGTGTGTCACCACAGACACGCGGCACTCTCTGTACAGTATTATCTCAATGATCAAGAATCAAGACAAGGTCGTCATGGATGACACAGAAAGAGACAACAATCGGACACGTCACTCCAGCTGAAACGATAGCCAAGGGGGAAGAATGGGTCCACACTGGTGATATAATAATAGAGTACCAGAGAGTCATTATAACCTTCAGCAAGGAATGCAGAGAATGGAGCAACGGAAGAGCAGAGCACGAGGTGAATCAGCTGATAACTGAGAACACGCAGGAGAGTGATTCCGTCATATACACCGACGATAGCAGCTGTTGACGCCTCAAACCTCCAGGGATTAACATGGATCTACTGTCCTGCTCATGCTGGAGTTCAGGGCAATGAATGACTGACATCATGGCTTCACAAGCTCCCATCATGGACACATTAGTAATGGATAGAAGTGATATTTTGAAATAAATCAGTGACCACCTGTTAGATGAGGACAGAGCAATAGATGAAGCAGCAATCCACAGACAGCAACGTTTGTACATTAAGCGAGGTTCGAGCGGAGTGTGACGCATGAGAGGACGGAGCAATAGAGTGTATAACCAGCGAGCTACAGGGACCATCAGCATCCATACCTTACGCCATTTGCTGAAAGAGACTGAGCACCTATAGGTATGTCCGGAGTGCAGTGATGTCTATTCTTATAAACAGAACAATCCGGAGAACGGAATCCGCTGTACCGCTAGTTTACAGTTTGACTGTGATATTTTCACCTTTCAGCCCAACACATCCGTCTTCGGCAGGCCTGACATCCTGATCAAGCAGTAGGGAGATGTCATGCCACTACAACCTCTTAGGGTTGCAGGACAGACGAGGCGAGACGAGACTGGAAGAAATATGAAGAGCACTTGCATCGAGAGGAAGAAGCGTACTGACATGTAAATTAATTGTAGTTTCTCCAGCTGGTAACACTTGTGAGGTTACGGTGGTCCACATACCAATGCATGTTAATGACGACATCTCCCAGACTTGTCCCACTACACGCATCAAAATATGGTTGTGAATCCACGTCGTATACAAATTATTTACTATTCCTGTAGTCGTCAAGTAAAATGTTATGTGACATACATGGTTTGTACTCTTCTCTATGTAGGATACGCCATGAAATCGCGTGAAACAATTCTGCTGTTTTGTAATTATTGTAAGATGTAACGTTTGAGTAACACTGTTTTGTGATTTCATAAAAACAAATAAGATATATTCCACTGTGCTTAATCCAAGTGTCCTCTACATTTATCGGTGAGAAAATGTTTAGGTCACTGACAATCTAAGACTGCATGAAAATAGTCATTGCAATACATCAATTCATTTTAGCGACAATAGTTGGAGATTATGGTCACGAATTTCTGAACGAACTATATGGCACAGGCAAATATGCAAATAGCTTAAAGAACGGCCGAGTAACTCGATTTTACAGTAGAACTTTCTTTAAGAATGGAGTCTGCAAGTCTGTTGTTCTTCTTTCAACCACTGTGTGAGCTGCCGCCCATATTTCTGGCCGAATGCTCGACAACACAATGGGGTTTCTCAATCTTGGATAAATTAATTAGTAATGCTCTAGTGAATGTTGTCCTATTGTCTGTCTTATGCTAAGAATGTTTCGTATTTTTAGCCAGCGTATTTGTCAATAATGTATTGTCCATTAACATAAAAAAGAAATAATAATGATAGCAATCAATTAATCAAAACTCTTCAGTTTAATGAGAAGCAAACGTTCTCAACCAGCGACCTTCAGATATGTCTGACCTTTACCTCCTTTACCAATATAGGTCTTCAACCAGCAACCTTCAGGTATGTCTGGCCTTTACCCCTTTCACAAGCAAAGGTCTTCAACCAGCAACCTTCAGGTATGTCTGGCCTTTACCCCTTTCACCAGCAAAGGTCTTCAACCAGCAACCTTCAGGTATGCCTGACCTTTACCCCCTTCTCCCGCATAGGGCCTCAACCACAAACCTTCAGGTATGTCTGGCCTTTACCCCTTTCCCCAGCAAAGGTCTTCAACCAGCAACCTTCAGGTATGTCTGGCCTTTACCCCTTTCACCAGCAAAGGTCTTCAACCAGCAACCTTCAGGTATGTCTGGCCTTTACCCCTTTCCCCAGCAAAGGTCTTCAACCAGCAACCTTCAGGTATGTCTGGCCTTTACCCCTTTCACAAGCAAAGGTCTTCAACCAGCAACCTTCAGGTATGTCTGGCCTTTACCCCTTTCACCAGCAAAGGTCTTCAACCAGCAACCTTCAGGTATGTCTGGCCTTTACCCCTTTCACAAGCAAAGGTCTTCAACCAGCAACCTTCAGGTATGCCTGACCTTTACCCCCTTCTCCCGCATAGGGCCTCAACCACAAACCTTCAGGTATGTCTGGCCTTTACCCCTTTCCCCAGCAAAGGTCTTCAACCAGCAACCTTCAGGTATGTCTGGCCTTTACCCCTTTCACAAGCAAAGGTCTTCAACCAGCAACTTTCAGGTATGTCTGGCCTTTAGCCCTTTAATCAGCATATGTTTCCAACCATAAACCTGCAGGTATGTCTAACCTCTACCCTCTTCGCAAGCATAGGTCCTCAACCAGCAACCTTCAGGTATATCTGGCCTCTACCATCGTCACTCAACAGCAAGCAAAGGTAATGCTTCCGTCATGTTGAACTACAGTTCTCTTCTCCAAAATGTCACCTCTGTGTTGTCATAGCCATACTTGTGATATCATTTTGGCAGTTTCCGTTGTAGCTAATAACAGAGCCGAGATATTCAGAACTTGTAACGTTTCGATTTGTTTATTTTATAGAGTAACTTTAAGTCTTTTTTGTTGTTGTCGGTAGCCATTATCTTCGTTTTACTGATGTTCTTTAACATATTCTTTAACGAGCAGAATCATCTGTTCTAGTCTATCAGGGCTCTACGTACAGATATCTCGTTTTCGCCGATTGCAAAAGTCACACTTCTCATAATGATAGTTGTTTCTGCAACATCCCATAATGGTTTCTGCAACATCCCATAATGGTTTCTGCAACATCCCATAATGGTTTCTGCAACATCCCATAATGATTTCTGCAACATCCCATAATGGTTTCTGCAACATCCCATAATGGTTTCTGCACGGATGTTGAATAGATAGTGAGAGCGGAAATACTAGCTGTGCTCCATTTTGCGCTTCAAACCAGTCTGATGTTTCACGAGTTATTCTATCCTTCGCTTGTTGGTTCTGATATTTGATTAGGTGGTTCAGGTGGGTTGTGGTCCCCACGTCTCACATAATGGTCCAATGATCCAACACCAATACTCAAGGTAAGAACTGAACTTTGGCCTTGTTTGCTTCGAATATATCTATGCCGATCCTTTTTGCACGCGTTGGTTGTTATTGTTGCTCGAAGCTTACTGTTGTTGAGTTGTTGTAGCTCTTGTCTTCCTTCAGTAGCAGGATACGGTGGCTTTTGTTTATCTTGAGGTGTACTGGAGAAGGTAGACCATAGTCCTAGCGGTGGTATACTGCCAGCATGTTACAACACATACCTATGTGGCAATCTACTCTTGTGTTCATCAGTTGTATTATATTAGGCTGCACATATGATGTATATCGGTGGGGTGCTTGGAAGGGGGGGGGGGCGGACTGAGGAAGGGGGAACAACATCTGCTATATTCTGGCCAGTCCATAAATTAACGATCCACTGGCATTATTCTTGGACACGTCTATACTATTGTCACAAATTTACAACCAGTGCACAATGTCCTTTCTTAAGTGGCCAAATAAGCAGTTCGGCTGAGCATTACTCGTGCCTAGGACTCACCGTGTTAAGACTGTACGTAAATAGCCAAATTCCAGATATTTTTCACAAATTCTCAATTTGGACCAGGGAATGCAACTTTCAGAACATAGACACAGACCAAATTCGAATAATTCAAAAATATGCAGTCCACACTGCCACGTGTATCCATCTCTACACGCGACAGCTTGTTAGCTTAACACCAAGTTTATGCTGGGTCTGTATTAAGGTTGGATGGGAGAGGGGGGAGGGGGTGGCGATGATTGGGCGTGGGACTAGCACATTTAGCCTCATTATAAAATGGTCTACTACAAAAACATTCTGTCTGGTAAAAAAATTAAAAAAAGGTCAGAAATATTTACAAATATTTACAAATTGTCAGCACAATATCAGAATTGTGAAATCCAATACAGCCATTTTTGAGCATTTGACAGAATTAAAAACTTCAGACTTTCGTCAACAGATGTCTCAGATGTCACAAGGAGAACAATTAAGCACATACTCTGGAAGGAACCAAACAAATGCACATAATCATCAAACAAAACCTTTTCAGCAGCTCCATGTGGAGCGTAGGTCATCAATAAATACTGTACAGGGTTAATCATCAAATGTTGTCCTGCATAAATCTATAGAAGTTTGAATGTTGTCCTGCACTAATCTATAGAAGTTTGGATGTTGTCCTGCACTAATATATAGAAGTTTGGATGTTGTCCTGCACTAATCTATAGAAGTTTGGATGTTGTCCTGCACTAATCTATAGAAGTTTGGATGTTGTCCTGCACTAATCTATAGAAGTTTGGATGTTGTCCTGCACTAATCTATAGAAGTTTGGACGTTGTCCTGCACTAATCTATAGAAGTTTGGACGTTGTCCTGCACTAATCTATAGAAGTTTGGATGTTGTCCTGCACTAATCTATAGAAGTTTGGACGTTGTCCTGCACTAATCTATAGAAGTTTGGACGTTGTCCTGCACTAATCTATAGAAGTTTGGACGTTGTCCTGCATTAATCTATAGAAGTTTGGATGTTGTCCTGCACTAATCTATAGAAGTTTGGACGTTGTCCTGCACTAATCTATAGAAGTTTGGATGTTGTCCTGCACTAATATATAGAAGTTTGGATGTTGTCCTGCACTAATCTATAGAAGTTTGTATGTTGTCCTGCACTAATCTATAGTAGTTTGGATGTTGTCCTGCACTAATCTATAGAAGTTTGGATGTTGTCTTGCACTAATCTATAGAAGTTTGGATGTTGTCCTGCACTAATCTATAGAAGTTTGTATGTTGTCCTGCACTAATCTATAGAAGTTTGGATGTTGTCCTGCACTAATCTATAGAAGTTTGGATGTTGTCCTGCACTAATCTATAGAAGTTTGTATGTTGACCTGCACATATTTGAAATTTGTATGTTGGCCTCCACATATATGAAATTTGTATGTTGGTCTCCACATATATGAAATTTATATGTTGACCTCCACATATATGAAATTTGTATGTTGGTCTCCACATATATGAAATTTGTATGTTGGTCTCCACATATATTAAATTTGTACGTTGGTCTCCACATATATGAAATTTGTATGTCGGCCTTCACATATCTATTGAAGTTTGAATGTCTTAGATTTCTACAGGATGGTATAGCCACCGCCACATCCACGCAAAACCAAAACATGTTTGGTTCTTATGACTGCCTGGCAGGTTTCAGTGTCACTAATCTGATTTCAGTACGCCATTTTGGAACTGCGTTTGACAGCTCTTTTCGTTATCGTCTTCTGTCGCGAATGTCGGTAAAACGATTTCTTTTGTTAAAACAAGAAACTCAGTAATGTGTGTTATCTCATATACTGTACACCCGCCATTGTTAGTAGTCACGAAATGGCATTCTTAATATTATAGTAATATTTGTTTTAAACAATAGCAGCGGTGTTCTGCTGAAGTAGTCTGATAAATTATTAATTGGAACAGTCATAGTATCTGCATCTCATTTCTTTCTTCGGAAGGTACAAAAGGAATGGCTACGGCTGGAGTGGATCAAGGACTTCAAGCCTTCATTTGTGGTGTGAATTATAGTGCATAGAGACAAGCCTTCATTTGTGGTGGGAATTATATTGCATAGAGACAAGCCTTCATTTGTGGTGTGAATTATAGTGCATAGAGACATCAAGCCTTCATTTTGTGGATTATAGGGCATAGAGACATCAAGCTTCCATTTTTGGTGTGGATAATAGGGCATAGAGACATCAAGCTTCCATTTTTGGTGTGGATAATAGGGCATAGAGACATCAAGCTTCCATTTTTGGTGTGGATAATAGGGCATAGAGACATCAAGCTTCCATTTTTGGTGTGGATTATAGGGCATAGAGACATCAGGTCTTCATTTTGTGGATTATAGGGCACGATATCTTCAAAAGTACCCATCATACATGGCGAGTGGTGTATAATATATGGATAGAAGGTCATCAGTCATGGATAGTGGGACATCAGCCATGAATAGTGAAACATGTGTACCACAGTCGATCGATTTGATGGAGCTCTGTCGCAGATAGTAAAGGGGTCAGTTCTATTCTATTGCACTCTACACTTACTATACACAAATTCAAGTAACACAAAATAAAGACACAACAGATTGTTTAATCAAGAAACAGTGGCAGCTATAAACTCTCTAACAACTGAAATTCTTTCCCTCACCATTTATACGCCATGATACCATATTCTCCTATTCTGGTCTGCTGCGATCGAGCTTAGTTTCGGATTGCCGCTGTTGGTAAAGTGCGTAGGTTCTGAACCCAGGTATTGCGTCCGTGGATCTTGTTCCTCTTTGTCGGCGTAGATCAAAGTGGTCTCAACGTGGGCAGGAAAGACTGCATGAAATATGATCCATACGATCACTGGTTAAACTGCCTCTCGACGCCATCGACGAATTACATTCATGTGATCAATGTGATGTCGTCGTGATCAGTGGAACTGCGTCAATATGATGACTGGGAGACTGCCTCTATTAGCTACTGACGACTTGTAAATACGACCACTAGATAATATGAGAGTAGTTACCTTGCTTGGCGTGCGTTTTTTCACCTGCTGTCACCGTCGCCTAAATTTCATTTCAAATCTGCCTCAACTGCATACGTCGCCTGCCCTCCACTGAGCGTCTTTTTCCAAAGTACCTTTTGTCTCTGAGAAGAAACGTTCTCTCTCTGTCTCTGGTGAAATGTTCTCTCTATGTCTCTGAGAAGAAATCTTCTCTCTCTGAATCTGAGAAGAAATCTTCTCTCTCTGTCTCTGTGAAGAAATCTTCTCTCTCTGATTCTGAGAAGAAATCTTCTCTCTCTGTTGCTCTCAACTCAAATCGGTCTTAACTGGATATTTCCGTCGCCTGTGCTCCACTGAGCGTCTCTTTCTAATGTCTTCTCAAGAAATGATCTAAGTCGTCCGTTCTCCGTTGCCTATCTCTTTCGAATTCTCTCTCAAGTCATGATTGTCACGTCTCTCTACACTAGATTTATATTCGATCCGCATCCTTAGAGCACTTGTTTTTGTCCGTCTGCTTGCCATTACCCATCCTGTTCGCGTGGTTTCCAAAGGACGCGGGTTTGCGACGCGTCTCTAACTACTATCGTTCCAGGTGTTGACACATGGCCTGTAACTTACGTCAGGTTACGTCCGGGTTCGATTTGGTTAAATTAGACGAGTCTGAGTTCAGCCGCACTGACTCAAATCTGACGAATAAGAAGTAAATAAATGGTTTTCTAATCTACTACCTTTATATTGTCTGTACAACTAAGATCTGTTACACATGAGACATGGATAATGGAACATTATATATGGATTATCAAATATCAGACATAGGTAGTGCGGCATCAGAGATGGATAGAGCTGCTGTAGGCGGATGTGTCGGACCGATAGTTGTGAATATCGCAGTCAGGCTGTAAACTAACGACACACCGCATTTCGTTCTCTAAACTACATCTGCTACTTGCAACGGTTTGTTCAGGGCTTGGTAACATGAGATTGAGAGCAAACAAAGAAGAAGGATAAGAAGAAGAAGAAGTAGAAGAAAAAGAAGAAGATACGTATAGTGGGTCATCCGACTTTTATATTGGCACATCAGGCATCGATAGTGGCACATCAGGCAATTCTAGTGGGACATCAGGCAATTCTAGTGGGACATCAGGCAATTCTAGTGGGACCAGGCAATTCTAGTGGGACATCAGGCAATTCTAGTGGGACATCAGGCAATTCTAGTGGGACATCAGGCATGGCTAGTAGGACATAAGGCATTGCTAGTGGGACATCAGGCATCGCTAGTGGGACATTAGGCATGGCTAGTGGGACATCGGGCAAGGCTAGTGGGACATCGGGCAAGGCTAGTGGGACATCAGGCATGGCTAGTGGGACATCAGGCATGGCTAGTGGGACATCAGGCAATTCTAGTGGGACATCAGGCATGGCTAGTGGGACCAGGCAATTCTAGTGGGACATCAGGCAATTCTAGTGGGACATCAGGCAATTCTAGTGGGACATCAGGCAATTCTAGTGGGACATCAGGCAATTCTAGTGGGACATCAGGCAATTCTAGTGGGGCATCAGGCAATTCTAGTGGGGCATCAGGCAATTCTAGTGGGACATCAGGCAATTCTAGTGGGGCATCAGGCAATTCTAGTGGGACATCAGGCAATTCTAGTGGGACATCAGGCATGGCTAGTGGGACATCAGGCATGGCTAGTAGGACATCAGGCATGGCTAGTGGGATATCAGGCAATTCTAGTGGGACCAGGCAATTCTAGTGGGACATCAGGCATGGGTAGTGGGACATCAGGCAATTCTAGTGGGACCAGGCAATTCTAGTGGGACATCAGGCATGGCTAGTGGGACATCAGGCAATTCTAGTGGGACCAGGCAATTCTAGTGGGACATCAGGCATGGGTAGTGGGACATCAGGCATCGCTAGTGGGACATCAAATATTGATAGTGGGACACCAGCCATGGGTGGCAAGAAACATGTTTAAATAAATGCTTGTGGATAATGACACCGCAATAAATTATAACCTCATTTACACCTTGCAAAAGATTAACACCAAAAGTCGGTCGATGACCGGAGCAATTCTAATAAGGTAGAGCAGGTGTGTCTTCAAACAGAGAACAATGAGTGTCCATACACTACACGCTACACAGAGAAAGATGGAAGAAGTGAGACTAGGCATCTAGAGATCTGCCCGGATTACAGTAATGTCGATTGGGTATGACAAAATACCAATATGAAAGCACCGATTCTGGTACAATGGCCATCATTAGAGATTTGACATATCAAACGTCTGATTGAATGGACATCATTAGAGATTTGACATATCAAACGTCTGATTGAATGGCCATCATTAGAGATTTGACATATCAAACGTCTGATTGAATGGCCATCATTAGAGATTTGACATATCAAACGTCTGATTGAATGGCCATCATTAGAGATTTAACATATCAAACGTCTGATTGGTACAATGGTGGAGCCCTCGCTTTTCATGGTGAAGGTACGGGGTTTAACTCCCACTACCGGCAGCTCCAGTCAACTCAGCTGTAAATGGGTACCTGACTCACAGTTAGAAGAGGAAAAGGCGACGAGGAAGGAAACTGGCCACCCCACCTCACAAGATGAGGCTTAGTATACTGAAGTCTCTAACACTTCCCTCCTGACCAGCGGTTGTCTGTTGAAGGACTTCCCTTACTCTTACAGCAAGCATACACCAAGATATGTCAACCCCTTTTTCCACCCCTCCTCCCTTTCCATATACACATACCAGCACACCGGGCATATGTAGTAAGATTGACATATATGAGGGGTTAAGGGGGGGGGGGGAGGTGGGATGGAAAGAGGGGGAATCGACTTCACTTGAGAAATAGTGGTCGATAAATCTGTTATCTGTCCAACGTCAACAACGACACATGTAATAATGACAGACGATGCGCCATAGGTTAAAACAGTGGACAAGTTAGGCTTGTGTTGAATGAGTCGGACATAATTATGGAATTGTTTTGTTTTCCTTTTTTTTTTAAATAGAGGACACTATGTCCGTGAGTGCTGGTTGTTGTTGTGATGGTTGTGAGTAAGATGATTGTGTTAATGTTTTTGGTGGATGTGATGGTAAAGAACCAGTAAGGATAACAACTATACAGTTATATTCCTATAACATTCTAAGTCACAGAAGAAAGAAAATGTGTGTCTGGAGTAAAAGTAAAGTAAGTATCATGTCCTTTACAGAACGTGACTTCGTAACCCCCGCCACCTATCTGGCTGTTGTCAGTCTTTTGGCAAGTGTGCAGTACGGTAAGTCGCCGTTTCTTTCCGTTCGTGGAGGAGCATTCACGCGAGAGAAAAAAACTATTTGATCTGCACATGTTTTTAATTGCGTAACGTCTAGTGGAAAATAGGAAAATAGCTATCAGCATCTTGCACGGCGTCATCGAAAGATGACTATAATGTAAATATTATTAGAGTGGAGCGCGTGATCGGATGGGCAGCTGATCGAATCCCCTGTACGGCATATGTTGTTTTTCTGTTGGAAGTTAAATAAACAAACAAAACTAGCACACGACCTGGCGACAGCAGTGCCAAATACCCCACCAATGGGAATAAGCTCATGCGAAAGTTTTTATCAGAGTACACGCAGTTTTTCCACAAAATGACTTAGTCATGGTTGGAGCATAGATATTTAGACACTGATTTGTAAATATTTGTAAGTATGTACTCCACTGTCTCTAGTAGCACACCTATCAGCTTATAGTATATATCATCATCATCATCATCATCATATAGCATGTCCTTTGCAGAACGTCGCTGCCATCACAGCCTGTCTTACAGAAACTCGATCTCTTGCCAAATCTCCAGCCTACTCCAGAGCCATGCCCAAACATTCCTTGCCATCTTAGTGCCATCGCCTTCTTGGTCTTCCTCTCTTGCCTGGCACCATACCTTAACTTAACTGAACTTAACGTCTTTATACTGGTTTAGAAGACCATGCAGAGTCTGTATACAACCAGTTACATTTACATCACCTTGCTCTAAAAGCTATGCGCATCCAGTTTATTCTTAAATGCATTAACTGTCCCTGCCTCCACTACCTCCCCTGGCAATGCATTCCAAGCAGACACCACTCTCTGACTAAAAAAATATTTCCTAATATCTAATCTGGACCTCTCTTTAGTCAGCTTGTAGCTATGCCCTCGTGTTATTGTGGGTGGCTGTATTTAAAAAAACTTGTTATAGTCTAATTTATCCATTCCTCTGATCATCTTATAAACCTGTATTAAGGCACCACGAATTCTTCTCTCTTTGAGACACTGTAGGCAGGTTTTTCTGAGTCGTTCCTCATAACTGTAATTCTGGAATCCCACTATCATCTTTGTCGCTCTTTTGTGTATTCTTCCCAGCACGTTTATATCCCCTCTATGATAAGGACTCCACACCTGTAGACAGTACTCCAATCTAAGTCTAACTAAAGCTTTATACAGTTTGACGATCACTTCCTTGCTCCCATGTTTAATATTTCTTTTTATCATACCTAACATTGCATTTGCCTTTTTCGCTGCTACCTTAACTTGCTCACTCGCCTTTCCTGTCTGATCTATTATAATCCCTAGGTCCCTTTCCTTATCTATCTTTCTAATATTGTTTTCTCCCATTCTGTAATTATGTTCCATATTGGATCTACCCATGTGGATGACTGTACATTTATCTAAATTAAACTCCATTTGCCAGCTTACAGACCATTCTCGAATTTTATCTTAATCCGACATCAATATATCCACTTCCGCTTTAGATGAGACACTACTGCATAGTTTTGTGTCATCGGCAAATTTTGCAATCATGGATCCCATATCAATGCCCAAATCATTTATATATATCAAGAACAAAATTGGTCCCAAAACCGAGCCCTGTGGCACACCACATTTCACTTGACACCACTCTGAGTACTCCTTATTTATACCCATCCTTTGCTTTCTTTCCGTTAACCAATTTTCAATCCATTTGGCAACTTCCCCACCTATTCCATGTGATTTTAACTTTCGAAATAATATTTGATGAGGTACTCTATCAAAGGCCTTTGCAAAGTCTAGATAAATAACGTCCACTGGCTCCCCTTTATCTATGATTTTAGTAACCTCCTCCATGAATTCTAATAGATTTGTTAAGCATGATCTCCCTCTAGTAAACCCATGCTGACTATTTCTGATTAGATTAAATTTGTCTAAATGCATTACAATGTTTTCTTTGATTATTGACTCTAACAATTTACAGACTATGCTCGTTAAACTCACCAGTCTATAATTTGCTGGATCTGATTTTTTGCATTACCATTATCTCAAGACAGTTGTGTCTTTTGATGTGATCAAAGTATTTCAGTTTTCTGTTCCCGGTGGAATTTTATGAACCGGTTCTTCCCTATGCCTAACCCTTGTCGAATGTCTGGATTCTTCTTTTTTTCTGTCCATGATATTTGTATGACCTATCTATAACATTTAGACTCGAAGGACTCGATTATCTTCCTGGATGGTAGGTAACTGTCCATGTTTCGCAGTCGAATGCTATCATCAGAAAAACACAGGTTCTCAAAATATTCACTTTTGTTGGATTGCTTTGCTCTGACAGACTTTCGTTAGGTTGTGTAACCTCTGCACTGTCATTCCCAATCTCCTTCTGATTTCCTGTGAGCAGTCGCCATTGTTCTTAATTCTGGAGCCCAGATACTCGAAGTTCCTGACCTATTCTATTTCCACACCCCCGAATTTGAATTTATGTTGACTTCTTGTTTTGTCGGTGGCCATTATCTTTGCATTGTTATTGTTTACAAATAGTCTTTTTTATCTTCACTGCGTCTGCTTACAACTGTAATTAGCTGCTCTAAACCCTCGTTACTGTTTGATAGTATCCATGTATCGTCTGCGTATCTTAGCTCTGGGATCTTGTATCAGCCGATTGTAAATGAATCGCAACTTTCTAAATTATCATCCTATCTCTAACGTTCCCCATTATGCACTCTGCAGTGATACATCCCTGCCTTACTCTTATCTATACATCGAAAAAATCTCATGTTTCACCATACACGGTTACTATAGCTTGTTATCCCTGATATCAAGATTCAGTTAGATGAATTAGATGTACTTGAAACCCCATATCTTTCATAATTTTTTCACAATTTCTAATGGTGTACGCAATCGAAGGCCTTGGTGTAATCGATAAAGCATATACACAGATTTGCGTTATATTCTCTACATTTTTCATATATGTTCGTCATATTAAATATGTAATCTATAGCTCCTCTGTCTGTTCTGAAGTCTGCTTTAAATAGAACAACAAATAGAACAACACATTGAATAACTCCTGTTACATTATGTTTCAGTGAAGATCGTTAGGTTAATTTACTTTTCTTTTTAATGTATGAAATTACACTTTCCCCTCTTGTGTCCTCTTGATGTGCCACATAGAAAAGCTAAATAAGGTGAGAGATCATTCAGCCAAACTAGGACTAAGGAAGAAAACCAAGCTCTTTAATATCAACACATTAAGCAAAGAGCCAGTCATGCATTGAGGTGAGGCGCCAGAAGAGGTGGACACCTTCACAGATTTGGGCAGCACCGTTGGTACTTCAGGAGGCAGGTGTAGATGTAAGGGCTAGAATTGGATAGGCTAGGACTGCATGTCGTGTTACTGAATAATATATGTATGGAAATGTAGGGATATAATGGCTAAGAAAAGTTAAGATTGTATAATTCCAATATCAATTCATTACTCCTGTGTGGAGAATAATCTTGGAGAACGACAAAGACAGTAGATTAGAAAGCAAGTCGTTCGTCAAATGTATGCGGATGATAATGGGAATATGGTGGCAAGACATAGTGAAGAATGAGCAAACAACAACGATTGAAGCGGCAGATCAAGGTAAGAAATTGAGTTGGGCAGGGCACACGCTTCGGAAATCACCATGAAACGTGGCCAGTCAGGCCCCGACACGGAATCCACAGAGGAGAAAAGACGTCTGGAGAAAAGACCCAAAACGTCCTTCGGTCCCTGGGCATCAAACGAAGACAGGCTTAGGGCTGTTCAAGACTGAAGTCGCTAGAGGTGGGTTGTTAATGGCTCATGCCCCGAAAGGAGCGACGGACATTGAATATGGTGATAAAAAGGTACTATTTATAACAAGAAGACAAATAATAATTTCGGCAATTAAATATACTATTTGTAACACGACATATAATGATTGTTGAAATTAAGGGGACTATTTGTAACACGACATATAATGATTGTTGAAATTAAGGGGACTATTTGAAACACGACATATAATGATTGTTGAAATTAAGGGGACTATTTGTAACACGACATATAATGATTGTTGAAATTAAGGGGACTATTTGTAACACGACATATAATGATTGTTGAAATTAAGGAGACTATTTGTAACACGACAAATAATGATTGTAGGAAAGATTACTGCAATGCTAGAGCACTTGCTTTTCACGACAAAGGTGCGGGGTTAAACTCTTGCACCCGTCACGCTTCTGTCGGCCCATTTGTCAATGCGTGCTTGACTTGCTGTTACGGAAAAACAAAGCAGCGAGGAGGGGAACTGGTTACCCACATCACAGAGGCTAGTGTTTAGTATACTGAAGTCTCTAACACTCCATTCTTGACCTACGGTTGTCTGTTGAAAGACTCTATTTACTTTAACAAAGAAAGAGCCTATGTGTAGAGACAAATACTAACTGTGGTACCGAAAGGGAATAAATGTAACAAGACAAATACTGACTGTAGTACCTCAAGGTACTAAATGTAACAAGACAAATACTGACTAGTACCGAAAGGGAATAAATGTAACAAGACAAATACTGATTGTAGTACCTCAAGGTACTAAATGAACAAGACAAATACTGACTGTAGTACCTCAAGGTACTAAATGAACAAGACAAATACTGACTGTAGTACCTCACGGTACTAAATGAACAAGACAAATACTGACTGTAGTACATCAAGGTACTAAATGTAACAAGACAAATACTGACTGTAGTACCGAAAAGCAATGTTTATATCACGATAATTGCACTCGTACGTCCACAAACACACACACACACACCCACACACAGACAGACACACGCACGCTCGGGCCCACACATACACAGACACACACACACACACACTTTTTTTAAATACAGAAAAACACGAACAAGAACTGTGTAGGTATTGTGCTGTTCCTAACGTGACTTTGTTTTAAAGTGCGTCTGAAGTTGACCTTCGTTATAAGGCCACTGTTCGACATTGCCAAATATGATATAAACTTGACGCGCCAAACAAGTTTTGACTGCGACTGTGGATATGCTTGAAAGCCTGCGTTTGCAATTTCCAAATACATCAACCTGCCACACACTAAAAGTGTGACAATCCTCGCTCGCCTGCCGCAATAGCTATCAGAAATCCCGACCCAGGTGAGTCCATGACAGACATTGCCTCATCCCACTGACACACTCCAGATCTAGGTCAGCTTAGTAAATTCCGTCGTGGTTCACATGGCTGACGTCCAGTGGCGTAACTACAACGGGCAGAGCCCGCTGGAAAAATAATCGGCGAAAAGTATTTTATATAAGTGGTTCGCCTGCGGTTTCTATAACCATCTCCACGCCCATGTGGTTTCCTTGGACCTCAGTTTTTGTCAAGACATAGAACTATCTGGAGCTGAACAACAGTTTGCAACTGAATGTCGAATATTTTTGTAAATTCACAAATGTAACCAAAATGACTGGTTGAAAATGGTACCAATATATGTAAATGTACTCTCAAACGAGCAAACAAAATAACTGCAATTTAAAAAAGAAATCAAGGGCCAATCGCAGGCGATGCTGGTCAAGATGGAGATATTACAAGTAATGATGGTCAGGGTGGAGATATTACAAGTAATGATGATCAGGGTCGAGATATTACAAGTAATGATGGTCAGGGTGGAGATATTACAAGTAATGATGGTCAGGGTGGAGATATTACAAGTAATGATGGTCAGGATGGAGATATTACAAGTAATGATGGTCAAGATGGAGATATTACAAGTAATGATGGTCAAGATGGAGATATTACAAGTAATGATGGTCAAGATGGAGATATTACAAGTAATGATGGTCAGGGTGGAGATATTACAAGTAATGATGGTCAAGATGGAGATATTACAAGTAATGATGGTCAGGGTGGAGATATTACAAGTAATGATGGTCAAGATGGAGATATTACAAGTAATGATGGTCAGGGTGGAGATATTATAAGTAATGATGGTCAGGGTGGAGATATTATAAGTAATGATGTACAGGATGGAGATATTACAAGTAATGATGGTCAGGGTGGAGATATTACAAGTAATGATGGTCAGGGTGGAGATATTATAAGTAATGATGTACAGGATGGAGATATTACAAGTAATGATGGTCAGGGTGGAGATATTACAAGTAATGATGGTCAGGGTGGAGATATTACAAGTAATGATGGTCAGGGTGGAGATATTACAAGTAATGATGGTCAGGGTGGAGATATTACAAGTAATGATGATCAGGATATAGAGATGTTTTACGAATCGTCTAAGGTTTGACGCTGTGACTTGTACTTGAATTAGATTTCAGCGGGGAATATCTGCGCTATCATCAACCGCTACCTTGATCCAGTGGCAATGCGTGTTAGTCGAGACGACTGAATGTAGCATGGCATGCAGACTACTTTCTCAGGTTTACTTCCGTACTTACTAGGCGTGTCCAGGTGGCGTAGTGGGTAGAGCTTTCATTGTTGTTTTAATTTCGAAAAGTACCAGGACAATGGTAAACAGACTTGCAAGCGTTACTTTTGTCTGTGCTATTCTGGCTATTATCATCTGTGGACCATTTCTACAGTACTTCATTTAGAATCTCTGGACCATTTCTACAGTACTTCATTTATTATCTCTGGACCATTTCTACAGTACTTCATTTAGGATCTCTGGACCATTTCTACAGTACTTAATTTAGGATCTCTGGACCATTTCTACAGTACTTCATTTAGGATCTCTGGACCATTTCTACAGTACTTCATTTAGGATCTCTGGACCATTTCTACAGTACTTCATTTAGGATCTCTTGACCATTTCTACAGTACTTCATTTAGGATCTCTGGACCATTTCTACAGCACTTCATTAAGGATCATTGGATAATTTCTATAGCACTTAATTTATGATCACTGGACCATTTCTACAACACTTCGCACTGGACCATTTCTACAGCACTTCATTTAGGATCACATTTGATCAAATCGGCCAGGACCTCTGGTTTTTCTCTGATCACTGATCGGTGAGCCCAGATACTTGAAGCAGTTCATTGTTTCAAGCTCCTGTCTATTTTTCTTTTATGACAGAATTGATTCCTTCAGTGTTGTTGGTCATGAACATTGTTTTTTCTACGTTATCTCCATACTATAACCCTTTGCTGTTATATCCAGACTACAGATCAATTCCCAAGGACAAAGATCTGCCTCAGTTCACGCTTTCCTATCAACATCAAGATCATCCGCAAAGTGAACGTTGGTAATCGTTCTATCAACCAGTTCTTGTCTCCTGTGAGGTCAGTTTATTACATGTGTCAAGTCAGTTTATTGCATGTGTCAGGTCAGTTTATTGCCCGTTTCAGTTCAGTTTATTACCCGGAACTGGCAATAAACTGAACTGAAACAGGCATTAAACTGACTTGACACATGGTCAGTTTATTCCATTAGTCAGGTCAGTTTATTGCCTGTTCCAGGTCAGTTTATTGGATGTTTCAGGTCAGTTTATTGCATGTTTCAGGTCAGTTTATTGCATGTGTCAAGTCAGTTTATTCCATGAGTCAGGTCAGTTTATTGCCTGTTCCGGGTCAGTTTATTGGATGTTTCAGGTCAGTTTATTGCATTTCAGGTCAGTTAATTGCATGTGTCAAGTCAGTTTATTCCATGAGTCAGGTCAGTTTATTGCCTGTTCCAGGTCAGTTTATTGGATGTTTCAGGTCAGTTTATTGCATGTTTCAGGTCAGTTTATTGCTTGTTCCAGATACGTTTAGTTGTCTGTCTTCTTGTGGGGGTGAGCGGCGTGGGGAGCTTAGGTCCTCTTTCTTGATTTGGCTAAACGTGTTCTTTGGGTCGCTGCAAGCTTGTGTCGTTGAATGCTTATTCGCACGTCATCTGTCCATGGTCCGGGCGACCTACCCCATGTAGCCACAATTTCTCGTGGTATGGCCGGCATGGTAGCTGCCTAGGCCACATTGATGACCGAACCACCGTATTTTTTAGTCTGGAAAAGTATTCATCACAAGGAGTAGTCCCCATCTTATTACTAATGTCCTCATTTCTCAGTCCATCTCGTCTGGTGACACAAATGTCATAATTTCTCAGTCCATCTTGTCTGGTGACACTAATGTCATTTCTCAGTCCATCTTGTCTGGTGACATTAATGTCATAATTTCTCAGTCCATCTCGCCTGGTGACACTAATGTCATCATTTCTCAGTCCATCTCGCCTGGTGACATCGATGGTTTTCCATTTCACACTCATGTCGCTATTGATTTCTCCTGGGCATTGGATTAGAATCAAGTCTGAAACTGGTGGTGCAGAGTTGGTACACATGCACTGTTGGCGCAGAGTTGGTATACATGCACTGGTGGCGCACAGTTGGTACACATACACTGGTGGCGCAGAGTTGGTACAGAGTTGGACAGACTGGTAGTGCAGAGTTGGTCTACATACACTGGTAGTGCAGAGCTGGGTGGCATGTTGGGAATATGGTGTTGTGCCAATATTTTTCTTGACCAACTGGACACTAGAGTGATGTGGTCAACACGACGCGCGCCGCCTGTACTTTCCCAGATTATTCTAGTATCAAATATATTAATATCGTTTTGCGATCGGGGAAAATCATCGCACCAATTGGAGACCGAACCTCGAACACTCAGCTGGGAAGTCAACGCACTAACCAATGCTCTACGAAATGAAATCCCGACATTGAATGGATCCACTTCGCCCCACCGTTAGGTTAGATCTGATGCTGTCTCCTCATCGAAGGGCCGCTACAGAACTCCAGTTTAACCAGCTGATACCAGGATAGTGATGTCATCATTGATACCGATGGATCAATGATACGCAGTTTGGCTGAGGCTTGCCTGCTTGAGTCCCGTTGTCGCTGAGCAGAGCAGAGCTGAGCAGAGCAGACATGAGCAGAGCAGTGCTGAGCAGAGCAGAGCTGAGCAGAACAGAGCTGAGCAGACCAGGACAGAGTAGAGCATACAGAGCAGCAGCTTTCAGTACGGGAATGGAGATGGAAGCAGAGACTGCAGCTCTGAGAAGGCCATCTGAGACCTACTTAGCAGGAACAGTCGTTGTGTCAGACTTACAATCCATACTTCAAAAGGTACAAAATGACAGGCTAAGACATGATTAGACGACAGCTGTAGATGCATTAAAGCTTCAGGGGCTGGTGTGGATGTACTGTCCTAGACATGTGGGGGTTCAGGGCAATGAAAGAGCGGACATTCTGTTCTGACAAGCACTCATCATGGATACTAGATATGCATAGGTGGGGTATTTGAAATATCAATGACCGTCTTTTGGATGATGACTCTGCAGCAGATGAATCAGCTATTTACAGACTACAACTCTTTGAAATCGAACGAGATTCGAGCTGAGTGGGGCGCAAAAGAGGACAGAGCAGGAGTGTGTACAACCAATGAATTGAAGGAACTCTCAATATCCGTACCATTCACCATTTACTAAGAGAGGCTGGGTACACCTATGAGTTGGCCCGTAGCGCAGTGAAGTCGATTCTAAGGAACAGATCAGAACAAAGGCCAGCTAGAATTGATTGTCAACTTCTCCGATCGCATGTCTGAATATATGAATCTGAAAAACCTTTCCATTTTCTCGGGCAGTATGGTTGCCCAGGCCCTGCTGTGAGATTGGGTTTCGGCCAGTATGGTTCCCCAGACCCTGATGTGAGATTGGGTCTCAGTCAGTATGGTTGCCCAGGCCCTGATGTGAGATTGTGTCATGGATAGTATGGTTCCCCAGACCCTGATGTGAGATTGGGTCTCGATCAGTATGGTTCCCCAGACCCTGATGTGAGATTGGGTTTCGGCTAGTATGGTTCCCCAGACCCTGATGTGAGGTTGGGTCTCGGCTAGTATGGTTCCCCAGACCCTGATGTGAGATTGGGTCTCGATCAGTATGTTTCACATGATTCTGGCTCTAATATCCTCACCATTTTTAAAGTGTAAAGCAATAGGGTGTCATGGGAACATTGTAGAAGAACCTTATTTCCTTACTTACTTACTGACTGACTTATTTACTTCATAGTGTCTTCTCTACCCTCGAAGTGTAGAGGTCTTCATTGATATTCTTTGTGGTTGATAATCTCTACATGCTGAGGTTGCTAAAGCCTAATTGTATTTAGTTCCTCTTGCTATGGTGTTACTTTCTTTGTGGTTGATAATCTCTACATGCTGAGGTTGCTAAAGCCTAATTGTATTTCGTTCCTCTTGCTATGGTGTTACTTTCTTTGTGGTTGATAATCTCTACATGCTGAGGTTGCTAAAGCCTAATTGTATTTAGTTCCTCTTGCTATGGTGTTACTTTCTTTGTGGTTGATAATCTCTACATGCTGAGGTTGCTTAAGCCTAATTCTATTTAGTTCCTCTTGCTATGGTGTTACTTTCTTTGTGGTTGATAATCTCTACATGCTGAGGTTGCTAAAGCCTAATTGTATTTAGTTCCTCTTGCTATGGTGTTACTTTCTTTGTGGTTGATAATCTCTACATGCTGAGGTTGCTTAAGCCTAATTGTATTTAGTTCCTCTTGCTATGGTGTTACTTTCTTTGTGGTTGATAATCTCTACATGCTGAGGTTGCTAAAGCCTAATTGTATTTAGTTCCTCTTGATATGGTGTTACTTTCTTTGTGGTTGATAATCTCTACATGCTGAGGTTGCTAAAGCCTAATTGTATTTAGTTCCTCTTGATATGGTGTTACTTTCTTTGTGGTTGATAATCTCTTCATGCTGAGGTTGCTAAAGCCTAATTATATTTAGTTCCTCTTGCTATGGTGTTACTTTCTTTGCTCTTCTTTTCAAGCAAGGTAACGCACGGACGATTTTTGAAAGCTGGTAATACAAAACACAATTTATCCGAGTGAATGTTTACAAAAACATATACATAATCTAAAACAGGCTTCCTGCTAGTAGGTCAGCTATTGTGCCCTATACTTCTACCAGAGTTTAAAAGAAAAATATGATTAGCAAACCAATGTAGTTTCTTCTAGTATATAGATCACCCATTTAGGCTCGTTCTGAGACGAGGCCCTCGTGACAACTTACCCTCTTAAACGATAGTTACGCCACTGCGGAGATCGAAAACCAGGTCGGGTTAGGCAATACCGCCGTTCCCGGACACGATGTTCGAGGGTACACAACAAACACAATCATCAATTCCTGGCAAGGTGAACGTAGAACTGCGTATTTCTTGGGTTCAGAGGCGACAGGTTTGAGATATATTGTCGGAATGGGGAACGAGGAGTTTTCGAGAAAGGCGTTAAGATAGTAGTTTGATAGTATCTGATAGTCCTCTGGCAGATCGAGCGCGAGCTGGGTTTAGAATCCCAACCAACCAAATCACTTCGTTTTCAGATTTTTTCTCGGTATGATTACTTCTCCACGTACAGCAAGATTGACAAAGCTAGTCAACTGGAAAACTACAAAAGTGGAACACATTACAAACAGATATACACTGGCCAATACGTCCACATTACAAACACACATATGCATTCATTCACTGGCCAAAACGTCCTGATATCGCCTAAAGGACTGCCGTCTAGGGTGGAAAGAACCGTGCCTTCGCCAGTAGAATCAAGAAGCACAAACCCTTTAACCAAACAAACAAAAACAACACTGCTGTCGGAGATGAAGTGCAAGAGACCTCCTGGCATCATGCACCATAGCTTGTTTATGATGTGGGTTGGTCAGTTTCCTACCTCGGTGAATTTTTCTTGCGTAACAAGGTTTTCCAGTTACAACTAGGTCGACTCTATCGCACTGACAATGACACGAAAGTGTGTTCAATCCCGTCACCTTGCCGTTAAACACGAACGCTCTACACCTACGTTAAGAATGTAAAATACAGTAACAGGATACTGATATTTCCACAGCGGGCAAAGTCGTCCTGTTTTCCTTTCATTTTCTTTGATGTCTACTTGTTTCTCTTAAACCTCTTCTTCTCTTCTTCGTCTGCTTGTTTCTCTTAAACCTCTTCTTCTCTTCTTCGTCTGCTTGTTTCTCTTAAACCTCTTCTTCTCTTCTTCGTCTGCTTGTTTCTCTTAAACCTCTTCTTCTCTTCTTCGTCTGCTTGTTTCTCTTAAACCTCTTCTTCTCTTCTTCGTCTACTTGTTTCTCTTAAACCTCTTCTTCTCTTCTTCGTCTGCTTGTTTCTCTTAAACCTCTTCTTCTCTTCTTCGTCTGCTTGTTTCTCTTAAACCTCTTCTTCTCTTCTTCGTCTGCTTGTTTCTCTTAAACCTCTTCTTCTCTTTTTTGTCTACTTGTTTCTCTTAAACCTCTTCTTCTCTTCTTCGTCTGCTTGTTTCTCTTAAACCTCTTCTTCTCTTTTTTGTCTACTTGTTTCTCTTAAACCTCTTCTTCTCTTCTTCGTCTGCTTGTTTCTCTTAAACCTCTTCTTCTCATCTTCGTCTACTTGTTTCTCTTAAACCTCTTCTTCTCTTCTTCGTCTGCTTGTTTCTCTTAAACCTCTTCTTCTCTCCTTCGTCTGCTTGTTTCTCTTAGTTTTCTTGTCATTCTCTTCTTCTTCTTCGCCTACTTGTTCTTATCTTCTTAATATATTTTCTTTTTACTCTTTAAATTCTTCTTCTCATTCATCATCTTCTTTCTTATTTTACTTTTGACGACGGTGATTACCCATGTAAAAACAAATGTTTCACGCTTTTAGTTCTGCAAAAAACAGGAGCCTCCAAAGAACAAAATGATAGACACTGTAGTAACTGCGCGGTTAATCAGATGTTAGAAATAACACCCTGCACATCTGGCAGAACAGGTGGGCGACGGGGGCACTGAGTCACGATGTGCTTATTGAAATGAAATAGCCAAAAACGAATGATGACATGAACAGGCTACACGGATGAGAAAAAAGTCACATCCTTAAGTTTCGAGCAGGACACACCAGAGTCAATAACTACTTAAACAGCATCAACTGTCAGCACCTACCCGTGTGCGAGTATTCTCGAGGATCCAGTCAGTAGTGCTGATATTTTCATTATCTTTGCGGTTTCCGTAACAAAGTTATTTTACTTCCTGGGTTGGCATGTTAGACCTAATCCAACCATGAATCTGGGGATTGGTTGCGCACTTCATATTCGGCTTTCCTCTAGTGACCTGTTCGGCTTGGTTGTGGACCTCTTGTCTGACCTCTCCTCTAGTGACCTGTTCGGCTTGGTTGTGGACCTCTTGTCTGACCTCCTGCTCTAGTGACCTGTTCGGCTTGGTTGTGGACCTCTTGTCTGACCTCCTGCTCTAGTGACCTGTTCGGCTTGGTTGTGGACCTCTTGTCTGACCTCTCCTCTAGTGACCTGTTCGGCTTGGTTGTGGACCTCTTGTCTGACCTCCTGCTCTAGTGACCTGTTCGGCTTGGTTGTGGACCTCTTGTCTGACCTCCTGCTCTAGTGACCTGTTCGGCTTGGTTGTGGACCTCTTGTTTGACCTCCTGCTCTAGTGACCTGTTCGGCTTGGTTGTGGACCTCTTGTCTGACCTCCTGCTCTAGTGACCTGTTCGGCTTGGTTGTGGACCTCTTGTTTGACCTCCTGCTCTAGTGACCTGTTCGGCTTGGTTGTGGACCTCTTGTCTGACCTCCTGCTCTAGTGACCTGTTCGGCTTGGTTGTGGACCTCTTGTTTGACCTCCTGCTCTAGTGACCTGTTCGGCTTGGTTGTGGACCTCTTGTCTGACCTCCTGCTCTAGTGACCTGTTCGGCTTGGTTGTGGACCTCTTGTTTGACCTCCTGCTCTAGTGACCTGTTCGGCTTGGTTGTGGACCTCTTGTCTGACCTCCTGCTCTAGTGACCTGTTCGGCTTGGTTGTGGACCTCTTGTTTGACCTCCTGCTCTAGTGACCTGTTCGGCTTGGTTGTGGACCTCTTGTTTGACCTCCTGCTCTAGTGACCTGTTCGGCTTGGTTGTGGACCTCTTGTCTGACCTCCTGCTCTAGTGACCTGTTCGGCTTGGTTGTGGACCTCTTGTTTGACCTCCTGCTCTAGTGACCTGTTCGGCTTGGTTGTGGACCTCTTGTTTGACCTCCTGCTCTAGTGACCTGTTCGGCTTGGTTGTGGACCTCTTGTTTGACCTCCTGCTCTAGTGACCTGTTCGGCTTGGTTGTGGACCTCTTGTTTGACCTCCTGCTCTAGTGACCTGTTCGGCTTGGTTGTGGACCTCTTGTCTGACCTCCTGCTCTAGTGACCTGTTCGGCTTGGTTGTGGACCTCTTGTTTGACCTCCTGCTCTAGTGACCTGTTCGGCTTGGTTGTGGACCTCTTGTTTGACCTCCTGCTCTAGTGACCTGTTCGGCTTGGTTGTGGACCTCTTGTCTGACCTCCTGCTCTAGTGACCTGTTCGGCTTGGTTGTGGACCTCTTGTTTGACCTCCTGCTCTAGTGACCTGTTCGGCTTGGTTGTGGACCTCTTGTTTGACCTCCTGCTCTAGTGACCTGTTCGGCTTGGTTGTGGACCTCTTGTTTGACCTCCTGCTCTAGTGACCTGTTCGGCTTGGTTGTGGACCTCTTGTTTGACCTCCTGCTCTAGTGACCTGTTCGGCTTGGTTGTGGACCTCTTGTTTGACCTCCTGCTCTAGTGACCTGTTCGGCTTGGTTGTGGACCTCTTGTTTGACCTCCTGCTCTAGTGACCTGTTCGGCTTGGTTGTGGACCTCTTGTTTGACCTCCTGCTCTAGTGACCTGTTCGGCCTGGTTATTTACCTCTTGTCTGGCCTCTCATCTAGTGACCTGTTCGGCTTGGTCGTGACCTCAAGTCTGGCCTCTCCTCTAGTGACCTGTTCGGCTTGGTCGTGACCTCAAGTCTGGCCTCTCCTCTAGTGACCTGTTCAGCTTGGTCGTGACCTCAAGTCTGGCCTCTCCTCTAGTGACCTGTTCAGCTTAGTTGTGGACCTCTTGTCTGACCTCTCCTCTAGTGAACTGTTCGGCTTGGTCGTGACCACAAGTTTGGCCTCTCCTCTAGTGACCTGTTCGGCTTGGTCCTGACCTAAAGTCTGCCGCCTCTTGTCTAGGGATATGTTCGGCTTGGTCGTGACCACAAGTTTGGCCTCTCCTCTAGTGACCTGTTCGGCTTGGTCCTGACCTAAAGTCTGCCGCCTCTTGTCTAGGGATATGTTCGGCTTGGTCGTGACCTCAAGTCTGGCCTCTCCTCTAGTGAGCTGTTCGGCTTGGTCCTGACCTCAAGTCTGCCGCCTCTTCTCTAGTGACCTATTTGGCTTGGTTGAACCTAACAGGTGCATGAATCTCATGCTGACATGACTGCATAGTATTAATCAAGTACTCAAACTGTCCACCTTTTCACGGGAATATACAAGGAACATTTATATATTTTCAGTCTTCCTATAACTATAAAGTTGCTCTTTACTGTCAGTCTACCTGTAACTAAAGCTAAACGCTCTTTACCGCTTAACTTCCTGTAACTAAATCTAGACACTCATTATGTCACGCATCCTGTAACTAAATCTAGACACTCTTTATTGTCAGGCATTCTGTAAAAAAAATAGACACTCTTTACTGTCAGGCATCATGTAATTAAGGTCAGGTTAAACCCCCAAATTGAATTTTAGTATATCTGCTGGAAACAATGCTTTCAGTAGGTGTATAATTGTTAAAGATTCAAGGAAAATGCATTTTTAGAGGTAAATTTAAGGTGTTTTTAGAAAGAAATACTGAAAATGTGGTGTTTTGGGCAGAAAAGTTAAATTCATAATCATAATTTTCTCAAGATTATTCAAAAACAAATACAGATAACTTAATAAAATTTGGCATATAAGTAGGACACAATGTTTTACACTTATTGAACTAAAAACATTTTGATTTAGAGCTACGGTTAAGGAAGTATGCTCATGTATATGTGACCTAATTTTAAAAAATAATTTTATTAGAGGTAAGGGCTAACATAATGAACACATAAAAAAAAGTATTCAAGCTGTTGCATTTCTGTTAGTTCATCAATATCTAATTGTATGTTCCTACTTGTGTGCCAATTCTGGAGACAATATGTTAATAACTTTTTGAGATATTGCGCACATGGCAAACAAAAATGTCGAAAAAAGTAATTTTGAAATAAATGCAAAAATGTAACTCAACATGCTGGTTTTTTACAAATATCTTTACTTAGTGAGCTCCTGCTGCATTGGAATCATCTTCAGTATATTCCTCAGCTGTCTGAACACCTTTTCTTGCCCTTTTGATCTTTTTATCCATTTTATTGCCTTCTTCAGCTGCTTTAATGCGTGCTTTATCAAAACATCGAAGTGCTGAAATAGTGTAGTAACCACCACTCAGTCCTAATTTGTTTAGTATTTCAATCCTGCCCAGTTCCCCTTCATTATACACAAGCATAGCATCATTCACAGCTATTTCTAGCCTGTCTCTTCCAACAAATGTAGTTTTAGGGCATCTGTCCCAGATCAAGTGATGGAATGCTTCATTAGCATTTTGTGTTCCGCCATGCAAACATTTTGTTAATAATTCATTGCTTGACAGATCCTCAAACACAGGCTTAATTATTTCCATGACATAGTCATGCAGCTTATTTTTATTTTGACCAAGGCACCATTTTCCACAGTTAACATGGATTCCTTTTCTATGTTCCCAGATTGCCCATATCGCTCTTTTCATAGCCACTAAATTTCCCACGTTAGATTGAATCGTGCCTCCGTAATGACCCTGAATTCTTGTTATTGCTGCTTTTGTTAGTCGTCCAATTCCTCCAATTCCCTTATATTGTCTACCATTTTCTACAAATGATTTGTTTTTATTGGCAGCAACTTTATCTAAGAGTCTTTTCCCCATCCTCTTCTGAACATGGCCGCAGCATTCTAATTTCCTAATTGCTTTGTCCGCATAGATTGGGGGATCGGAATTAGCAATCTCTTTGTAGCTTTTGGAATCTCCATCTCCAAGATAACCAGTGTATGTTAGACCATGGTGACTGAAAGATCTTTCAAAGATTCTTTTCAGACCTGCAGGTTCCATGTTTCCTGCACAGCCAATATGATTTTTCTTGCAAGTGTTTTTGTGATGCTCCTGCCATTTCAATAGTTCGTCACCAGAAATTGTCTTGCTCATCTTTGCACATGCATCACAATAATTGGACAGGACCTCCATGTCAAGGACTTTTGCTGGTGCTTTTAGACTAACAGACAGACATGTTACAAGTCCATTTTTGCTGGAAAATCCCCTTCGCTGCCATGTTCCATCACAGGAAACTGGTTGGCTAACATGTCTCGAATAAATTAATACTAGCAAATATAAGCCAATGGAAATTTAGTTTTCAAGTAATTTTAAACATGGATTAGAAATGTGACTTATAAAATATGGAACAATCTAGCGAAAAAATAATTAAAATTTGTTGATAAATAACATAGTTATGACAGTTTGAGAATTTTGCATACTTAATTAGGTAAACAAACACTTACTATGCCAAATAAAAAAATTAATTAAAAATACTTTCCGATCACATTTTACTACCAAAATTGCAGTATTGTATGTCAAAATGATTAAACTTTCATGTGGTCAAATAAAAGAAATTTCTAAATTTTAAAGAAAATACTCATTTTGAGGGGTTTAACCTGTCCTTAAATCTAGACACTCTTTACTGCCAGGCATCCTGTAAGAAAAATCTAGACGCTCTTTACTGTCAGGCATCATGAAACTAAATCTAGACATTCTTTACTGTAAAGCATCCTGTAACTAAATCTAGACATTCTTTACTGTAAAGCATCCTGTAACTAAATCTAGACACTCTTTACTGTCAGGCATCCTGTAACTAAATCTAGACACTCTTTACTGTCAGGCATCCTGTAACTAAATCTAGACACTCTTTACTGTCAGGCATCCTGTAACTAAATCTAGACGCTCTTTACTGTCAGGCATCCTGTAAGAAAAATCTGGACGCTTTTTACCATCTTCATTCACCTTTTTCCATTACACCCCCCCCCCCCCCACCCCACCCCCTACTCCACTCAATTTCTCCAGAGATCACTCTACTCTGTCTCTAATCGTCTCTTGATAAATCCATCCAAAACTCGTTTACAAGAGGGCAGCACACTGCAAGGAAAGCATACTTTAGCCGTAATTAATTTTCGATTCATGGAGTTTCGCAATAGTTTTCACCTTGTTTTATTATTTTTTTAATATATTAGTTCTGGTTCCCCGAAACGCACACCCACACACATCCACAGCACACTCACACACAACCACCCACCCACCCACTCGCTTACACACAGACACTCACACATAGAATCACCGAGATTAATCTTATCAAGAAGTTCAACATCTCTTTGGGATCCCCTCTGCATTAGTGATTCTGCTATTTTATGACACAAGAGCATGAGCTGTACACAGTCAAAAATGGGTATGGGAGATCAGAGATCCAAGGATTGAATGTCGAGTGCTCTTATTTTCATATAAATGATGAATATTAGTACAATAAAAGAGGATCAGAGAGAGAGAAACAATGTTTGATGTGAATATTTTTGTTTATACTACAATACAGATTCCCACTGCCCATGTCTCACAACCACACGAAGTTTACCACTAGAAGCCAACACCGACAACTACCCAGATTTTTAGACCCGGAACCAGTTACCCTGAATTCTCTTTCCCTTTCCACCATCAGATCGTCCATTGTTCAGGGTCCCCTCAGTTTGGGACTGTTGAGCAGAATTTCTGGATCTTGTGTGACCCCAATATTCTCAGACATCGTCGCTAACTAACATCCATTTGTGTTCTGGTTCGGCCTATACCTGGACATTCCCTTGTAACATCGTTGGGGATTGCTTCCCTTCAGTATTAGGGCTGATGTTTGTAACATCGTTGGGGAATGCTTCCCTTCAGTATTAGGGCTGATGTTTGTAACATCGTTGGGGAATGCTTCCCTTCAGTGTTCAGTGTAAGGGCTGATGTTTGTAACATCGTTGGGGGAATGCTTCCCTTCAGTGTAAGGGCTGATGTTTGGAACATCGTTGGGGGAATGCTTCCCTTCAGTGTTCATTGTAAGTGCTGATGTTTGTAACATCGTTGGGGGAATGCTTCCCTTCAGTGTAAGGGCTGATGTTTGTAACATCGTTGGGGAATGCTTCCCTTCAGTATTAGGGCTGATGTTTGTAACATCGTTGGGGAATGCTTCCCTTCAGTATTAGGGCTGATGTTTATAACATCGTTGGGGGAATGCTTCTCTTCAGTGTTAGGGCTGATGTTGGTTACATCGTTGGAGAATGCTCTCCGTTCAGTGTTTGTCAGATTGCGGTTCACATTGTTTCTTGCTCGGGCTTTTTGTTTGACCCCCTTGCAGTCTGTAGGTTATTGTACCGTCCATTACATTGATAGGGTACCGAGATCTGGAGGACACGACAGGAGCCTACACGAAGATTGTTATATACAATTTGGAATTTATAGAGCAATTGAACGTTCAATAGACACATCCAGATGGACAACACTACAGATAAATAGAAAGAATTCATTCACATTCAAGCGTCCTTGTATTCTGCAATTCAGGTCAGATCATAATGAATAATTGTTACTAAAAGAAGGGAAAACAATACATAGACTTAGCAACACTTAACAAAAAGAGCTCTGATTTTTTGTGATTAAACTTTGTCGAACCACATCGTGAACATTAGATGTTCTGATAATGTGTGATTTATTTCTTAGTTTGACTAAATGCACACAACGTTCCTGAGTCATTGTAGATTTTAAATCCTTCTTAATAAAAGTTGAGCTTGATAGAAGTTTTTCTTTTCACATCACTTCCAGACATAGTCAGATATTTCTACAAGAAATCAAATGTTTCTGACCATTGCGTATCATCTGTGTCACTGATTTACACAAAATTAGCATACGATGTGCTGTCTACATACGGACTGTTCATCCCTCACCAAGCTCCACCAAACCTACATTAGAGTTATATTTCTAGCTGTAAGTTTTTAAGGGAGTTACGTAGCGCAGTGGTTAGCGAGCTGGCTTCGCATAGGCGTGGTGCCCAGTTGAGGCGGAAATGTATTTTTCAAACTGCAACGGCCCTAGGGTCGACCCAGTCTTAAATGGGTACCGTTTCAGTCCGGGAGGTAACAGATGCGAGAGAGAGGAGATGGCTACCGCCCTCATATACCCGTTCCTTTGAAATGTGTGATCACTAACATCTCACACCCCTACGGCAGTATTGCTATGGGATACTTTCCTTTTTTTTCTTCAAGTTTTGATCCAACCAATTGAGTTTTTTTTCACGTGCATTTTCATCTGTTTCGACATTTTGCCAGATCTGTAAGGAGAGTTTCTATGATCCTCCTTCAACATCCAGACTGCAATTTCTAACTTGGATGACTGTTGCAAATAGTAACATTTGATAGCACACAGCTGACATTGATGCACAGGCTAAATGTGCACATGCAATACAATTTCATGTACGTCATTTCTTGTTTTGGCCCTCAAATAAAGTTCTGGCAGGTCTATCAGTACTAAGTTGTTGCAAACCTTAGTTAATTAGTTACTGGATCACCACGTCAGATAACATGTCTTTTTTTTGTTTTGTTTTTTGCGTTCGCCTTATTTATGTGTGTGTGTGTGTTTGTGTGTGTGTGTGTGTGTGTGCCTGTGTGTGTGTGTGTGTGTGTTTGGGGAAAAGGGGGGGGGGGAACTTACTTGATCTAGGAGTCAGGTAACAAAATATAAGACTCAGAAATAATGCTGGATGACACGATTATCGTAAGTCAGTGCAACCTGGCGGTGTGTATAAGGTGTGCAACCTGACGGTGTGTATAAGGTGTGCAACCTGACGGTGTGTATAAGGTGTGCAACCTGACGGTGTGTATAAGGTGTGCAACCTGACGGTGTGTATAAGACATGAGGGAATTATTCTTGAAAAAGGGGACGGGGAAGGGGGATTTACGCGAGGGGGAAAATTGCACGAGTAAATACTAGCCTGGTTTGAAATTTTAGGTGCAAAGGCAACATTACTTGGAGGCACGGCGACCTGGCGACTTGTCGTGCCCTGACCTAGACCAACGGTTACTTCAGCATCTCCATCGTTTTAATTCTGGCGATCACAGCCAAGGGTCACTGTACACAAGCTTGGAACCTTTGGGCGAGATTCTAGTGACACAAGTAGGAAGTTGACAAAAGTTTACTATCGATACGTCGTCAGCCTAGTGGTGTGCATGTAGTTGGCGGTACAAATCAGGCCAGCCAACGTTTGATCTGTCATACTTATATCTTGTAATGTGGGGGTGACCTGGCGAAATCAATTTCCAGGAAAACACACGCACGTGCACAACGTAAATAAACGAATCTATTTCTGCAGCTCAGATGTATTTGCGCAACCGCAGAGGAATAAACGGTCTGAGAGATTTAGTTTATTGATTCAACAATTCCACACGTGTGTGTATGTGTGTGTGTGTGTGTGTGTGCGCGCATGTGTGTGTGCGTGTGTGTGTGCGTGTGTGTGTGTGTGCGTGCGTGTGTGTGTGTGTGTGTGTATACATCCATATATCCATACATACACAAAAACACAGACACACACATACACACATACACACATACATACATACACACATACATACATACACACATACATACATAGATACATCCACACACAAACACATACATCCATACACACACAAACACAGACACAGACACACACATACACACATACATACATACACACATACATACATACATACACACATACATACATACATACATACATACATACATACATCCATACACACACAAACACTTACATCCATACACACACAAACACAGACACACACATACACACATACACACATGCACACATACACACATACATACATACATACACACATACATACATACATGCATACATACATCCATACACACACACACAAACACAGACACACACACACATACACACATACACACATACATACATACATACATACATACATACATACATACATACATATATATATATATATACATACATATCAGCGTTTGATGACTTGGTATCTTGGTATATATTTGTTAAAGACTTATGCTTCACAGGGAACTAAACAAGTTTATATATTGGCCTTTCTGTCCCACACCCACATACAGATGATCTGTTATTTGTGATGGCTTGGATCTTCTGCCCCATGCTCACAGACATATGATCTGGGCTTTGTGATGGCTTGGATCTTCTGTCCCATGCTCACAGACAGATGATCTGGGCTTTGTGATGGCTTGGATCTTCTGTCCCATGCTCACAGACAGATGATCTGGGCTTTGTGATAGCTTGGATCTTCTGTCCCATGCTCACAGACAGATGATCTGCGCTTTGTGATGGCTTGGATCGTCTGCCCCATGCTCACAGACAGATGATCTGGGCTTTGTGATGGCTTGGATCTTCTGTCCCATGCACACAGACAGATGATCTGGGCTTTGTGATGGCTTGGATCTTCTGCCCCATGCCCACAGACATATGTTCTGGGCTTTGTGAAGGCTTGGATCTTCTGCCCCATGTCCACAAACAGACGTAGAACGTATAATAAAATGCGTATGTTTGACGAGAGTCCCCAGACTCTGGGTCTACAAATCTCAGCAACTCGGATTCTCATCAGTCAAAAGACAGCTACAAGAGAAATGGTCATTCGGACAGACTCCAGGAGCGTACATCAAGCCATCTCAAGCCCCCAAACAAGATAGACTCTCACACGAAATAAAATATAACAATAGGATGCTGTCCACCCACAAAAAAAACAGATCTAGTCTTACATTGGATTCCGTCCCACTGTGGGATAACAATGGGATGCTGTTACTCCAAAACCAAGCTTAAACCGGAAACGCAGTCTCCTTCGTGAACCTTTCCCGGGCTAGAAGCGTAGCATCAGCTGATCGAAGAAGAATAAGAATAAGAAGAAGACGAAGAAGAAGAAGTGTCTGCAAATACAGGTTCAAAGCACATGTTTTGAGAATCAATGCAACTACTGATGATCAGACTTTGCTGCATGACAGCACCCCAACCCTCCATCCACTCACTCTCCCATTCTGTTTCTAAGAATCGACGTCACTGCACTCCAGGCATACCCATAGGTGCTCAGTCTCTCGCGATGTCCTTCCTATATCTTGGAAGCAATATAGACTAAACAGGAGGCACGGATATACGTGTCAGAATACGAATACACAAGGCGAGGGGTGAGGCATCTTATGAAATCAAAGGAACTAAAATCCGACACGAATGTAAAGTTGGTTCGATTGAATGGCTCTGAAACGCGGAAGACCACAACAGAGGTACAGACTTTCATAAATGGGAGTAAGTGCAGAAAATAAGTATTGAAATGGTAAGGGTGAGAACAGACACCTGTGTGGCAGGCCGTGAAGAGTGGGCGTGGTTGAAATGGTGAGGGAGAACATACACCTGTGTGGCAGGCCGTGAAGAGTGGGCGTGGTTGAAATGGTGAGGGAGAACATACACCTGTGTGGCAGGCCGTGAAGAGTGGGCGTGGTTGAAATGGTGAGGGAGAACATACACCTGTGTGGCAGCCGTGAAGAGTGGGCGTGGTTGAAATGGTGAGGGAGAACATACACCTGTGTGGCAGGCCGTGAAGAGTGGGCGTGGTTGAAATGGTGAGGGAGAACATACACCTGTGTGGCAGGCCGTGAAGAGTGGGCGTGGTTGAAATGGTGAGGGAGAACATACACCTGTGTGGCAGGCCGTGAAGAGTGGGCGTGGTTGAAATGGTGAGGGAGAACATACACCTATGTGGCAGGCCGTGAAGAGTGGGCGTGGTTGAAATGGTGAGGGAGAACATACACCTGTGTGGCAGGCCGTGAAGAGTGGGTGTGGTTGAAATGGTGAGGGAGAACATACACCTGTGTGGCAGGCCGTGAAGAGTGGGCGTGGTTGAAATGGTGAGGGAGAACATACACCTGTGTGGCAGGCCGTGAAGAGTGGGCGTGGTTGAAATGGTGAGGGAGAACATACACCTGTGTGGCAGGCCGTGAAGAGTGGGCGTGGTTGAAATGGTCAGGGAGAACATACACCTGTGTGGCAGGCCATGAAGAGTGGGCGTGGCGTTGGCTAGGCTATACATGAAGAAGACCGTGTTATAGCATTACCAGACAATCTCTGTTCTGGAACCCCAGAAGTAGTGGCAAGTATACTCGCGCAAGGTAGAGAGAGCTTGCGGCAAATCTAAAAGATACTGGGTAGACATGAATGAAATTGACACAGATATACTTTGGCAGAAAGACATGTATTTGTCGAAGACCTACTCTCCACAGGAAGCAGTGAAGATTTTAATGGGTTGATTGATTGATTGATTGAAAGACGATTAGATACGTACCGCGTGTGATCTTTGTCTCAGCAACACTTTGTGTGTGTATGTATATAAACACACACACACACACACACACACGCACACACGCACGCACGCACGCACGTACGCACACACACACACACACACACACACACCGTGCAAACGCTGTGCACATACACACACATTTAAAAAAAACCTTCGACTATTGAAAACTGAAAATCTCTGATTTGTAGCCTTTGTCCGGGTACAACTAGAAAGCGTAATGAAATTCCTACTCAATAGAGGTCAAAAGTTGGTCGACCCTTCATCTTGTAAAAGACCAAATAATTCAATTACGTGTTTGTCTACATGTTTTATTGCAAGTATGTTATAAAATGGACCAGTACATCCCTAGGGACTAAGAGAGACTAATCAACAAATGCATTAATTTGAAAATCACTCTTTTTTACTTAAAATGTATTAGATAATGAAAGGGCATTTACGATTTCACTTTTTGAGACCTTCTGGCCTACTTTCGTTTAACAAAGGGGCTCCACGCTTTCTCCTCTGGAGCGAGGAGTAGTGGCGTTCATCTTAAGCGCTGGTGTTAAGTAACTAAGACCAGTCTTTATAGGGATCTGGTTGCTGAATTGAGCAAACCTTTCGCTTCGATTTGTGCAACGGAAAGCAGAGTTTGAGGTTAAGCGACTGACAATTGCTAACAACCAGGGGTGTGATGCTGCCATATATACAAATGGTTTGATGTTATACACTGGGAAAGCAGGTTCGGGCTTCTCTGCTACAGTGAGAGGTTGGGTTGCTGCTGAGCCGAGTGGATCATTGAGGGCAGTGAGCTCCAGCATGATAATGATAGAGGCAGTGACGTCAACCCCTCTTTAACAAGCGCAGTCATCGTGTCAGACTCCCAATTATTACTTTAGAGATGACAGCATGGGTGGCTAAGA